>JASDFA010000004.1:31175000-31620000 GCA_035772735.1 Datura wrightii
GATGCTTTATAGATCTCCAAGATATGGAAGTACCTCCACATATGAACACGTAGCCAGTTTGAGATCGAACTTTATGTGTGGGTCAGATAAATACCCAGCATCAGCATAACCAACAAGATCGGGACTTGCTAATAAATTAACCGAATGTTATGCCTTGTAGTACTAGCAAGATATATTAGTGCATCAATCACACTAAGATATGGTACTTCAGGACCAAGGATTTCCTCATATAAGAATTATGAACAATTTTAAAGAAACTTGTAAATGTTTCAGGCATTTCGAATCCTTCATGATTTTCGTACAAATTTTGTCAAGTGATAACATTAATTAGTATTTAAATGCGTGACATCTTCTAGTGTCTGGACTACAGGTCCAATAAGCTTTATGCTTATCAATACGCATCATTTCACTTGATAATTATTTCTACATCAACATGCTTTAATAGATGTAGAATTCAGACCCTCACAATCTTTTACAATATTGTGCACTATATTGTATCAAAAATATCGTCGACGATCAGTTCCAATGCGACATAACTTTTTGAGATCTCTTCATTTTTCGTCATTTTCAGGTAACTGAACCTTTGCCAAGGTTTTATGAAGTGTTATGTCGTGGTGCTTTCTTAAAGCACTTGCCTCATCATTATGACCATCTTAATCACTTGCTCCTCTCCTTCTTCAAGAAGTTCTATATTTGGAACCGTTTGGTCTATCACGCTTCAGGCGTCTCATAGACTCTATCCTTCAAGGACTTTCCATTGGAGCATTTGCAACTTTTCTTTTTCCCGAGGATCTAGATAATTCAACCCACACTCAATTTTCAGTTGCTAATCACTTCTCCCCCTAATGTTAGAAAAACTAACATTTACTCCCCAAGCTCATTTGGGGACCCATCTTTGTGCGTTGTGGTGGGGCAATTCAATCATATATCGCACATTCAAATTTTAGATGGAATTATTTGGTCCCAGACCCTGAACCAATTGTGATAGGGGAACCTTGTTGGCTTGATGCATTCAAGTGTTGCTATATGTTAAATAAACATATCTCATACCAAATTTTATTTGGGAGTTTTATTCTCATAACCAATGATTTAGATATAATTGGAGGCATACAATTTTTGCTAAACCAACATAGATATGAATCAGCATTATCAACATGATTTTATAATTTGGAACTATGCTCTTAATTTAATAATTCGAGCAACAACCTTACAAAAATCAATTGCAAGTTGATATCAAAACACATGTGACCATACCATAGATGCATCTGTTAGCAAATGGTTCACATGGTAGGTGAATGGGCCCATATTCACCCTTTTATAAGTTTCAAAATTTCAGGGAATATAATTCCAATCTTAGCTGATCAAGATCATTCTATGATGAGAACAAGCAACACAAGAGAATTCTTGAAGAATTTTTTATTTCTTCAACATATAACCACGTGAATTCTCAATTATTTTTGCATCACATTTGAACCGGGATGGCCAACCGGTATGCCAACTTATTTCAGTAAGCTTCTGGTTTTACTTTCGTATGTGATTTCATCATCATACCCATATTTATGTACTACAAATAAAAAAAACCGTCGGGTAATCTTTTACATAAATATTTATAACCCGCTTCAATTGTAGTAGCATGAAGATATTAGATCTTCCCATAATTTATAGTCTCTTTTTTCTTTCAATGTCATTGAAACTTATAAGTTTCCTTTTGAGACTTACTACAACAATTTCATTCCTTCAGGTAGTAATACATTAGCTCTTCCGGAGCTCTCAATTAATTTTGTATACTACCACATATTCAATCATATCAAAATAGTTTCTCCACATAGTTTCAACTTTGAAACAATTTTGAATGTTGATGAGCTATACTCATGAACAGACTTATAGTCTTGATGGATCCAATCATATCGTGTCTTTGGGTGGATGACCATCTTCAGGTGGTCATACCTTTCTTTTAGGCTATTCCACAAAACAAGTGGATCCTTAATCGTGAGATATTCAATTTTAAGAATTTCGTCAAGATGATGACGCAAGAATATCATAACCTTAGCACAATATTGATTTGATACTTTGTTTTCACTTTTAATGGTGTCTCCAAGACCCATTGCATCCATATGGATTTTTGATGCTTTGTTTTCACTTTTAGTGGTGTCTCCAAGACCCATTGCATCCATATGGATTTTTGATGCTTTGATTTCACTTTAGGGACTAGATCTGTATTAGATCTATATTTGTAACATTTATCGAAAGTTCTCAATTTCTCATTCTTCAGGAATGGAACATGATCATCTAAATATGCCATAACCACATAAGGTATGATAACTTAAAACCTCTTTTAAGATATTGCTACTTCGGGAGCAAATCGAGGTATGCATATAATATAGATGATTTCTCTTACATATTTTCACAATATTGTTCTGCTGGAACAAATATATCTTGACAATATTGTTCTTATAGAACAAATATATTTTTCACAATATTGTTCTTCTAGAACAAATATATTTTTCACAATATTGTTCTTCTGGAACAATTGGCATGAATTGCCAAGTGAATCAATAAGTCGTTCCTCAAGTTCATATACAAAATCAGTATTGTTATTAGTAAATACATAAATATCAAGAAATACTAACCTTCATCTTTCTAAGAAAACTTTGATTTTTCTTACCTCAGATCTTTCAAAGTGAGTGCTCAAGGCAGAGACTCGTGCTGATAACGTGTTATGAAATAATAAAGAAAGAACAAGAATACTGTAGAGAAAGAGAGAATGAGAGAAGTTCTTATTTCTCTTTGATTGGATTAAATACAATGAAGGAGAACCCCTCTATTTATAGGGATAATTTCTCCTAACTTTTCTCCAAAAGATAGACTTTCACAATGATATAAATACATATATCTAGTACAATACAAATACCTTTATAGACATTCACTACAATACAAATATGTTTATAACAGAAGTAACTTATTTCCTAACCAAACGGCTCAAATGTTGAGATCCCAGCACCAAAAGGGGAAAATTTTTTAGAAAATGCCAAAATAGATCAAAGATCTGAAAGTTCACCAAAACGGACACTTTCTGCTAAAAAAATTCTCTAATCTCGTTGGGCTTCCGAGGAGTTTCTTTTTAATTTTTATTTTTGTCAAGTGTAATATAATAATAAAAAAATAATTAAGGAGAACCTCATTCGGTGTCCAACTAGGTTCTCTTTAAAAAAAATTTAAAACTTTTTATATGTTCCTCGTTGGCAGACCAATGAGAATAGATTTAAATTTTTATTTATTTATTTTATAATTTTATGCAACTTAAATATAGTTTTAAAAAAAATTTAAAGCACCTCGTTGGTAAGCTAACGAGGATTTCATTGATTTTTCTTAATTAAATAGTTGGCAAAAGATTTAAGTTCCCTTAGCTTAGAAGAGCAGAGTATGAAGCAGTTCAATCAAGTTATGACTATTTAGAGGATCATCTAAAGTATTGTTTTCCTTACATTGGGTACTTTCCAGAAGACTATAGCATTTCGGCGTCTGATTTTCTAAAGTTATGGATAGCTGAAGGGTATCCAAATAGATGTAAGTTAAAAAAAAATAATGAAATCCTGGATGGCTTACTAATCAGGTGCTTTAATTTATTTATTTTTACCATATTTCAGTTACACAAAGTTACAAATTAAATAAATCAATCTATCCTCGTTAAGCTACCAGCGAGGAACACATAAAAAATTATTTTTTAAAAAAATAGAACCTCGTTGAATGACTAATGAGGTTCTTCTTAATTTATTTTTTTCTTTATTCAGCTATTGCTAAAAAAAATTAAATTAAGGAGAACCTCGTTGTGAGCCCAACGAGGATCTAATAATTTTTTTAATCCTTTTATTCAGTTTTTTTAAAAAATTAAAATAGAACCTCATTGGAAGCCCAACGAGGTTCTCCTTAATTCATTAATTTTTTGCTTATTTAAACTAATATTCAGCCTGCTTTAATAATTTTAAGAAAAAAGTCTATGAAATCCTCATTGGCTTACCAATGAGGTGCTGTAATTATTAAAAATAAAAGAGAGAAAAAAGAATAATTAAGCTATGTTGTCGGCGTAGCTTAAGCTAGCGTAAGCCGGTATCTCCATGGAAGAGAAGAGAGGAAGGGGAAGATCAAGAAAGTCATCGATTGCACTCACTAGTTTACTCAACTTCACGGTATTAGGAAGTAGAGCGGAGGTTTCCAAGGAAGTACAGGGGAATTCTAGCAAATCTCAGGGATCTGATATGGAACAAACTAGAGCTGAGAGCCCAGCTCACCAACCTTCTATAACACCGAGATCCTCATCTATGATTACGTCGGCTAGTGAAATACCTCGCAATATACTGTCTCCAAGAATGGGAACTGTTCCATTGGAGCAAGATGAAGTAACTAATGCTGTGAAAGAAAGAATGAAGGCAGGGGAGAAGGATTAGGCGTGGATGCAATTATTTGCCGGTAATAGAGTTGCATCTAATGATATGGCCCTCACTTATATCATTCCATATATAGTTGATGGCAACCTAGTTGTGAAATTGGAGAAATCTGAAATTGAGGCTGAAACAAATAAGTGGAAGTGTGCTCTCATAGTGTATGTAGTAGGAGATACTCTTGGGTACCACTACATGGATCGTTACACCAATTGGACTTGGAATTCAAGTGCAAAGCCAGATCTATTTTATCATGAGGATGGGTACTATATTGTCAAATTCAAAAGCATGGCAGATCTGAAGGAAGTATTGTACTCAGGGCCTTATACTATTAACAATAGGCCTCTGATAATCAAACAATTGTCACCATAATTTGATTTTAATAATGAGTTTCTTACTGAGGTACCATTGTGGGTGAAACTCCCTAACCTGTCGATGAATTGTTGGAGTTGTAATTCTCTTAGTCGTATTGCAATTAGTGCTATTGGAAAGCCATTGTATGTTGATGAATGTACGACTAAGCAAACTAGAGTATCTTATACCCGTATGCTCATTAAAGTGAACATAACTAAACCCTTGCTGAATGAGATTGTAGTTATGGATGATCAGGGTAAGGTGTTTTCGCAAGCCATAGAGTATGATGGGAAGCCAGTGTTTTGTGGAAAGTGTCTTCAAGTTGGGCATGATTATGATAGATCCAAAACTCAACCACGGAAGGAGTTTCGAAGGAAGAAAACCCAAAAACAAGTATGGATGCCTAAAGAAGTTACTATGCAGATCCCTAGTGAGAAGGAAGTTGCTGAATTATGTAAGGTTATCCCACTTCACTTGCCAAAACAAGGTGCTACTGAGGAATCCTGGCAGGTAGTAAAAGGGAAAGGGCATGCAGTGCCAGGTAGTAGCTTATCGAATTATGAACTCCCAGTTAAAAATGGATTTACTAGTTTATCTAATGATGATCATTTTAGTTATTCTCCTCCTCCGGATGATGGAGGATTAACTAAATGACTTGGATAATGTGTAATATAAGAGGGGTCAACAAAAGATTTAAGTAAAAAGAGTTGACCTCTTACATCAAGGAGCACCAAATTAATCTCCTTGGATTAGTAGAAACTAGAGTGAAGAATAATAATGCAAAGAATGTAGCTGCTAGAATTGCCCCTACTTGGAAATCATATGACAACTACAATCATGCTATGAATGGAAGAATATGGATTCTCTGGGATGATAATGTGTACGATGTTAGTATGGTAAGTCAGCATGCACAATTTATGCACTGTCATATTCATGGGAGGGATCATCAAGTGGATTGTTTAATGACTATAACATATGGATATCATACAGTAGAGCACAAGAAGCCTTTGTGGGATCAATTGCAGGGCTTGATCATTGATAAACCTTGGCTTTTATAGGGAGATTTTAATTCAGTTCTATCCTCATCTGATCGGCTATATGGTAATCCAGTTACTAGGCAAGAGATTGAGGATTTCAGCAATTGTATTCAGAAGTTAGAAGTGAATGAGCTGGTCTGGAGAGGAGAGTTTTTCACCTGGTCAAACAAGCAAAGTGCAGCAACCAGAATTTATAGTAGACTAGATAAGGAATTTGGCAACAATGATTGGATGTCTAGTTATGGACATATAGGAGTTGATTATGGTTCTCACATCTCGAATCATGCCCCAATATTGTTAAAGATACAGGTGCTAATGCGAGCAGGGAAGATTCCTTTTAAGTTCTTTAATGTATGGGCAAATCACCCTCTTTTCCTGGTTACAGTGGGCAAAGTTTGGAACATTCAAAAGCATAAGGACAAGATGAGGAATATATGGATGAAATTGAAAGAACTCAGAAGAGAATTTAGGCAGCTGAATGTTAATGAATTTCAAGCTGTCTCAACTAGAGTATTACAGGCTAAAGCAGATTTGTAGGATATACAAGGGAAAATGAATCAGCAAGGTTTTGATCTTCTTATTGAAGAAGAGAAAGTAGCTATCACAAGACTTGACAAGTGGTCTATGATTTAGGAGAGTATTCTACAGCAGAAGTCAAGAGTGACTTGGCTAAAACTTGGAGATGTCAACACAAAATATTTCTATGCAGTCATGAAGGAAAGACATCACAGAAAGAATATTTCAGAATTAACATCACTTAATGGGGTAGTTCTGAAGGATAAAGGCCAGATTTAGGAGAAAATTGTTAATTTTTATCAATCTCTTATGGGTAGTGCATGCCACTCTAAGCCAGCAGTAGATAATTGTGTATTGAAATTAGAACCTGCCCTATCTCATACTCAGCAATTGCAGTTGTGTTGGGATGTTATAGACCATGAGATTTATCAGGGGCTTTGTTCTATTGGGGATGACAAATCACCAGGAGTGGATGGGTATAATGCAAGGTTTTTAAGAAGGCTTGGCCAGTGATCAAGGGGGATATATATGATGAAGTTCAGACCTTCTTTCATATAGGTAAGATATTTAAAAGGATAAATTGTACTACCATCACCCTAATACCTAAGGTCTCCAATCCTAGTACTATTAAGGAATATAGGCCTATTTCTTGTTGCTTAGTATTATATAAGATTATAGCAAAGGTTCTTGCTAACATGTTACATAAGGTGATGCCTTCAGATACTCAAGCTTGATTTATACCTGGGAGAAAGGTGGTTGATAATGTTATTATGGCTCATGAGTTAGTTAAGGCTTACTCAAGGAAGCATATCTCTCCTATATGTGTCATCAAAGTTGATATCCAGAAAGCCTATGATACTGTTGATTGGTTCTATCTAAAGCAGGTCATGGAAGGTCTTGTTTTTCCTAACATATTTATACTGTGGGTTATGTCATGTGTTTCTACTATGAATTACACTGTTACAATGAATGAAGAACACACCAAGCCTTTTGATGCAGCTAAGGGCCTGAGGCAAGGGAATCCCATGTCCCCATTTTTTTTTTGCTATTGGGATGGAGTATCTCAATAGGAATTTGTTGACTTTAAAACAGAACAGTCTGTTCAAATATCATCCCAAATGTTCCATACTTGATATCACTCATTTGAGTTTTGCTGATGATTTACTTATTTTTACTAGAGGTGATTGTTCTCTAGTCACTCAATTGAAGGCTAAGTTTGATACTTTCTCCTCAGCTTCAGGATTACAAGCTAATCTCATCAAAAGTTCTATATACTATGGAGGGGTTAATGATATTACTAGGCAGCAAATTCAAGTGATACTTGGTTATAATCAAGGTTCATTGCCTTTTACTTATCTAGGCATTCCCTTGGCTACAAAAAAACTAAGTTCATTATAGTGGCTGCTTCTAGTAGATAAGATAGTTGCTAGAATAACAACATGGACAACAAAGAAGCTCTCTTATGCTGGCAGGATTCAATTGGTTCAAACAATTATATTTGGGATTCAATCTTACTAGGCTCAAATGTTTGTTTATACCAGCTAAAGTGCTTAAACAGATAGAAGCTCATTGCAGAAGTTATATATGGTCTAAAGTTGAGACTATTACTAAGAAGGCCCTAGTTTCTTGGGATAGAATTGTTTCACCTAAAGCTGCAGGTGGATTGAATCTGGTGAAGCTCAAGTTGTGGAACAAAACTTCTATCTTGAAGATGTTTGGGAATTGGCTGCTAAGAAAGATAAGCTTTGGATAAAATGGATCCATAGCTATTATATAAAGGAGCAAGATATGAGAGTTGTAGCCACTCCTTCGCAAGCTTGTTGGATGGTGAGGAAGGTATTTGATGCTAGATCTCATCTGTCTCTTACGGGTCTGGTGATTAAGAAAACTTATCTAAATCTTATTAGTGATCTGCCATGTGTACCTTGAAAAGGACTGATGTTAAAGAATCAAGCAAGACCTAAAGCCATCTTTACCATATGGCTTCAACTGTAGAGAAGGTTAGTCACAATGGATAGCTTAAGTGAAATGGGGAATACAAGTTGAGGATAAATGCAAGTATTGTGGCATTGAACGGGAAACTAATCATCATTTTACAACTGAATGTATAGAGACTGGGAAGATTTGGAATCGATTGTTGAAATGGCTGAATATGCAGCAGTTCAGCAGCTGTCATGGACAGATTTCTTGCAGTGGTTGATTATACAGACCAGAGGGAAAAAGACTGGTGCTTACCTGATTAAAATGGTGGATGTTGAATTCTGCCATATACTATGGATAGAAAGGAACTCGAGAATTTTTAACAAGAAAGAACAATCCATAGATACTATAGCGAGGCATATTGCTAGTATTTACAGTCTTAGAGCTACAGGAAAGATTAAATGTTTACTAGATCAGTGTATATATTAACATTTAGGAGTTGAGTTTGGTAGAGTAGAAAGTTTATAGGTATAGCAGGTTGAGTTTTGTTTTTGCTTGGTTTTATATCTTTCACTTGGTGATTAATAAAAATTTTAATTACCAAAAAAAAAAATGAGGTGCTTTAATTATTTATTTTTTATTATATTTCAGTTACATGAAAGTACCCCAAAAAAATAATCAATCCTCGTTGGGCTGCCAATGAGGAACATGTAAAAAAAATTAAAATATTTGAAATAGAACTTCGTTGGACATCGAACGAGGTTCTTCTTATTTTTTTAATTATATTTTACTTAAGAAATATAAAAATTAAATAGAACCTTGTTGGGCTTCCAACAAGGTTCAAGAAAAAAAAATTTAAAATTTTTATAGGAAGTTCCCGTTTTGGTGAACTTCCAGATCTTTGATCCATTTTGACATTTTCTAAATATTTTTTGCCCTTTTGATGCCGGACTCATCATTATGCAGTTAAAAGTTTTTGGACACGTGCTTTGCACATGTATCCCATAAATAATGTATCTATAGTTATATTTATGCATATATATTTTAAAAATATTTAATTGAGCTATAGATTAGAAATTTTAAAAATCAGTTTGGACATCAAGCAAAAATATGTTTACTTTCAAACTCTATGTAGTACTTCTCGGACAAAATTCTTCTTGAATTCTTTAATGCCTTTCTGTTTATATTTTCATTCACAACAGGATACATAACACCATCTCTTTCCTGTAAATTTCAAATGATATCCTGCACATTTTCTTTGTGAAAAACTAAAGAAAGGCAAAAACAAAAAAGACTACAAAAAAAAAAACTTGAAGAAAAAAAATACTATAGGTATCCTTAGTAATGAAAATCATTTGGAGCCTTTAAACCTTTTTTTAATGGTATTTGTTGGAGTTCTCTTCTACTTGACTATTAATTAAATTACTCTATATTTAACTAGGTGACTCATCCGCGCTTTGCATGAAAATAGTATATATTAGTAATTTTTTATAATAATTAAATATTATTATATTTTAATATTAAAATATTTAAATATTTTTTAATTATTAAATTTTATTAAAATAATAATTGCAAAACTATTTCTTTTAGTTCTCTTAAAAGAACATTAAAAAAGTAAAGAATGATAAAATTGATCTTTAAATATATAAATTTAAACATAAAATTTTTAATTTTATAAACTTAAGATGTGCATATAAATATAAATTTTTTCATATCATTAGAAAATTAAATGTTAGTTCTCTCATAATTTTTACTTATTGAACATTTAAAACGGGAGTAGAACACAGAGAAGAATATAATAGCAAAAACGCAAATTAAATACATCAATTCAAAATTCACAAAATGAAATTATATGTATGCTTTTTATATTTTTAGCATTTACATCATTCTTTAATATAACTTGATTAATTTAAAAATATTTTTTCTTCATTATTTTCTTAATTAATGATGTAAGTTGAAACCTTATTTTTTTAAAATTTTATTTTAGTGTTTTTTTATTATCACTCTCAATTAAAATAGATTAATATAAAAAAATTGGAAGTGAGATTTAAGAATTACGTTCACAATTTTATCATTAGAAATAAAAAAAATGAATCAAGCAATTAAATTTGAAAAAAAAAAGAATAAATCAGTGATAAATTTCTAGAGTAATTTTTTTCCAACTGTAAGCTCATTCCATCTTATCTTCAAATTCTTAAGTTGTAGAAAAAGAAAAATACTCATTTTTCAGTTGCATAAGTCATTTCCATCTCTTTATTTTTTTCTTATTCATCTCAAAACTTTTCATATATGTCAATCTTACAGGAATTTGTAGTCCTCATTGTCAAGAAGTCACGTAATTTCAGTGCCAAATATATTTATAAAAGCATATATAATAAAAAAAGTATGTAAAATTATTTTTCAACCCAAATTATTTTTTTCCACATTGATCTTATCATTCCTTTTTTATATTAAGCATGACTTTGATCACTTACTGAAAACTTGAATTTTCTAGATTTTGCCATGTTAACTTCAGTCACAACTTTGTAATCATTTCAAAAGAAAAAAACAACACTTCATATTATAACACAAATTTATCGTATGAAATAACTAAAAAAGATAGAAAATTAATAGATAAAAAATATTTACTATTGTAATATTTCTTTATCTATTTTGGTACTCTAATATTGACTTTATCAATGTTACTCTCACAAATAACAAAATCGACACACAAACACACAAAAGAAAAAGGCAAAAGCTTCAACAATTATTCAATCAAATAAAAATTTATAAGAATTATAATAAAAATAGTAATTGATAAGAAAATTAACTCAATTCTGAATAATAGTTACATTAAATTTTTTTTAGAGAAAAAGGTGATTTCTCACCATACATAACTAAAGATGCTTGTAACGATATATAAAAGATTAGAATTTTTAACCTTCTTTTGTTGAGGTTTAATCTATATATTTAGTAGTAATTTGTTAAAATTAAAACCAAGTTAATAAGTAATAGGCAAGACAAATTAACTAAATTCTAAAGAATAATAAGACCAAAAATTTAGTTGAGAAAGATAAGAATAATTCTGAAGCGAATCAAGATGTTTGACAAAAGATTAAGACCTCTAACCTTCAATTGAGGTTTAATCTATATAGTTAGTAGTTATTCAAGTGAAATTATTTAGACAAATAATGATTGAACTTTGGGCTTCCTAAATTTTAAGAAAAAGTAGAAAAAAATAAGAGTAATGGTTGAAGATGTAACTAAGAAAGATAAAGAAATAATTTTTCAATTTTTTTAATATACTAGCCATTGCCACATTAGCATGCCTCTAAGTCTCCTTTATTATATATAGTAGTGAAATTATCCGCTCTTTGCGCGGTTGTAAAATTATATATATATATATATATATATATATATATATATATATATATATATATATATATATATATATAAACATATTTATATATTACAATTTTACAGATTGATAGTTTTTAATTTTAATGAAATAGTATGTAACATCTATATTTAGGTCAGTGGACAGAAGACAATGTAGATCTTTGTCTTCTTCCCGGACATGATATATTCTTTCATGTTTTTTTAATATGCAAAATAGATATAATTTGCTTCTTTTTAAGTACATATCATTCATATGTACATAGTAGAACAAATTTTTTTAAAACTGTATGAGTGGTGAAATAAATGGAGTATGGGGTCATATTTTGAAACATCAATCTAGCTTT
This sequence comes from Datura wrightii, assembly GCA_035772735.1. Lineage (NCBI taxonomy): Eukaryota > Viridiplantae > Streptophyta > Magnoliopsida > Solanales > Solanaceae > Datura > Datura wrightii. Next base: position 31,186,989 of record JASDFA010000004.1, read on the forward strand.
CTTTAGAAAAAACTTTTAAACTTCTTTATTATCTCTCTATTATTACATTTATTTACAAATAATCTTTTACATATTAAATAAATATTTTTAAAAATTATCAAAATAAAACACATAAGAGTTATAAATAATATTTAAGATTAAAAGTATAAGGAAGATGAAGAGATATAAGTTATAAATAATTTGAATGTATAATTTTATTAGGTATTAAATATATTAATTATTATGCACTAATTTTATTTATAAAAATAAATAAATAAATAACGAAAATGAGTAGAAAGTCAAATAAGAAAGAACAAAGATAAATGCTTGGCTTCATAAGAGACGTGCCATATTACTATTTCAAATATCATAATAATATAATATATATATATATATATATATATATATATATATAGATTTTCTTAATTATGTTGTTAAGTCATTTAATAAATAATCTACATCATTACATATAAAGTAATAAAAAATTAAAAAAAAATTATAAATACACTTCAAGCAAGAAAAGAACAAGACAAAAATAAATTATTACACATACAAAAAGATTACAATGACAACATAAAATGAATTATTTCATCTTTTATAAAATAATTAAAATGAAAATCCTGATCATAATTCTTTTGATTAAAATAAGATAATTATATAAATTATGCTTCATAATAAAAAGTAGGATCGTAGAGGACCAAATAAGTATTATGCTTCATAATAAAAAGTAGGATCATAGAGGACCAAATAAGTAATGTTATAAATATGTCTAGCTAAGTTAATATTACAATTAGCCAAAGTAAAAAAAAATCTCTAGCAAAAGTACTTCTTTATAATGCTTCAAAAAAATTTCTTCTAGTGTCTTCCTTTGCAAGTAGATCCACTATCATGTTATGCTCCTGAAAGATATGTCAAAACTCTTCATCATATGCCACCAATTAAAAAAAATTAACAGAGTTATAAATAAATAAAATAAAGTATTTAATTATAATAACATAAAATACACAAAAAAATGTAGGCAATCATTCTCAAAGAAAGTATAACAATTTTCTACATTATGACAATGGACCACATATAACATATATATAATAGACATTCTAATGAGGAGCTTCTGCCCTTTGATCCATTTAAAATGTCGCATACTAATGCCCAACAATTTTCCGTCTTTATCAGTATTGATGATTATCACATTACCAGCATATTAGTGGCCAACAAAACTTGAGTTTAAATATGCAAATTTAAGAAATATCACTAGGCATCACAAACTTATAAATTAAAATTTGGGGGTTATGGATATGAAAAGTTTGAAAGTTATGGATTTTATTAAGAGTATAAATTAAAGATGTGTGAATTATGAGTAGTTACTCCTTGTAAATAAATTAAATAAAGAAAAAGATATTTCAAATAATAGGAGATATTATGTCATTTTATAATTAAAAGAAGGCTAAAAAAAGTTTTGTACGTATGTATGTTAAATTAACTTTTTAAATTCTTTGCCTCTTGAGATTAACTAAGAAATTAAGGCATTGTCTTTTGAAATATCCAATTATGTATAGACTTTAAAATAAAGAAAATATTCAAATAAACCACAAAAAAGATAAATAGGAATGGTGGTCACATAAGCATGTCACATAAGCATGTCTATAACCTCCTTTTATATATATATATAGAGAGAGAGAGACTAGGTGACTTATCTGCGCTTCGCGCAAAAATAATATACATTAATAATTTTTTATAATAATTAAATATTATTATATTTTATATTAAAATATTTTAGTTATTAAATTTTAATAAAATAATAATTACAAAACTATTTTTTTTAGTTTCCATAAAAGAACATTAAGAAAGTAAAGAATGATAAAATTGATCTATAAATATATAAAAATTTAAACATGAAATTGTTAATTTTATACACTTAAGATGTGTATATAATTAGCAATTTTTTCATATCATTATAGAATTAAATGTTAGTTCTCTTATAATTTTTTATTTATTTAACATTTAAAAAGGGAATATAAAACAGAGAAGAATGAAATAGCAAAACCGCACAAATTAAATATATCAATTCAAAATTCACAAAATGGAATTATACATATGTTTTTTTATATTTTTAGAATTTACATAATTCTTAAATATAACTTGATTAATTTGAAAATATTTTTTCTTCATTATTTTCTTAATTAATGATGTAAGTTGAAACCTTATCTCATTTACATTTTATTTTAGTGTATTTTTTAATTATCACTCTAGATTAATATATAAAAAATTTAAAATGATATTTAAGAATTACTTTCACAATTTTATCATTAGAAATAAAAAAAAAGAATCAAGCAATTAACTTTGAAAAAAAAGGATAAATCAATGTTTGTTATAAATGTATTTGTATTATAGTGAATGTCTATAAAAGTATTTGTGTTATAGTGGATACATGTGTTTATATTATAGTGAAAGTCTATCTTCTGGAGAAAAGTTAGGAGGAATTGTCTCTATAAATAGAGGGGTTCTCCTTCATTGTATTTCATCCCATCAAAAGAAATAAGAACTTCTCTCCTTCTCTCTTTCTCTATAGTATTCTTGTTCTTTATTTATTATTTCATAACACGTTATCAGCACGAGTCTCTGTCTTGAGCACTCACTTTGAAAGATCTGAGGTAAGAAAAATTAAAAAAAAAATTCGAAAGATGTATTACTTAACCACAGGAATGATATTCCTTTGGTGATATTGTTGCTCTACGACTCTACCGTCACAAAATTTGAAGGCCAAACTATTATTTTTCTCTTTCTTTTAATATGGCTAACCTTACGAAACTTGATTTCGTGGTCCTTTAAAGTTCGAGCAAGAACTACCTTTCATGGATGTTGGATGCTGAAATCCATATGGATGCAATGCATCTTGGAGACACCATTAAAGTGAAAATAAAGCATCAAACCAAAATCGTGCTAAGACTATGATATTCTTGCGTCATCATATTGACGAAATTCTAAAAATTGAATATCTCACGATTAAGAATCCACTTATTTTGAGAAATAGCCTAAAAGAAAGGTATGACCACCTGAAAATGGTCATCCACCCAAAGGCACGATATAATTGGATCCATCAAGACTATAAGTCTGTTCATAAGTACAATTCTTCAATGTTCAAACTGTTTCTCAATTGAAACTATGTGGAGAGACTATTAATGATGTTGATATGATGGAATATGTGGTAGTACACAAAATTAATTGAGAGCTCCGGAAGAGCTAATGTGTTACTATAGTAGTAAGTTTCAAAAGGAAACTTACAAGTTTTAAAAATATTGAAAAAAAGATTGAGACTATAAATTATGGGAAGATCTAATATCTTCATGCTACTACAATTGAAGCGGGTTATAAATATTTATGTAAAAGATTACCCGCCGTTTTTTTTGTAGTACATAAATATGGGTATGATGATGAAATCACATAAAAAAAGTAAACTAGAAGTTTATTGAAACAAGTTGGCATAACCGTTTGGCCATCCCGATTTAAATTTGATGCAAAAATAATTGAGAATTCCCGTAATTATATGTTGAAGAAATAAAAGAATCTTCAAGAATTCTCTTGTGTTGCTTGTTCTCTCATGATAGAATGATCATTATATCAACTAAGTTTGGGATTATATTCCCTAAAACTTTGAAACTTATAAAAAGGTGAATATGGGCCCGTTCACCTGCCATGTGAATCGTTTGATTGATGCATCTATGGTATGGTCACATGTGCTTTGATATCAACTTGAAATTAATTTTTGCAAGGTTATTTGCTCTAATTATTAAATTAAGAGCACAGTTTCAAATTAAATCATGTTGATAATGTTGATTCATATCTATGTTGGTTTAGCAAAAATTGTATGCCTCCAATTATAGCTAAACCATTGGGTTATGAGAACAAAACTCCCAAATAAAATTTTATATGAGATATGTTTATTTAACATATAGCAACACTTAAATGCATCTATCCAACAAGGTTCCCCTATCACAATTGGTTCAGGGTCAGGAACCAAATAATTTCATCTAAAAATTTGAATGTACGGTATATGATTCAATTACTCCACCACAACGCACAAAGATGGGTCCCTAAATGAGCTTGGGGGGTAAATGTTACTTTTTCTAACATTAGGGGGAGAAGTGATTAACAGTTGAAAATTGAGTGTGGGATGAATTATCTAGATTATCGGGAAAAAAAGTGAACTTAATGTTCAATAGATAATTCACTTGCAAAATATTGCAAATCAATTGCCAGATGTATTTGCTGATCCTATTTTATTATTCTATTACAAATTCTCCAATGGAAGGTCCTAGAAGGACAGGGTCTATGAGACGCCTGAAGCGTGATAGACCAAATGGTTTCAAATAAGAACTCCTTAAAGAAGGAGAGGAGCAAATGATTAAGATGGTCATAATGATGAGGCAAATGTTTTAAGAAAGCACCATGACATAACACTTCATAAAACCTTGGCAAAGGTTTAGGTACCTGAAAATGATGAAAAATAAAGAGATCTCAATAAGTTATGTCGCATTGGAACTGATATCAAAATGATCATCGATGATATCTTTAATACAATACAACGTGTAATATTGTAACAGATTGTGAGGATCTGAATTCTACATCTATTAAAGCATGCTAATGTAGAAATAATTATCAACTGAAATGATGCGTATTGATAAGCGTAAAGTTTATTGGACCTGTAGTCCAGACACCACAAGATGTCACGCGTTTAAATACTAATGAATGTTATCACTTGATAAAATTTATATTAAAATAATGAAGGATTCAAAATGCCTGAAGCATTTACAAGTTTCATTAAACTTGTTCATAATTCTTATATGAGAAAAATCAAATAAGAAAACAACATCGGAGTCTATTGTACTTGTTATTTATGCTAATGACACAAACCTCATTGCAACTCCAGCACAGTTTTAAAAGGCAATTGATTATCTAAAGAAAGAATTTGAGATGAAGGATCTTGGAAAGACAAAATTATGTCTTGGTTTGCAAATTGAGCATTTGAAAAATGGTGTCTTTGTTCATCAATCTGCCTATACAGAAAAGGTGTTGAAAAGGTTTTATATGGATGGTGCATATCCATTAAGTACTCCGATGGTTGTTCGATCACTTGATGTGAATAAGGATCCATCCCGACCTCAAGAAAAGAATGAGGAAATTCTTGGTCCTGAAGTACCATATCTTAGTGCAATTGGTGCACTAATGTATCTTGCAACACTACAAGACATGATATCGCCTTTTAGGTTAATTTGTTAGCAAGATATAGTTCTGCTCCTTCTAGGAAACATTGGAATGGGATTAAACACATAGTTTGGTATCTAAAAAGGACTACCTATATGAGATTATATTGTTCTAACAATCGCAGTCCCGATCTTGTTGGTTATGTTGATGCTGGGTATTCATCTGACCCACACAAAGCACGATCTCAAACTATCTACATGTTCATATGTGGAGGTACTGTCATATCTTCGAGATCTACAAAGCAGTCTCTCGTAGCTACTTCATCAAATCATGTTGAGATAATAGCTATTCATGAAGCAAGTAGGGAATGTGTGTGGTTGAGGTCGATAATACATCTCATTAGAGAAAAATGTGGTTTGAAATGTGACAAAGTACCCACAATTTTATATGAAGATAATGCAGCATGCATAGCACAACTAAAAGGAAGGATTCATAAAAGGAGATAGAACGAAGCACATCTCGTCAAAGTTTTTTTACACACATGAACTCCAAAAGAATGGTGATATCAATATGCAACAGATTCGTTCAAGTGACAATGTGGCTGATTTATTCACCAAATCTCTACCAACTACAACTTTCAAGAAGATGATGCACAAGATTGAGATGCAATGGTTCAAGGATATTCTCATTAGGGGGAGTTAATAAGCGTTGTACTCTTTTTCCCTTACAAGGTTTTGTACCACTGGGTTTTTCTTGTAAGATTTTTAATGAGGCAACCAAAATGCGTATTATTAGATATGTGTACTCTTTTTTCTTCACTAGATTTTTTTTTCACTGTTTTTTTTTAAGTAAGGTTTTAACGAGGCACATTATCTATCAAGTAGACATTCAAGGGGGAGTGTTATAAATGTATTTGTATTATAGTGAATGTCATAAAAGTATTTATATTGTAGTGTATACATGTGTTTATATTATAGTGAAAGTCTATCTTTTGAAGAAAAGTTAGAAGGAATTGTCCCTATAAATAGAGGGGTTCTCGTTCATTGTATTTCATCCCATCAAAACAAATAAGAACTTCTCTCCTTCTCTCTTTCTCTACAATATTCTTGTTCTTTCTTTATTATTTCATAACAATGATAAATTTCTAGAGTATTTTTTTTTCAACTGTAAGCTCATTCCATCTTATCTTCAAATCTTAGCTTGTGAAAAAGAAAAATACTCATTTTTCAGTAGCACAAATCATTTCCATCTCTTTTATTTTTCTTACTCATCTCGAAACTTTTCATATATAATCATATAGGAATTTGTAGTCCTCGTCGTCAAGAAGTCACATAATTTCAGCGTCAAATATATTTATAAAAGCATATATAATAAAAGAAAGTATGTAAAATTATTTTCCAATTATACATTAATAATTTTTTTATAATAATTAAATATTATTATATTTTAATATTAAAATATTAAAATATTTTTTAATTATTAAATTTTAATAAAATAATAGTTACAAAATTATTTCTTTTAGTTTTCTTAAAAGAACATTAAGAAAGTAAAGAATGATAAAATTCATCTCTAAATATAGAAATTTAAACATAAAATTTTAAATTTTATACACTCAAGATGTGTATATAAATATCAATTTTTTCATATCATTAGAGAATTAAATGTTAGTTCTCTCATAATTTTTTACTTATTTAACATTTAAAAAGGGAATATAAAACAGAGAAAAATAAAATAGCAAAAATGCACAAATTAAATACATCAATTCAAAATTCACAAAATAAAATTATATGTATATTTTTTTATATTTTTAGCATTTACATCATTCTTTAATATAACTTGATTAATTTGAAAATGTTTTATCTTCAATATTTTCTAAATTAATGATGTAAGTTAAAACCTTATTTCTTTTAAATTTTATTTTAGTGTATTTTTTTATTATCACTCTCAATTAAAATAGATTAATATAAACAAAATTGAAAGTGAGATTTAAGAATTACTTTCACAATTTTATCATTAGAAATAAAAAAAATGAATTAAGAAATTAACTTTGAAAAAAAAAAGGATAATCAGTGATAAATTTCTAGAGTAAATTTTTTCAATTGTAAGCTCATTCCATCTTATCTTCAAATTTTAAGTTGTACAAAAAGAAAAATACTCATTTTTCAGTAGCACAAATTATTTCCATCTCTTTTTATTTTTTCTTATTCATCTCGTAACTTTTCATATATGTCAATCTTACAGGAATTTGTAGTCCTCATTGTCAAGAAGTCACGTAATTTCAATGCCAAATATATTTATAAAAGCATATAAATAAAAGAAAGTATGTAAAATTATTTTTCAATCCAGATCAATTCTATCCACATTTATCTTGTCATCCCTTTTTTATATTAAGCATGACTTTGCGATCATTTACTGAAAACTTAAATTTCCTAGATTCTGTAATGTTAACTTCAGTCACAACTTTGTAATCATTCTAAAAGAAAAAAACAACACTTCATATTATAACACAAATTTATCGTATGAAACAATTTATAACTAAAAAAGACAGAAAATTAATAGATAAAAAATATATACTATTGTAATATTCTTTTATCCATTGTTTTACTCTAATATTGGCTTCATCGATGTTACTCTCACAAATAACAAAATCAAAACACAAACACACAAAAAGAAAAGGCAAAAGCTTCAAAATATATTACTTAATCAAATAAAAATTTATAAGAATTATAATAAAGTTAATAAGTAATTGGTAATAAAATTAACTCAATTCTAAAGAATAGTTAGATTAATTTTTTTTAGAGAAAAAGGTAATTTCTCACCATACATAACTGAAGATGCTTGTAAGGATATATAAAAGATAAGAATTTTTAACCTTCTTTTGTTGAGGTTTAATCTATATATTTAGTAGTCATTTTTTAAAATTAAAATCAAGTTAATAAGTAACAGGCAAGACTAATTAACTAAATTCTAAAGAATAATAAGACCAAAAAAATTAGTAGAGAAAGATAAAAATAATTCTCAAGCGAATCAAGATGTTTGACAAAAGATTAAGACCTCTAACCTCTTTCAATTGAGGTTTAATCTATATAGTTAGTAGCCATTCAAGTGAAATTATTTAGACAAATAATGATAGACTTTTGTGCTTCCTAAATTTTAAGAAAAAGTGGGAAATAAATAAGAGTAAAGGTAGAAGGTGTAACTAAAAAAGATAAAGAAATAATTTTTTAATTTTTTTTAATATACTATATTTAATATAATTAAAAGAGTAATTAAATAAGTTGATTTTGAACTTTTAAACATAGCATATAAATGATTTTTAAAATAAAAAATAATTTTAAAATACAAAAAAATTCAAGAAAAATAAAAAAAATAAAAATGAATGGAGCTCAAAGAGGCATGCCACGTCAGCATGCCTCTAAGTCTCCTTTATTATATATATTGATTACTTCATTTAACTTTTCAAATCATATAGGTTTACAAGTTGGGTGACTTAGTGATTAATTAAAAAATAAGTTACACGTTATATAGAAGATGAAATGTGAAAAGTTTGATATTATAAATAATAATTAAGAATATATAATTGAAAATAATTAATTTAATTTAATTGAAGGGGAAAAAAGTTTCAATGTTTGATGGACATTTTGGTAATCAAACTTTTAACTATTTTGTTTCCCACTTTTAGAATAGTATAGAGATATACATATGGATTATAGATTATAGATATAATGGTATGATTATGATTATGAGTGTTTTTTAAAAGATATTTTTAGTTTTCAGTGAAATGATTAAATTAGTTTGATATATATTTGAATATACCTTCATTCAACTCTTTAAATTCTAACATTTTAAAGCAAATTCAAAAATATTAAATTTTTAAAAACGTTTATATGTGTACCGTCAAAATTCATTGAATCCCAAAACAAATATTAAAGGAAAAGTAATTTTTTTAATAATTTCTAGATAATAAATTATTAATTACAAGATAAATGATTTCTTAACTTTTAAAAGGATATTTTCGTAATTCACTGTTTGACTTAGATATTTTCCACTTATATAGTAATATGATGATATGCTTTGAACATTTGGATGGTCATCCAATCAAATTTATAATATTTCAATATTATAAAACTATGGTATCTAAAACTAAGAATGAATATCTAACCACAAGTATATTTGGATCGAGGAAAGCAATAAAAAATTTTGATTTCAGTGTTAAGGGGCTTTTGAATTGCTTGAGAACGTTTCGTTGGCCATGAATCAAAAATAAAATACACTTTTAATTCTGTGTTTCTTCAATTATTAATTTATACTGAACTAAAATATATATAGAAGATTCGTAAAAGATAATCTATTTACAAGAACGTGGAAAGAAGAAAAAGTGATATTTATTATATATACTGAAAATTATCAAAATTACATAAATGGAACACGTCATAGCTCAATATCTCAATTAGTAGTATGATATATTCATTTCATCCGACTATTCATAGAGCACAATATCAGAATTGGAGTATATGTCTCAATATAGCTATCAATATAATAAAAATTGAGTTTATAATTTAATTTTCGTTTTGTTGCCACACGCTGAATTTTCATTTTGTTGCCACACGCTGTGGATTTGGTGAATGGGGAAGGACTTATTCATGTGTGATCTAGGTTGGGACCTAGAAAATAGACATTATATCACTTATAATTGCTTATTCTTTATTGTATCACTTTGTTTCACGTGTTAGACCGTACCTTGATGAGATGTTGACCTGAGAGCAGCATATTAAAAACAATGTATTTGTGAGGAGCTAGTGGACTAAGGGCGTTGTTTTGAAAGATAAATACTTATTTATATTGCATATGAATATCCTTTAACATTGTAATCAGTTCATACATATCTATTTGTCTGGGATCATATATATGACACTATGGTTATGACAGACTGATGAAACCAGTAAAGAATTTATCTGGGTATGTCTAATAATTGAGTCAGATACAAATATACTCACATCATACCATTATCATTAAAGCATGATGTTATATCGGCCAAATGGGCTTGTTGATTTGATTCTCTGAAATTCATACTCATTAAAAGGTCTTTTTATACTTATGCAAACCGGGGGGGGGGTGTATTTTCAGAGGGTTTAAAGTCATGCTTCATACTAGATATTACAAAGTTAAAATTCCTGTTTTCATGCCCTAGGGTAATAGTTTGCGGCGGGTATATGGACCTCGCTAATCCCAGATGAGTCTTGGCTTATAGCATGTCACACTGGAGCGAGTATATATTAATAGGACCATTGGCCATTGCACTGCATTGCATATTAATATTTTACTTACCTTTGCATTTTTCATACGCATCATCAATAATTGATGTTGAGTACTTATTTATTGGATGATTCTGATTAGCTTCCTAGTCTCCATTTTCCCGGTTGACTAAATTAAAATATATGATCTTTTTAGTTACATTTCATACTTTTTGCAATATAATTGTCTAACTCTTTCTTTGTTAGCCTATGATGTCTACTGAGTACACGTATTATCATACTCACTCTATATTTGCTGCATCCTTTAATGCAGGCCGTGCTGATTTAGTTTGTCTGAGGCAGTGTCCGTTTAGAAGCTTTGGTGAGCTACCTGATGTCCGAAGCTAAGAGTAGCTTCCTCTATCTAATTTATATACCTTTTCTATTTCATTATTACCCTGATGATATAACAAAAGAAAAGCTTCCCCTATCTCGCATGATAAAGCAAAGAGAAAAGAAAGATAAAGAATAGAAAAAAGATTGAATTGAACAACCGTACATGCATCTTTTGCGCATGTCTCTACAAGAAAATTTAACCCCCCCCCCCTCCTATTGAAGAAAGAGAAAAATAGAATCTATCAGACTCATATGGATAAATAATCAAATTGTCATTCTTCCTTTAGGAGGAGTTAAAAAATACTATGATGGCTCCATTGCTTTATATGTTTATTTTTTCTTTTTTTTTTGTCTGTGAAGAAATCCCAAAGTTTTTTTTAATCCAATCAAATAAGGATAATTCAAATCAAAGCAATTGAATGTACAACGCGGGCCTATATGACATGACCGATTAATAGATCCACCTTTGTCATATATTCTATATATTTATGGAATACGATTCACTTTCAAGATGCCTTGGTGGTGAAATGGTAGACACGCCAGACTCAAAATCTCGTGCTTAAAATCTTGTATATTATTTAGAATAAATTTTCTCAGTTGTAGATTCTCTTGTACTAGTGATAATAGATTTTGGGTACATTTGTTACTTTCACATTTCTATGCTACCTACAAAAATTTTGGATTTGAGACTTATTTTCACTTGTTTTATTAATTTTGTAAATAAGTTTGGTATTTCTTTCCGGTGGTGGTTTGACTTAACTACTGTTGGGATGTGCAAGCGTTATTACGACTTTGAATTTTGGATCGTGACAATACTTCTATTAACAAAACTTTAATCATAGTCATCACAATTTAGCAGTGTAAATTATTTCATATACAACTTATAATTTTCTCAATCAAAGAATTTTTTTCACTATCAGTCATAACGTAATATACTAACAATATTTATATGTTTCGACTTGTATAATTACAATGCGATAATTTATAATTTACCATGCCTGTTTTTATGATTTTAAAAAAATTAAAAATGAAAATCTCATATGTGATCAATACTGTTGTTGTGCTTGTCCTAAGTAGCATAGTAAAATAGAAGTATGTGCTAGATATATGATAATTTAGTGGTAATGTATATATTAAATTTGCAAGCCTACAAATTGAAAATTAACAATAAAAAAATATTGAACAAAATAAGGTAAAATAATTTAAGATGTTCAATAACATACTAGTATTACTACCTATTGGTAAGTGGACAAATAGAGGTACAGATAGAATAATTATCAATTCAAATGTTAAGGCCTCATATTGATTAAGATATACGTTATAACAAAATCACAAAAGTTATATGTATGACATAAGATAAAAAAGAAAATATTTTATCTAGAAAAAATTATTCTCTAGATCATTTTCAAAGTTTAGTAATAATACATTGTGGAGGATATGATAGGGAGATAATGATTTTACAACACTTTTGAATGTTAATTGTTGGTAAAAATATGTAAGTATTGGTTGAAACAATTGAGATAAAATAAGAACATAACCATGATCCTTTTTAAATGAAATTGAGTACCCATTCAGATCTTATAAGTGATAACAGACATTTGTCCTTATAATTGAAACTATATTCTTGAGAAATACATTTAAGTTACTAACCCGAAAAATAATTTTCTCAAGAAAATGTTGCCCTCCATAGTAAACCTCTAAACAGAAAAGACAAAAAAAAATAAAAAACAAAAGTATAACCCCCCCCCCCCTCCCTTCCCCTCTTTTTTATTTTTAAATACAAAAGTATGCCATTGTCTTGACTCAAGAAAGAAAAAAAATGTAATGACTTAATACCAAGATAGTTCCTTAAACATGACACATTTTATAAAATAGACATTGAAACTGAATAAGTGATCAGATTGTCACTTTAACTTAGCAGAAGAGTGTCTTTTAAAATACCTGTGTACATAAGGGAAAGTGAGTGAAATACACTTGCTTATAATATTATTAGAAGCAATTATAATTAGAAGATATGTGTGATATTTTTTTCTTAAAAAATATGTAATTAGAATAGAATAAATACAAACTCACTTCTATTTTTTCTTTTACTTGCCAATAATCTTTAAAGTTCAAATTTCAATTTTAACTACAAATAACAAATTGAAAATCTCATTTCAATTGAAATATCAACCAAAAAGAGCACTACGAAATTTACAAAATGATTACAATTTTTTTTTAAACCAAAGTTTCAAATAGATGGTTGCAACTAATTAAAACATATAGAATCCCTTTAATTCCTTCATTCCTAATTTTTGAAAATAAATAAAAAATAATACAAAATATGCATCCGTAGGTAAGGAAAAAAAGTAGTGGGTTGGGGTGAAGAAAAAGAGGGGTTGATATGTTAAAAGCAAAATTGTTGGTGAATTGAAGAGAAAAAAATCAGTGAAAAAAATTTGAATTATCAAAAAAATTATATAATAAATAAATATATTTTTTATTTCTTTTCTAAGAAGATTTATTTTGTTGGCTTATTTGAAGGGAATAGGAGCCATCTGTCTCAAATGGAAGTGTAAAACACACCATTTTGCCATATCAACTTGATTTCTATTTATAGACAAATTTACAATGACCTTTACTATTCATGACTTTTACTATTCATGAATAGTAACTGACCTCTACTATTTAAATACACTTCGATCAAGTTTAAGTGTCTATTTTATCACTAACTAGGTTTGAGTATCTATTTGATCATTGACTAAGTTTGAGTGCCTAAGTTATAATACGTGTTAAATTTAAGGAGTTATATAGGTGTCTGTTCAAAAGTAACTAAACGTGTCAATAAAAGTTATTTTTATGGTCCACATTGAATATTCTCATCAGCTAGTAAGTAATACTGTATAAAAGGATTTAAGAGAAAAATTAACTCCACATTAGAGCTTCAACTAACAGAAGCTATCAAAAGAGTTAAGTGTTTCTCTGATAAATTTATCTTTTTATAAAACAAATTATTTTCTTGTATCTCCTCATTATTTTTTCTGAAGAAGAAAATTCTCAATCTGGTGAAGGAATAGCTAATCCAATGGAAGCTCCTTTTTGTGGTATGATAGAAGAAGTTCGTGTAATGTTGGTAGATCATAATAAAGAGTTTGTTACTGAGATGGTTGATTTGCTAAAGTCTTACAAATATAAAGGTGACATCTCTAAAAATATTATATAGAATTTATAACCTTTGCTTATTTGAATTTACTAAATTTTCTGTGATTTTCATTTTATAAGAGATTTAATTGATATGATGCTTGTTATATCATTTATGATTTTAATATTGATATCTTTTTAGATTTTATGTATCTTGTAGATCTTGAATTTCTCTTTTGTTGTTGTGATAATACTATTTCTATTCTTGTTTATGTTGTTTTACTAGTTAATAAATGAGTTTTGCGTGGTTATAAAGAACCAAGTTAGATTCTCTATGTTTAGATCTTGCTATAAGCAAGTCACACACTCGATTAGCTTCCTCCATAGAGATGTATATGATTTTTTCAGAGAGAGTTCTATAATTTTATGTTAATTTCTATGTTATTTTAATTTTATTGAATATCCCCAAAGGGTCACAGTTTTATGTTGATTTAATGATTTAATCAACTTACATATGTGTTCTATAAATGGGTTTTTAGTGTAGAAAGGAGAAAAATTTGTTGTCAATTGGCGTAGAGTGAAATAGAGATGGAGCAGAAAATTAATTAAAATCCTCAAAAATTATTTTTGAAAGTATAGATCGTTGATGTTTATTAATCTAACTATTATTTTAGAAAAAATAAATTTTCTTGTGTGGTAGAGGAACAAGATTAGGATAATAGGAGCAAGTAAAAGATATGATAAGAATTGATCTGGCTGTCATTATGTTTGAATCTACTCTTTTTTGTCTTTTATTGATGTAGTAAAAAAAAGTGGGGAGACCTACTTCTCGTGAAAAATATTTGTTTTTCTTTTTTCTTTTTTTTTTAAAATAATTTTTTCTTGTCCCCCTTTGTAATTCAAAAAAAAAAACTTGCATTTTTAAAGAACTTTATTTAACTTTTTAAATTTTCACCTGTTAATTTATTTTTTTGACCATGAGTGCACCTTAATTTTAAAATATTTTAATTTAATAAATTTTTTTTTAGAATCTGAAAGGAAAAAAATTGAATCTACTTTAATGGCTACTTGTCAAGTATTATATTTCTTGTTTGCTCAACCTTTATGATCGTTCAATTATTTCTTCTACTCTAATTTATGAAGACAATTGATAATTTTCAGAATATTAAAAAAAAGTAAATATTATAATTATTTTGCTAAACCCGAAAAATATTTTAAAATAATAATTTTCTTGAAATATTTTACCTCACAAAAAAATGTATATAATTGACAATTTTATAACCAGTTGTTCATTTGAAAAAAGTATA
This sequence comes from Datura wrightii, assembly GCA_035772735.1. Classification (NCBI taxonomy): domain Eukaryota; kingdom Viridiplantae; phylum Streptophyta; class Magnoliopsida; order Solanales; family Solanaceae; genus Datura; species Datura wrightii. The sequence continues at coordinate 31,202,227 of JASDFA010000004.1, forward strand.
GTTAAATGAGTTTTTAATATTTTTTCTTTTTTTTATTTGATTTTTTAATTGCTTTATTAGTGTTCATTGATTATTTTATATTCAAGGTGTATTAAATTATTTTGCACGTAGTACATGTGCATAAAGTAGGTAATCTTAAAGTACAAATCAAGTAACTTATTAACCGTAGAAATTTAATTTAATTTGCATGACATGACATGACATTATATATATATATATATATATATATATATATATATATATATATATATATATATATATATATATATATATATAGCAAAATTTGATAGAAAAAAGAAGTTTATTCATCCTTTTTTTCCTCTTTTAGAGACATTTGAAACTCAAAGCTAATCCCTAAATAATTGTTTAGGATTTCATTTAGATACTCAATATAAAAATGCACCCTCATTGTAATTCATTAATGAAGAAGATTATAAATAATATATAGTGTAAAAATATAACTATTTATATTTTCTTTTTTTAGCTAACTCATGCACATAGGTGGTTCTTATATAACCCTAATTAGGACTATCTATTGTACTATATTATTAGGATTCTATATCATAAGCATTAACTATATCAAATTAATCTATTGAAAATGTATCAGTGTTAGGATTCTACATCCTAATCCTAAACTATGTTTCTCTCCATCATCCCCCTCAAGAGGGAGGTTGAAAATCATGCAATTCCAAGCTTGTTGTAGAGTCCATATAAAGATTGTTGTCTGACGGTATATTAACTATTAATGAGGAGTGCTTTGTGGAGTTTTCTTTTGAGATAAGTAGGAGTAATTCCACCTTATATTTTATGGGGCTTGAAAAGTCATGACTTGATCGACATGATCCTTCTCGCTATCTTCTTATCTCATATTGTACCCTTTCAGTGAATTAACAAACTAAGTGAAGGTTGAATATGGAGCTTTGCGCAGCATAACGATCCTCAAAGTCTTGTATTTGTTTTCAAGATCTTTACCAAAGTTTCTAATCTTGTTAGCTTCTTCTAACGTTTTACATATAGCGGCGAGCTTATCACAAATTTTCTTGAATTCTTTTATATATTCATCTAAAAATTTGACCCTATCTTGATATTCTAAATGTGTCGCTTCAATTGAGATTTCTTATCTTTGTTAGCTTGTAGGTAATGTCCTCAATCTGCCCTACATTTGTTTGGCCGAAATGCAACCAATAATAAGGAAAATTGATTTTTTAGTCATAGTTCCAGTTAGCCAACTTCTCACCAAGACCTTTTTTCTTCTCATTTTATAAATTTAGGATTGACATTTCATTGTCATTCTCATTTACCACAACCGCAGATGGGGTTTCCTTCATAATAATTCACCAATCTTTAGGGTCTGCATCAACTGGCTTATCTCGACCCACCAAACAATATAGTTTGAGGATTTTAATTTTATGGGACATTTAGCTACAGATTGATGTAGACCCCGTTGAGAGGAAAAGAGTGGGGAAAGATGAACTAGTTATTATAAAATGGAGAATGTGATTCAAGATACAAAATAACTTAGGTTAGAACCAAAATTATGATCTATGAAGAAGATCATAAATAATATGTTAAGTGTAAAAATATCATTCTTTGTGTTTTCTCTTCTCAACTAACTCATGCATATAGCTATTCTTATAGACCTAGTTATGACTATCTATTGTACTATAATATTAGGATTCTACGTTATAATCATAATCTCTGTCAAACTAATCTACTAAAAATATGTTAATATTCGGATTCTACATCCTAATCCTAAATTTTGTTGCTTTCTATAAACTAAGTACAATTATAATTGGTAATACCTTTTCTCTAGAAAATTTCAATTATATTAATTATCTTATCGATATCAAAATATAAAAGATCACTACTAGGACATTGCAATTTTCTAAATCTTCTAAACTTATTCAGTTACATATTCATAGAATAGGATTATCTTAAAACTTTTCATCCTATTATCTTTGCTTTGATAGAATCTGATCTATTCATTGTTTATTTATTTTTGACAAATCGTTGAATAAATTAAAATAGATTCTTTGGCAATATATTTAATTATTCCATATAATTTAATGATTTACCCAAAAAATATTATATTTGAATTTTTATGTGAATCTATCTAATTAAAATTGCACACATCAATTATAATATAAGTTGAATAATATGTGCAATTGCATAAACTAAATTGTAACAACATAACATGAAAATTGAATAGAGTTCGAACGAGAAATAAACATTTGCTAATGATAACTTTGTGTATAATATTTTTTTCATGTTCTTCACTAACTTTCAAAGTGCATGAATATATATAGTTGTGACGGTTGATATGCCTTCTGCGGCGAAGTCAATGCTCTCCAAAGAAAAGGAAAGAATTGATGTGATGATAATCAATATCCATTCACCGGATTCTCTTTATTTTCGACTCTTGGAACAAGTTGTGTCCTTTAATGTACTCTCACTATGTAAGTATTTATTTCTCCTCCGCTTACTATTGTAATTGGTAACATTAGTTATTTTAATTAATATAGTACAAAATGTATTTAGATAAAATGTTTATCATTAATATGTTGTTAAATAGGTTGTAGCAAAACAAATCTTGTATAATCCATTATTAAATAAGATTATCGATTAATTTTCATTGTATAATGATATAATCTATCCTTCGCTATATTCTAATTTCTTTTAGTATATGATAGATGGTTATTTTGTACCATTACTGCCATAACAAATAAAATTCTGTTAATATATGTGAAATTAACTAGTCATTATGTTTTGATGGATATTACATACATTTTTTATGCTGTTATTATTAAAGTTTATAAAGCTAGTTATTTTATTCAATACATAATTAAAAACATTAACTATAAAATTAACCGCTACATAATTCATAGCAACTAATTAACATGATATTTTGATAATCTGTTGTTAAAAAGAATTAGTGATGAATTTTTGTTATTAAGCACCATAGTTATATGTTACTAATCCTTTTTTTTTTTGGTTGTGATATGTTAAATGATTGTTTTGTAAACTATATTACTGTTATGATACATAACATTAAGAAAATATGTATGAAATTTTCTATTTACATAATGTATAATATAATTCATTTCTAATTACTAACTTCTCGAAATAATTATACAGTTATAACTGATGAACACAATAATGACTTAGCAAAGAAGGCTTTAGCTAATGGGGCTTATCTTTACCTGAAAAAGTCACTTGATGAGGAAATTGTGAAATACTTGTGGCAATTTGTGTTGAGTGAAGAAATACAACAAGAGAAAGCAAGAAAAGGAGTAGAAGCAAATGGTGATCCGATGAATGTTGACAATATTGGTAATGATGATATTATCGGAGATGAAGAGCAAATTGGAGATAACAATATGCTTATTAATACAGAGGAACAAAACAATAATATTAATGAGGATGAGAACGATATCATATCAAATGAAAAATACATGTCGAGAAGGAAGAGAGGTAGAAAAAGCAAAAAGGAGATCAATGAAGGAGAAAGCCAGATTTATAATCAAAGTTACGTTTTGATGGAATATGTAGGTTGTTTGCCGAAAGAAATTCTTAAGGTGATGAATGTGCCTGGTCTTACCAGGATGCAAGTTGCGATCCATCTTCAGGTACATCTCTAAAAAAAATTAAAATGATAAATATTGTATCATATATTTATGTGTATCTGGTAAGGAAAAGAAAAAAATATTTCTTACAAAGTTATTTATCGTACTTAGTTACTAGAAAATGTTTTTCTTGAAATGATTTTTCATCAAGCACTTGTAAGATCTCATTTTCCGACAAGGATTTGATTGTTAATTTCATATCAAAAAATTAGTTCTCAAAACAAAGATTTAATTTTACATCAATCAGCCGGTAAATGTTTGAAAATTATTATCAATATTTAGTACTCAAAATTTTTATCAAAACATTCACTAATTAAAGATGATTAGTGATTGACTTTTATTGCAGGTTTAGTGACAGAAGTTATTAATTGCTAATTTATATTTTTTTATACTAACTATTCAATGAACTAATATTATTATCATTCTTTAATTCACAAATTCTTTTATCATTCACCGATACCAAACATAAAAAATGTTTTATATTAAAAATGACTTGTGTCGCACGTATCAAACACACCTAAATAAAAATAAATTGAGATTGTAAATATATTCATGGTCGAACTCTCTTTTAATTTTTTTTCTTTCAGAAATGTCATAGCAACAGTTGGAGAGCTCCTGAAGAGAGAAGATATATCCGTCGGAGATCGTCAAGTTGTTCTCAACAAAAAAGTAGCTCTAAAAAATATGGGAGAATGCCTTCTCTTTAAATAAATGTTTCAAATCAAACTCAAAGAGGCCCAGAGTTTCTGAAAATTAATACCAACAACATGTTTGCTAGTTCAACTCAGCAACAACAACTCCATCACCCACAACTTCAGGTTCCACCCCACTACCTCAACCCATTTTTGTTATGTTGGTAGTGGACTACAACAACATGACCCATTATTTGAAATGCAGGGTTTCGAAGATCCAATTATTGAGAGCATGAGTTATGAGCTTGACATGATGTTTAAAAGTTGGGATCATCAGGATTACAGCTTAAATCATAATACTCAAAATGATTACAACTTGAATTTGAATGTAACCCATGTTTCATATTCAGGTAGCGCAATAATGTCTGATAATGATTTTGAAAATGCAACAATTAATGGATTGAGAGATGCAAATACTAATTTCCAACAGTATATTGGTGAACAAAACATGTCTGATCCAAGCAATATTGTCATGACATTAGATGCGAGTAATATTAACGGAAGTGATCCAAATGAGAAGGAAAACTATGAACTGTATTTCAATTCAATAGTATGGATTATCTCTCTCAAAATCTTGAATCTCCAAGTGCTACCCTACTTAATAAACATGGCAGTGAGCAAACTCAAGTTTACTCTAATGATCAAGTTTGTGCTTCTTAATAACTTTGCTTACTACTCTTTGTTTATTTGAATTTCAGTTTCATTGAGCTAATTCCTCATACATATCAGTTAATCAATATTTATTATCTCAGAAAGTCACTTTTTACTTAAGTAGGTGGCAGCAACATCGAGTGTCCAATTATCAAAAACAATAAATTTTTTTGACGAACCATCAATATGATGGATGATCCAATGCTTTCAGTGACAACTCTCATAAGGGCTCTTTATTATGACAAAATTGTTTTCATTGCTATCTTTCATTTTCTTGGAGACTATTTTATTTCATATGACTTGGATTGCTGGAACTAATGAAAAGCGGAAGGAATGTTTTTATGTTTTAGCCAAAATAAGAGAATTTATTAATACTCATTTGAACTTGATGTTGGATCAATTGTTCCATCTTCCATGTCTCTCCTCCATCTTACTGCAATTTCATCTAACACAGGATTCCTCTTATCTTTTTCTCTCTTCCGCTTATCAAGTTCTGCAAACCTAATTGTCAGAGAGCATATTTTGACCATGTCTCATAATTGCTCATTTTTTCACCGAAAATATAAGGTAGGAAAAGTGAGAAACTTATAATTTAGGTGTGTTTTGACAAATATTTGGTGATAATTCAGGTAAAAGACTCACACACCTGATAGTTCAGACATGAAACTCTAAAAAACGTGATACCTTAAGTGTATTTTTCACCCATCACTCAATTTGTTTTGTGGCTCACCTAAATACCCTGCTCTTCTTTTACTGTGGACAAGCTCCCACCTTTTAGATGACGCAAACAAAATGACCAATTAATTTTTTTCTGCCAATGTCTTCTATTGGTTTCTTTATTAGGATTGACCTATACATTTTGATGTCAAAAGAAATAAATCTAGTTTTGGCTCCTCAATGAAACCTTCTTATTTATTTTTAGAGGAAAAATATTGTTTGAGTAGTAATTCTGAAAAATTAAGCATCTGAAAAGTGGTTAAATTCTTCATTCTAACTTGAATACGTGCAAAGCTAAATGTAATGGATGCGTGCTGGATCCTTCAAAAGTAGTGAATTTTTAGAGGATTCGATACAGAGTTTGAGCAACATAGATCTCTCTGTCTTCGCTGCAAAGAAAAAGAAGAAACAGATGAATAAAAGCAAACACTGATAGGGATCTCTCAAAGCAATTATTTTGTCTAAAATTTCATCTCTCTAAGGAAATGCGGTAAAGAAAATAATTTCATTAATTAATGAAAAAGTAAAAGTTCTATTGGTACCAATACCACGAGGGATAAATTTAAAATGCAATTTATATGATCAGTTCGCGTGATCTCGATAACTTTTGTTTAGATTATATATATGTATCAAAAAAATTTACAAACTCAATTATTATTATATATGATCTTATGGTCGTAATTAAAATTTCTAAACTTCAAATATTGAATTGTCCTTAACTACTATCGAACAAACAATGATAAAATATTTTACCATCTACTGATTATCAACAATAATTATTAGGTTTATGAATTAGGTTCAAGCTATACATAGAATTCTATAAGAGCAGTAACAAGAACAACGATGTACCGTAGAAAACCTCCTTGTTCAAGGAAGTAAAAACGATAATTTATTGAATAGAATTTTCAGCAAACTTCACTAAACATGAAGAGTGATTTTAAATTACAACTCAATAATCAAATGAATAAAGCTCTAGTAGAACCTCACCCATATCAGTTTTCTCCAATTGATGAAACTCATCAAAGACTAATACTCAAGTGTAGAAATTAAAACAAAATTTCAATCAATATAGTTAACTGTTACAGGCTCAATGACAACTTGACAACAATTAGACTTGGATCTAGTGTTTATTGTAATGAACTCATCTCCTGTCTTTAATGGTTATTGCTATTAAGTAATCAACTTTATAAGTATTTTCGCGTTCAAACACACTCGTAAGTGTATATGATCATACAAGTAATATAGTGATTATATAAATTAAATGTCAAACTCATAGGGACTTGTGACTAATTATTTACTAAATTAAACTAATGCTAATTATTTATTCATGTGATAAATCTAAAGATATATTTATAATTGTGTCAGGCACCAACCCGGGTGAGGTGGACCATGCTCTATATGAAACTGATTTACATGCTAAATCATATAACATAACTCCGCCAGAAGACACGGTATATCATCGGCCTCATATAATAACGTGTAAAAAGAGTAACAAGATATAAAATAAGTCTTTAACATCATACAGAAGTACATAAATCAATTCAAGCGCACTGTCTCTAACATAGGTAACAACCGACCTGCTCACTAGATTGAGCCTTCCGCTGCAGCATTCACTTGATTGCTACAGCGGTCTTGCTGCAGTGGAAGTATTTTTGCTGCAGCGGTACTGCCTTAGGAAATAGTTTGACTTTGCTGCACCTTCAACATTCATCAATTCAACAGTTCATCAATTCACATGTTCTACGGATCAATTTGTAGACTTGCGAATTTAATATATACGTTACCATCAAATTATCATATATCTAACTAATTCTACATATTTCTATTTTACTATGCTACTAAGGACAAGCACAACAATAGTATTGGTCACATATGAAACTTCTATTTTTAATTTTTTTAACCATAAGAACATGGTAAATTATAAATTATCGTACTATAATTTTACAAGTCAAAACATATAAACATTTTTAGCATATTACATTATCGTTGATAATGAAAAAATTCTTTGATTGAGAAGATAATTACAAGTTGTATATGAAATAATTTACACAACTAAATTGTGATGACTATGATTAAAGTTTTGTTAATAGAAGTATTGTCACGATCAAAAATTAAAAGTCATATTGATGCTTGCACCATCCCACCAGTAGGTAAGTCAAACCACCACCTGAAAGAAATACCAAACTTATTTAAAAAATAATAAAACAAGAAAAAATAAGATCAAATCCAAAGTTTTCATAGGTAGAATAGAAATGTGAAAGTAACAAATGCACCCAAAATCTAGTATCACCAGTACAATAGCATCTACAACTGAGAACATTCATTCTAAATAATATACAAGATTATATGAAATAGAAAAGATATATAAATAAGATAGAGGAATCTAGGCTTAGCTCTGAACATCAGGTAGCTCAACAAAGCTTTTGAGCCAATACTACCTCAGACAAACTACATCAGCAAGGCCTGCATTAAAGGATGCAACAAGTGTAGAATGAATATGATAATACGTGTACTTAATAGGCATCATAGGCTAATAATGAAAGAGTTAGACAACTATACTGTAAATAGTATGAAATGTAACTAAACAGATCATATATCTCAATTTATTCAACCATGAAAACGGATACTAGGCAGCTAATCAGAATCATCGAATAAATAAATACTCAACATCAACTATTGATGATGGGTATGAAAAATGAAAAGGCAAGTAAAATAATAATACGCAATGCAATGGAAAATGATCTTATTAATATATGCTTGCTCTAGAGTGACATGTTATGAGCCGGGACCCATGAGGGTCTAGTGTTCACGCTCCAGCGCACACGCAAGCGTACGCGGTTGTACAAGTAATACAGTGGCCCTTTTTAAGAGCCGGATGTCGAACCCATAGGGACTGGACCAATTCAGCAAATTATGAGTTCAAGTGTGAGATTAACCTTCACAAGTGTTGATTATAAAAGTTTTCGGTAAATTATAATTAAGTTTCAGGGTGGTCACAAAATAATCTGAAAATAATATAAGAAGCAACTAGAGCTAAGGCCGAATAATCATGCAATGCTACATTCTGTAATGGTTCAAGTATGATATTATCAATTGTTGTCTCACATAGTTGAAAATGCGATGTTCATGGTCTCTCGAGCCTCTAAACACAACAAACTAGCCTCACAACTACATCTTTGAGCGGGGATGTGATAACCTAGTTCGTGGGCAATTCAACTACATGGATGTGGTTTACGGGGTTTATGCTCTTGATTAGGGACTTTCGTACCTCTAATCATTTGATCCAACTTAGCTTCACAACTACTTCTACGAGTGGTGGAGTGATAATTCTCAGCCGGTGTCTTGCTCTCATCCCATTTTAGCAACCAAGCAAGGCAAGTTAGGTATATTTTCTATCCTAACCGCAAATCATATCAAAAGATAAGAACTTTCTCCCTACATTCCTATGTTCTAGACTAGGGTTACTCTTTCAAGCTTTTACCTAAGCTTAACACATTTGTTTTCATGGTGATCAAGTATAAAAACAACAATAATTAAGAATGTAAGATAAAACAACAATTAACAACTCAAATCAAAATGAATTCATGCAATTACAATCATATCACGTGGCCTCAACCATAGAGGAAGAGTTTTATCCACTCATGTTCGTACAAATACTCAAAATTATCGTTAAAGTGGCGTACTTACAAGAATAGGTGAAAGAGAATGTAAAATTGGTGAACCCTAGGTGAGTTCTTTACTTCTCCCTTCGCTCCTCTACGGTTTTCATAAAATATTTCGTGACAAATGCTTTTAGAAGCTAAGGGTTTTTATAGTAAATAGGGAATTTGCAAATTTTGGCCCGTCGTGGAATAGCTCTGTGGCACGGAGCTAAACACACCAATTTGCTTCCGTGCCACGGAGGTAACGCATAGGCTCACTGAAAATCGCATTAAAATGATGCTTGGCTGAGGCATGGTGCGATGGCCAACCTGGCACGGTGCTGGAGCTGCACGATGGCCTGTGTGACACGGCCTGTGGCGTGCAGTAGTGCCTAGCGTGGCACGGCGCTGGCGCGCAGGCGCCTTGGAATTGATGCCTCATCTCGCACATGGCCTTGGCATGGCACGGCGCTGGGCGCGGCACACGCCTAGCGTGGCATGCTGCCTAGCGCGGCCAGCCTTTCCATGGCATGCTTTCTTGCGAACTTTTGCAATTCGCTTCCAACTCCATTTCTTCACTTCACCCATCATTATTTAGTCCCTCATATGCATTTTACACCTATAAAACAAGGACTAATCATGTTGGTTCGTGCATACCCAAATTTACATAAAATCACATAAGAATGTAATTGTATAAATAGACAAACATGACTAAACTAAGTTATAAAATAGCACTTGGACACTTAATTATGCCCAAGATCATCTAGTGAGGTCCATATACCCGCCCGAAACTATTACCTTAGGGCATGAAAACCAAAATTTTACCTTTGTAGTATGTAGTATGAAGCATGACTTTAAACCCGTTGAAAATATTTTCCCTCAGCATGCATAAGTTTTAATAGACCTTTTAGTGAGTATGAATTTCAGAAAACCAAATCAATATACCCATTTGGACAATATAATATCATGCTTCAACGATAATGGTATAATGTGTATGGAAAGCAATACATTGTGCTTAAGAGTATATTTATATCTATCTCAATCATCATCATATACCCGGATCAATTTTCTATAGATTTCATCACTCTGTGATAACCATAGTATCATATATGTGATCCAAGATAATAGACATTTATGAATCATTACTGTAACAACCCGTATGTCGTTATAGGAAGGGAATGGACTTAGAGCACTGGAAACAGGATAAGAGAAGGATAGAAAAAGTTGTGAAATAATCTAAGTGTAAAACTGGTTGAAATTGGGTAATTACTAATTCAGGGGACCACTGTAGTGGTGGAATGCCCACTGCATCGAGAAAGTGGTGATGGTAGGAGTCCTGCCATAATGGATTGTGAAATTAACAATTGGATCTGCCAAAGCAATTACTGACCGCAGTAGCGGGTCCACTGCAGCGAAAATGTGACCGCTGTAGTAGATGACGGGAATCAAAAAGTGGGTTTAAGTGGGATTTCTGGGGGTTTTACCCTATTATTTCTAAAACACGATTAAAAGGGCTTGAGAACAAAAATTATCTCCAAAGCAGTGAACTCTCCTCCCAAGGCAAGATTCTCGATTTGTTATCCTTACGACGAGTATTGTTGATCCTAGAATTCTTGTAGACCTTTAATGGTGAAATTTCAGAGTGGAGAAAACCCTAGGCTATTAGACTAGGGTTGAATTATGGGGAGTTTATGGGGTGTTTAGAGTTGATGATTGAGGAGTGTTGACCACTCTCTAGGATTATGTTTTGAGAACGAGGGTTACGCGAGAATTGAGACCTAGAACTAAGTGCCCTGAAGGGGAGGGTTTGATCTTCTAAAACCCTTATTTGAAGAGTGAGTAATGTACTCTATATTATGTTGTAGATTTCGAGCATTCCAAAACTGTGAGAAAGGGCAAGGCTCCAGTGGAGTAACTGACTCTTTATGTCCAAAATCAAGGTAGGTTATGGTTAAAGGGATTAGACCCTATATAATGGCATATACATTGTGTGCAATACTGATATATGGTTAGTCTTCGGACATTAATTGTTGCAAGAATTTAATATTTATAACTTGTTGAAAGAATGTGAACACGTTGTGTTGTTAAACTATGATAACTGTTAAGTAATGATATTATACTCTGCTAACGAGATGATTGTTGGTTTGTAATTCTTACTTAGAGGAGTAGATTGTAATCTCATGCTTGTTAAATAATGCACCTTGATGTGTTAATTTAATGAGAATGGTGTAGGATAGTATTAATATCCTAAGATGAGAGGCTCGTGCCCGAGGAGAGCATCTGGATGAGCATATGAGTGGAAGTGGGTGACACGCTGACACCGTACATGGATTTTTAGAATCCCCTGCAAGTCATAACTGGAAGGGAAAAAATAAGACCCTCTAGCATGTGTGTACACTATTTTTGAGGAAGGAGTGTGTATGGTGCTGTGGGGGAGGTATGTTCCCGACATGTCACCATTTATTTTATCTTATGTTGTGTATGTAACTTGTTAACATTTGGAGTGAGTAGGTGCTATGTGAATGAATTTAATTGATGATATGTAAGTGTGATGAAGAGAGAAAAGTAGGAAGAGATCCAAAATGCATTCCGGGTTAATGACTAATGTTGAGTTGATTACTGTGGATAGATGTTTTAAAATGATGTTGAGATGAATTGTTACCATTTATTGTAAATACTTGTGTTTTATCCAAATGAGATGTAGAGTATGAACTGTTATAAAATGTGAGCTGAAGAGGGTGCAGCTAAGTCAAGTTACTACATCGAGCAGCATCGCTATAGAGGAGCTTTTTCTGCTGTGGCGAGACTGCTGTAGCAGTTAAGTTACCACTGCAACGAGAGACCCAATGCAATAAGTAGGCCGGTTGTCACCTGTGTAGAGCTAGTGCACGCAAATTGGTTTTTGTACTTTGTTATGATATTGAGGACTTGTTTTATATCATATTTGCGTTGATTATATGTTATTATGTAAGGTCGGACGATGATGCTACCAGTATCGTGTTTTATACTAATCCTACGCCTGCACTTCTTTTCTAAGAGCAGAATTTGATCCAGGAAGCTCCTCTTGTTCCCACCTTTAATCTGCAACAGTTTCTTTGAAAGGTGAGCCGCACAAGATGGGATGATTCACTTCCCTTGAGAAGATGTCCCTCCTCCGATCATTGCAGTTTTCTTTTATTTTCTCGGGAAAAGGGTCAAAAATATCCCTCTACTATAGTATATTAGCTAACTTTTCCCCTAGTTATACTATAGGGCTAAATATACCCCCGCTGTTAACAAAGTAAACTAAATTGCCCCTCAATTGGATGGAATCCCCAAATTGACTTAAAATACCCAATTTTAATTAAATTACCTGTTTTTTCTTTAAATCCGAATCCGCCCCCACTAAACTAAATAAACTCATTAGGATTTAATTATTCAAAGCAAAATATGTTCTTAAAAATTATTCAAATAAAAAGCCTTAAAAATAAAAGGAGTTCAATCATATAGTTATTCTCCTCTAAATATATTGGAACAAACAAAATAACAACCAAATATTTATCAAATCAGGCTTCATCATTCTTAATATGAAGAGATTTGGCAAATATTTGATTTCTATTTTGTTTGTTCCAATATTTTTGGAGCAGAAATAACTGTATGATCGAACTCCTTTTATTTCTAAGTTTTCTTTTGAATAATTTGAGAACTTGTTTTGTTTTGAATAATTAAATCCTAATGAGTTTATTTAGTTTAGTGGGTTGGGTTCGGATTTAAAGAAAAAATGGGTAATTTAATTGAAATTGGGTATTTTAAGTCAATTTGGGGTATTCCATCCAATTGAGGGGCAATTTTAATTACTTTGTTAACAGCGAGGGTATATTTGGCCCTATAGTATAACCAGGGGCAAAGTTAGCTAATATACTAAAATAGAGGGATATTTTTGACCATTTCCCTATTTTCTCTTTGGATAAACATTCTAGGATTATAGCAGACGTCGAGATGCAATGACATTTAAGTCTTGGGATTATTGTTTTGTTTGTTTTAAGAAGAATTTATTCGTTTGATGATTCAATTTGTTTTATTATAAGTTTTATTTCTTTATGAATGTTTCATGTGAGGTTAAGTAATTGGGAATCATTGGTTCGCCCACTGGAGGGTTAGTGTGGTTGCCATTCACATCCATTTAGGTCTTGAAAAAGTTGATACCAGAGCTCTAGGTTCATTGATATCATTGCACTAAGACAGGTCTAGTAGAGTCTCATGGATCGATGCGAAGTCTTCTATAACTTATCTTTGAGAGGCTGCAGGACTTTAGGAATACTCCCTCCTATTTTCCTTTCATGTGATTACTTGATTCCAATTGGTATCTAACAACTTTTCTTTCTTTCCTTCTCAGATGGTGAGAACACACGCAAATAGTAATAGAAATGCAGCATGCGAGCCAGCAGTGGTAGCCGCAGTTTGTGGTAGAGGAAGGGGTAGAGGTCGTGGAGGGAGGCCTACTGCTGCTAGAGGAGGGGCTTGTGCTCCTGCTCCAATCAGAGAGAGGCCTACATCTCCCATACCACCAGTAGTACAGGAGCAGGTGGTTGTTGAGGTTAAAGTCCCGATACAAGGAGAATCTCTTGCCGCTCCAACATCCTCTAAGGTTCTGGCTCAAGTCCTTAATCTCCTGCGTAGCCTGGTGGATACTAGGGAAGCACCAACAACTCCTGGGGGGCAGCAGTCGGGGATATACATGGAGCTGTTGTGGCCCCTCGAATGGGTTACATATTGAAGGCTGTCATGTTCCTGAGACCCATAGTGGGACCAGTGATAACAGGGGAGGAGTATGACCTTTTTCTGAGGTTCACCAAGATGAAGCCTCCCACTTTCTATGGCTCTGAGGTGGGAGACGCATGTGAGTTCATCATTGACTGTCATGAGAGGATCCACAAGATGGGGGCGGTAGAGAAGTATGGTGAAGAGTTTGTTACTTTTCAGTTGATGGGGGATGCTAAGATCTAGTGGAGAGACTTTTTGGAGTGCAGACCAATGGGGTCATCACTATTGACTTGGACCCAGTTCTACTCCACATTCCTGGAGAAGTATGTTCTTCGCACTCTGAGGGATAGAAGATGGGATAAGTTTGCCACCATCGAGCAGGGAAACTTAGCTGTTGCAGTATAGGAGGCCCGATTTCATTCTGTATCCAGATATGCTCTACTCTTACTGCCCACGGAGGAGGAGAGGATCAGGCGATTTGTTAAAGGCCTGAATGTAGGTCTCCAGGTATCAGCTCTTCAGATGTCTCCTCAGGTAAGACCTTTGAAGAGGTGGTGGAATATGTGAAAGTCTGTGGAAGGGGTGAGACAAAAGGTATGTAGAAGGAACGTCGAGAAGAAGGCTCGGAGGGTGGGTTCCTTTAATAGGTTTTTGCCATGGATCCAGCACTGCAGGGTTTCTATGGGATCCCTATTTAGTCTGCCATACAGGTGCCCACTGGAGGTCAGCCGGCAACAGCTCCATGACCATCAAGTGCAGTTGGGGGTACTCAGATTATTCTTTTGGACTTTGGAGCTCTCCCTATTTCCTCTGTTCCAGCTTAGAGGCCAGTGATTGAGAAGATCTTTCATGAGTTTGGTGAGTATGGACACATCCACAGATGGTGCCCCAGGTTCGGACAGGGTGGGCAAATTGTTCCTTACTTAGCTCCTCGAGCTCCGACACTTGCCAGGAGAAGAGGTAGTGCATTCAGTCGGGATCGTCCACAGTTGGGATGAGGTAGTCAGCCAGCCGTTAGAGGTAGTGCTTAGTAGAGTAGAATAGGTGCTCAGGTGGGTAGGGGTGGCACCCATTCAGGTAGAGGGGTGGCATAACCCAATCAGGGAAGTTTTCAAGTAGGTAATCAAGCCCATTTCTACGCTTTTCTTGGTAGGCCAGAGGCAGAGGCTTTAGACACCATTATTATATTTACAATCTTCGCATCCAAAAAATGGCTATTGCATTGTTTTATCCGTGCTCTACATATTCTTATGTGTCTGCTTATTTTGCATTTTTGGATCTTGTTTATGATATGCTTGATACTCCTATTTGTGTGTTTACTCCTATTGGGGATTTTGTGGTGGTGGATAGGCTTATTTGTGATTGCATTGTTGATTTCATGGGGTTTTACGCTGTGGCAGACTTAGTGATCTTGGACATGGTTGATTTTGATGTAATTTTAGGAATGAGTTGGTTGTCCCCTTACCATGCTATTCTAGATTGCCATACTAAGACTGTTACTATATTGGGGCCAGGGGCGTCTAGGTTGGAGTTGAAAGGGAATTATAGCCCTACTCCTAAGAAACTCATCTTTTATATTCTTGCCGATTAGTTGATAGAGCAGGATTGTTCATCGTATCTAGTGCATATTCAGGACACTAGTTTCGAGAGTCCTTGTATAGAGTTGGTCCCAGTTGTTCGTGAGTTTTTAGAGGTGTTCCCTGTAGATTTGCCAGCAGCCGAACCATGACATTTTCTTTCGTATAGATTTAGAGCCAGCGACTCAACCCATTTCTGTTTCTCTGTACCGAATGGAACCTGCTGAGTAGAGAGAACTCAAGGAACAGTTGCAGGAGTTTCTTAGTAAAGGGTTCATTAGAACAAATGCGTCACCATGGGTTGCCCCAATTTTGTTTATGTAGAAAAAGGATGATAGTATAAGGATGTGCATCGACTACTATCAGTTGAACAAGGTAACTACTCGGAACAAATACTCTCTTCCTCGAATGGATGATTTGTTTGATAAGTTACAGGGGGAGGCTGTGTTTTCAAAAATTGACTTGAGGTCCGGTTATCACCAACTGAAAATTCAGGTAGAGGATATTCCCAAAACAGCATTTTGGACCAGGTATGGGCATTACGAGTTTCTGGTTATGTCATTCGGACTCCTGATGAACGATATTTCAAACCTTACTTGGAATCCTTTGTGATTGTGTTTATTGACGATATCTTGGTGTATTCTAAGACCATATAGGAGCATGAAAATCATCTAAGAATTGTGATTAGTTTAGGAGAAACGGTTGTATGCTAAGTTCACCAAGTGTGAGTTTTGGTTGGAATCAGTGTCTTTTATGGGACTTGTGGTTTCCAAGGAGTGAATCCAAGTAGATCTACAGAAGGTGGAGGCAGTTAGAAATTGGGCAAGGCCAACTAACGTTACAGAAACTCAAAGTTTTATGGGGATGACTAGTTACTATCATCAATTCATGAAGGATTTTGCCTCCATCGCTTCGGCGCTGACCAAGTTGATGCAAAAGGATGTACCTTACCAGTGGTTAGAGGAATGTGAAGCAAGTTTTCAGAAACTCAAGACTCTACTACCACAGCAACTATCCTGGTGTTACTGGTGGAAGGTAAAGACTTTGTTATTTATTGTGATGCCTCACAGTCTGGTTTGGGTGCTGTGTTAATGCAGGAAGTATAGGTCATTTCTTATGCCTCAAGCAAGTTGAAGGTGCATGAGAAGAATTACCCCACGCATGACCTGGAGCTAGTAGCGGTTTTGTTCACTCTGAAAATCTGGAGGCACTATTTATACGGGTCTCGTTGCGAGCTGTTCATAGAGCATCGCAGTTTGCAGTATGTGTTCTCCCAGAAGGATTTCAACTTGAGGCAGAGGAGATGTATAGAACTGCTTAAGGATTATGACATCACCATTTTATACCATCCAAGGAAGGCCAATGTGGTGGTAGATGCATTGAGCCGGAAGTCAATGAGCATGGGCAGTCTAGCTTGCCTGAAGGCTACCCAGCTATCGATGGTCAGAGAAGTTCAGACTTTGGCAAATAGTTTGGTGAGATTATGATTGACTGAAGTAGGTGGAATGTTAGCTAGCATGGAGGATAAGTCATCCTTGTTGGAGGAAATCAAAGTAAGACGGTTTAAGGATGAGAAACTGGGTAAGATTCGAGATAAGGTTTTGTGGGGAGAAGCCAAAGAAGTAGTGTTAGATGCTGAAGAGGTCCTAAGAATAAAAGGGCATGAGTGTGTTCCCTGAGTTGGCGAGCTAATTTAGACTCTTCTAGTAGAAGCTCACAACTTGAGGTACTCCATTCACCCCGGAGTCACCAAGATGTACAACGATCTGAAACAACACTATTGGTAGGGCAGGATGAAGCACAACATTGTTGACTATGTCACTCAGTGTTTGAACTGTCGGCAAGTGAAGTATGAGCATCAAAATCTAGGAGGAGTACTTCTGCGGATGCCCATTCTGGAGTGGAAATAGGAGAGAATAGCGATGGATTTTGTGGTGGGTATTCCAATGACATTGGAAAAATATGACTCAATTTGAGTCATAGTTGACCGACTGACCAAGTCTACCCACTTCTTGCTGGTTCAGGTGACTTATAATGCTGAGAAGTTGACCAAAATGTACGTGAAGGAAGTAAATTGGTTGCATAGGGTGCCAGTGCTGATTGTGTCTGACAGGGGCACTCAGTTAACTTCACATTTCTGGAAAACCTTGTAGGCAGAGTTAGGCACGAGGTTAGACTGAGCACAGCCTTCCACCCTCAGACAGATGGACAATTATAAAGGAAATATTCAAGTGTTGGAGGATATACTGCGGGCATATCTAATAGATTTTGGGGGCCATTGGGATAAATTCTTACCCCTAGCAGAGTTCGCTTATAACAATAGCTATCACTCGAACATGGCATGATGCTATTTGAAGCTCTGTTTGGAAGGAAATGCAGGTCTCAAATTGGTTGTTTTGATGCGTTTGAAGTGAGACCCTGGGGAACAGATTTACTGAGGGAGTCCTTGGAAAAAGTTTGAATTATTTAGGACCATTTAGCTGCTTAGAGTAGATAGAAGCAGTACACAGACAAGATGGTGAGGGATATGGAATTCATGGAGCGAGAGCAAGTGCTACTAAAGGTATCTCCGAAAGAGGGGCGAGCTTAGCTCGAGGTACATCAGACCGTTTGAAATACTCCGACGTGTGGGAGAAGTGGCTTATGAGCTGGCATTACCGCCAGGGTTGTCTGGTGTACTGTCACGACCTGCACATAAGCCCGGATAGAGACACAAGACAAGGAACCCTGAGAGGCTCCAAGTCAACCCTTGGAATGAACATAGTAGCTAAGAGCATACAACAAGCAAAAACTAAAATAATAAAACATGCTTAAGAAGAAGTCTGAAAATCCAATAATATCTGAACAACGGAAAGATAATGTTGATCCAAAGTTGAATACATGCTATTTATGATAAGCCTCTATAATCTAATGAGTTGATGGGACAAAACCCTAACTAACTCACTAGAACTGAAACTGAAAGTACTGAAAATAAGTTGATAAGAAGGTCCTCGAAAGATGATGACTCACTAGAGGCTAGATAATGCTAACTCTGAAGATCTAACTAATGGTCGGTCTGAACCTGAACACCCAAGCCTGTATCAAGAAATGATACAACATAGAGTATGCGGTCAGTACTTAGAATGTACTGAGTATGCAAGGTAAGTAAAAACAGACAATTAAAATACATAAGAGTTCATAAGAGTAGGACAACGTGATCATAAAAAATATCATAATGTAAACATAAAGGCTCAAGGTTTTCAAACCATTCATAATCCAATCGTAATTGTTACACCCCGTAAATTCACAACATGTGGATGGCCTATTCGCATGTTGGTTAAGAGTTTTGAATGCCATACATGCTAGAAAAAGGCCCGGGGAAAGACCGGATAAGCGACATGTCGAACCATCGCAAGAGGAGGCTGGTAGACCTCCTCCGCGATGGCCAGAGTGTCACGGACGCTCACCTCCACGATGGCCACCGTGTCACGGAGGTGAGGTGCAGCCCCAAGTATATAAACCCCTCACTTCAGTTTTAAGTGATGACTTCATGTAATTTCCAGAGAGAACAAGTGAAAACAGAGGGCACCAAGTAATTGATGAAATTTCTTTCATTTACGCTGTTATACGCGGTCCAAACTTGGTATAACCTTGGGTAGCGAGGTATTAAGCAGCAAGGAGCATTCCTACGGGTTTAGTTTCGCAAAATTCGGCTGGCGAACCGTCGTGCTACCGAGCTAAGGTAAGTAAAATTGCTCCAAATTAGTATCAATATACTCCTAGCCCTAAAGTGAGTATTTCTCCCATCTGGACTTTCGAGAAATAGCGAGTTTTCAATAGTTTTTCGATAAGTCAAAGTTTGGACTATATATATATATTAAAAGTGATATCTTCTCTCAAAATATTAATATATTTAGTCCTAATTGATATATATATGGATGCAGTTGGGAGAAATAACAGAAATACTGACAGAGCTACGCCAGTTAGTTGGGAAATCAGAAACGGAGGTATGTAAAGCCAGTCCCTTCGGCAAGTTAGTAATCCTAGTATAGCAAATAGTATGAATTCTAGAATAAAGAATCCAGAAGTCGAGTATTGAGTCCCGTATGAATTCAGCAAGCATGTTTTATGTTATTATGCTATATTCAGAATAAAGGTCAGTAAATTAGTATCAGACAGCTAGATATTATTTTAGATATAGTTACCCCAGTAACAAAATCAGTTTAATATAAAAAAGAGATTCAGAATAGAATATCAAAACATGGATAGTATTTTTAGATCAAACCTGCTTGCTATGTGTGAATATTGTTTGTTGAGACCTGTTTGTGCTGTGAGGGCACCCTTAGAGCTTCCTTGCCGCCCTAGGATTAATAGCTGTGTCGACTCGCCCACCAGAGGGTGAGGATACGTCACTGCAAGGAGTGGCATGCTGTCCGCAGTAGGACGAAGATGGGATGCAGCATTCCCCATATCAGGGTGATCAGCATAGCATTATAGCTTACTTTGTCGAGCGCTTACGCCCAGGGGGCAGATTACAGATACAGATACAAATACAAATTACAGTTTACAGTTACAGGAGTCCTCCGAACTCATGTACAGTTATAGTCAGGGGCCCAGAGAGCCCAAGCTGCATACCCAGGGGGCCGGTGGAGGTGCTCGTAGTTAGTAGGCGAGTGGAGTTATTTACTATTTTGACCCGGGTAGGGGTATATAGATTGTGTTTTGGTTGGCACCTTCCGGCTTATGGGGGATGGTATAGGTCCTTGTATGTTATATATGTATATACATGTTATTTATTAGCTGATAGATAGCAGGACGCCACATCGACAGGTATGCTTCTACCTTACCTTCAGTACAGATAAGCTTATTTCAAATCCCGCCAGCCCAGACAGTTTCAGCTACTTTTTGCTATTTAGACCTACCAGTATTATTGCTTATATTCAGTTATGTTCAGTTTGCTTTACATACTCGGTACCAATGGTACTGACGCCCGTTTGGGGCGCTGCATTACTTGCCTGCAGGTACTCATAGAGGAGGAGTCGATCCCTTGTGACTCCAGCCAGCTCATAGAGTCATCAGCTCCTGTCATCCGGAGCTAGACAGCTCGAGGTTTATTCCCTTTCTTTTGTTGTACAGTACGGGTAGGCCAGGGCCCTGTCCCGACCATCTTATCAGTATTCTTAAAGGCTTGCAGATTGTATGTTTCCCTGTGGTTAGCTGTGCTGGTCGTGTGAGGCCGTGCGTATGTTTTAGTTGTTTATGTCGGCCGTGTGAGGCCTCGTTCAGTTGGTAGTGGTGACCTTGTTGGTCACGTAGCTGTTTAGCATCTTCTTTATTGATTCAGAAGTAACTAGACAGCATGGTGGCCTTGTTGGCCCGCACAAGTTCCATCATACTACTGTTGTTCTGGTTAGCTGTTGTTTACTTACAAGGGGCTATAGGCCTAGTCGGCCGGAGGTTGTATTTACAGCTGTTATATAGCCCGTCATTTTCTTGAATCAGAGTTAGAGCCAGCCAGGCACCAGAAGTGCTTAGGCTTAGCAGTCCAGCAGTTCAGGTCCTAGTAGGGCACCAGGTGCTAGTCATAGCCCCCAAGGCGGGGCGTGACAATAATCATAGTCATAAGAGAAACTTTATAAAATATAACTAGACAATATAACATAAAAATAACAATGCATAAATCATGAGGAACAATGGGAGGACTCGTCTTAACCGACACCATCATGATAGAGCTTACATAATGCCCCAACTTTTCGCTCAAGTGGGAAGAGCCGTCCCAGGCTTTCTAGGAAAGGGACGTGCATGATGTGATCCATAAATATATGTATATACCTATGGTGGCATGTAGTTCTAAGACCACGGGGTTTACCTGAATGTCGAGTCTGCTCGGTGCTAGACACTGCTCCCAAAAACATGCACATGAGGCTCATATTGTAATCGTGAATCATTTCTGAAGTTCATGGCTAAATAAATCATAACATACTTGATCATACTTGAAATACATGATTAGCCATGAATAAGGGCACGTGAGTCGGCCAAGAGTCATAAATTTATAAATCATGAATAACATGCATACTTGTGAAAATACATATACTTGATATTCATAAATCCATGAAGAGTGCTTGAAGAGAAATCATAACATGAATCATAAATCATAATTTAGACTTAGTAAGACTAAAATCATAATAGAATCATAACTTGACTTTTCAGGAAGCTTGCATAATTGGGCATAGTTTAATTGAAATTTGAAACAATGAATTAATAATCAAAATAGGTATAAAATCTGCCCATAGATCTTAAAACACGATTTGATACATGAAGGGTATTCACCCATAGATAGATCATAGGAAATTTCACAAAATTAGGAACAAACCCCATAAGATCATGAACTTAAATCTAGAATTTAAATTCATGGAATTTTTGAGCATGAGAGTGAAAGAAACTCTCATTCATAGCCCTACATACCTGGGCAAATCTGATTTACACTCTCACTTGAAAGCCCAAAGGAATTGGAGAAGGAATTGGGGAATTTCTCAAGTTTGATCTCCAAGGAAAAACTCTAAACTTACATGCACGGAATGGAATGGCTTAGGATAGGTTAAGCACCCTTAAAACCTTGTAACTGAGCTTAAAATGATGTAGTTTAGGACCTTAGAGCTTAGGAATTACGAAAATACCTTTAATGGAAAATCTGGAAAATAGGCACTGCTGGCGACCACGACTCATACCAAGAGTCGTCCTTGGATACCAACAACTCGTGGTATCCATCCGTTACTTCCTTCAAGCATTTCCTCAGTTCTCGATCCTATGAACAGTGACTCAGCAGAAGGAGTTATTACTCAACACAATGACCTGTTGTGTCCTCTTGTCATCACCACTGACCCTACCAATATAATTTCTTAAACTCCCACCACGAGTCAACCAACGGATCGTACCTCCAAACCACAGGTCGTTGGACCCATCAGTCACCTCTGTGCTAATTTTCACTTCACCTCCTCACGAGCACTTACCACGACTCATTGTTTCGTACAATGAGTCGTACCACGACTCGTACCATCCAACTCTGGCACCACAAGGACAAACAACGACTTCAACCCACGACCCGTTATATCATCCAATGAGTCATCCCTGGACCTGTTACAACTAAGCCTCCTACTGTAGAATCTGACCACTAGTGGTTCCTACAGGTCGTCACACTTTCCTATGACTCGTACCGCGAGTCTTTTTGATTCAAATCTCATATTTTTCTACTATTCTCATTTCAAATTCCCGAGTCTAGTCTTAGGCACTTCCGGGGTATTACAATATCTCTCCCTTGGGAATATTCATCCTCAAATGTGGAGTAAACATACTGAATTACTGGGGAAAAACCTGTCATCCCAAATACTGGACATCTAAAGCTGAAAACTAATCGGGTGACTGACTCCGGAATGAAATACATGGATGAACTGAATTCATGAATCACACATACACACATTGACATGAAAAAAACTGGGGCACTTGAACTAAACATGAAACTGAATAGAGCACTAAAGAGAAAACGGATACCTCAAGCTGGAACTGAATTGAAAGGGAATAGATGCAGGTATTTATCCATCATATTGTTTCGGCTTCCTATGTAGCTCCTTCAACATGTTGATTTCTTTACAAAACTTTACAAAAGCTACTTATTTGTTTCTTAACTTCCTAACTTGACGATCAAGTATCTCAATTGGAACTTCTTCGTAGCTAAGGCTGACCTTCACATCTACGCTCTCCATGGGTCAACCAAAGCTGGATCACCCATGCACTTCTTTAAAAGTGACACATGGAAAACTGGATGTACTAAAGCCAATTATGGGGGCAACTCCAACTCATAGGACACCTTGTTAACACGTCTCATAATTTGATATGGGACAACATAACGGGGACTAAGTTTCCCCTTCGATCCGAACCTCATCACTGCCTTCATGGGAGACAACTTCAAAAATACCCAATCATCAACTTCGAACTCAAGCTCTCTCCTTCTCACATCCGCGTAAAACTTTTCACGACTCATAGTTGTTCTCAACCTCTCCCTTATAAGCTGAACTTTCTCCATAGCCTCATGAACTGAATCTGGTCCCGGAGTTGAAATAGAGAAAACAGGAATTTCTACACCAGATCACAGGACGAGTCGTCTAATGACCCGTTAGGAACCCCACGATTTGTTAAGTGCCTCATGGGGAGAAGCTTGAACTTGGTTGAAAATTTGGGAGTTGAGGTGACCACTGGTGTGACCACAAGTCTTCATGTGATTCGTGGTCAAGAGTTGGACGAAAGTTGGAAAATTTTGGCAGCGTACCTAATGGATTGGTCACCACAACTCGTCGGGTACACCACAACTCATGGTGTCCCCCTTGGTAACCCCCAGGTGATTTTTGGAAGTGAGGATGTTATACCTCGAAAACCCTAAGATCAGACCCTGGAGTTCAAACGGAGAAAACAAAATTTTCTGCATCGGGTCACAGAACGAGTCATCCTGTGACCCATTAGGATGACCATAAGTCGTTAAGTGACTCGTGGTGAGGTATATGACTTAAGTTGGAAATTTAGATTCACTAGTCATGGTCAGCCCCATGACTCATTGAGTAATCTGTGGTCAAGTTTGGTTGAAGAAAGGGGAATTTTAGGCAGTAAAGGTAAGGAGAGGTGACCACGAGTTGCGGTCACTAGTAACGACCTGTTAAGTCCCCCATGATGAGCACTAGTGAAATTTTGGTAGTGTACTTGACGACTTGTGGCCATGACTCATGACTAGTGGCAACTACTCGTCTAATCCCTCGTTGGGACTAGCAGTCTGTTTATCCCTGTGAGTTTAGTAAGGGGTTTTATGTAATTCCTATTATCCTAAGGCCTAAACTACATCATTTTAATCTATGAATAGTGAGTTTTAAGAGGGGTAAGTTCATTCTAAGCTATTCCTATTCGTGCATGCAAGCTTAGAGGTCTAGAGAGGTGATCAAGCTTAATTTCTTCCAATTTCTTCTCAATTCTTCTTTAAGAAATTAGAGAAGTTGTAGAATCATATTCTCTCAGGTATGTAGGGTTATGAATGGGTAAATTTGTTCATACCCATGCCCAATCCCTCTCTAATTCATGAAAATCTATATGTTGTTCCTATGGGGTTTTAACTCAATGAATGAATTTCCTAAGTCTCTACCATGGGTATGATCTAAGCATGTTTCTATTGTTCAATTGTGATTCATAAGAAAGTTTTACAATGTTTTCAATTATAATCATGTTTTCAAGTTTTATAAATTATGATGCCCATCCATGAGAAGTTCATGAAAGTTGAGATCTATGATGTATGTTCAAGTACGATGAAATATTTATGAGGAAAGCATGTTTTCAAGTTATCCCTATCTATAATCATGTTTTCAAGTGAATCGAGTATTTTCAAGCATCTTTAAGTATTGGGCAAGCCCATATGTTCAAGTATGATTTATGATTTTATGAATTAGCTTACCACATGGTTCTGGAGTCAAGACTCCCAATTATGTTTAGCTTGTGGTATGTTTTGAGCCAAAGCTCCTCATGTTTGATTTCAGATTTTATATGTACATGATTATTCAGCTTCGTCAATAGATGATGGTCAGCTTTGTTGAAGACCGATGGAGAGCATATGCATGTTTTTGGGAGTAGTGTCTAGCACCGAGTAGGCTAAGGGTCAGTTAACCCTATGCCTTAGAATTATAAGCCAACGTAAGTATGATCAGATTATTTGGGAACTCCTTTGGAGCTTTCCCCTGCCCCAAGGGGCCTTCAGCTTGATATCGATATCATGGTAGCGTCTTTAGCCCTGGCAAGGCTTTAGGGGGCTCTACCCACTTGAGTGTAATAGTCAGGACCATGTAAGCTCTACCATGGTAATGTCGGTTATATGATGAGTCTCCCATTGTTCCTCATGATTTCAGTTATGCATGTTTATGTAGCCAAGATAGATTTTGACGTTATCTTTGGCATGGATTGGCTACATGCAAGTTATGCTTCAGTAAGTTTTAGAACCCATACGGTAGAGTTCCAATTTTTGGGTGAGCTAGCCCTAGAGTGTCATGCCCCGAGTTTACACCTTGGACGAAACACGGTACTTAAAGTCATAAGTGACCCCAAGTCAACCCCTGGTCTATCATATACTGGCACTCTGAGTAATATAAAAATACATACAACGGAAGTTTAAAGAAAAATGTAATTACATGAAAGAAATAAAGCTAATTCATAGTGTTTGAAAGTATTAAAACAACACTACAAGTCTGAAATACCAATCTGAGTCTAAAAGCCACTATAACTGATGAGCTGCTGGGACAAGCCCCTAGCTAACTCCAAATCTAAATAGAAGGAAATGAAAATATAACTGAAATGAATAAATCTTTGTCCTTGAAGGATGAGGATTCACCAACTGGTAAAGCTGAGGTCTTCGATGAGCGATCGACTAACGAAGCTGAGACTGAGATCCTGCAGTTGCATCATAAAATGATACAACATAAAAGTATGCATTAGTACTTTGAATATACTGAGTAAGTGAGAGAAATCATACAAAATAGAATAAACAAAAAGAGAAATGTTGAACTGAAAGACATGCAATGACCAACTAACACTACTGATCTGAATAACTAAAATACTGAGGTGGTTTAGAAGACCCTGTCTGATGGTTAAGGCATGTTCTAAGTCTGGAATACTGATCGAAACTGAACTAAACTGAGACTGGACTGAACTGACTAACGGGAGAGTCTATAACGAACATGTCACCACATGAGCTGGACGTGGAGTCCGATGTATACACCCCATCGGTAGGACCCAATATACCTTGCCAGGGTATAAAGGCATGAACTGGGTGATCACAAAAGTCTGCGGCCAATCAGACCAATAAATACTATAACCTACACCAGAAACGTAGTTTTGGGAACCTGGGTGTGCTGGAACACTAGTCCACTTGGTGCAATGCAATGGCCTATGATCCTATTACTGTATGCTCTCTCTAGAGTAACATGCTCTGAGCCAGGACCCATGTGGGTCTAGTGAAGTTCATATACCCACCGAAAGTATTACCCTAGGGCATGCAAATTGGAAGTTTACCTTTGTAATATGTAGTATGAAGCATGACTCTAAACCAACAGAAAATATTTTCCTTCAGCATGCATAAGTTTAAAAAGACCTTTTAGTGAGTATGAATTTCAGAGAACCAAATCAACGAACCCATTTGGCCGATATAATATCATGCTTTAATTATAATGGTACAATGTGTATGAAAAGAAGTACACTGTGCTTAAGAGTATATTTGTATCTGTCTATTACAATATTAAAGGATATTCATATGCAATAGAAATAATTATTTCTTTTTCAAAATAGTGCCCTTAGGTTATTAGCTCCTCACAAATAAGCAAATTATTTACAATATGCTGCTTTCGGGTCAATATCTCATGATGGTATGATCTAACACGTGAAATAGAGTAATACAACAAAGAATAAGCAATTATAAGTGATATAATGTCTATTTGCTAAGTCCCAACCTAGATCACGCAAGAATAAGTCCTTCTTTCCTATTCACCAAATCCACCAATGCACTCAACCCATAACACACTATTGTTACGACCCAAATGGGCAGGTCGCGCGAGTACCTACATCGACTCTAGCTCGATAGGAGAACCCATTTTTGAAAAATGTAAAGTAATAATTACAAATCTCATAAATTTTCACAAAATAAACAATGTTTCGAAAGTTCGATAAAATATTTTCCTAAAATCTTGACTCTCCCAAGATCTAGTCTAGACAGGTACAAGAGCTCTGAATGAAATACCAATAAATAAAAAGACAGCTTCACCTGTGGAAAAAAAATATGGAAGCTGATGCTGAGTATGCCACATCAATCATGAAACATCAACCTGTCACAATCTACAACTAGAAAAGGTGTAGCAAAAGTAGTATCAGTACACCACATGCACTGGTAGGAATCATCGGTCGACTATAATTAGTTTACACAACAACATAAAATTAATATGCAATCAATATTTTAATTTATACCACCACTCAATAATTTATCAAGACAATTTTTTACTCTTTATTTACGATAGTTGTTTAACCATCCATCCATATTTCTCTATACAGCTTAGCCCTTAAGGTTGGCCTGCACACTGCTTAGGCCTCGCTACAGCGATAACTTGACCATACCTCGGTCTCGTCGCAGCAGAAACTCTATCTCTACAGTGGTACTGTTTTAGGCAGTAACTCGACTTCACTGGCAACCTTACTTTCTTTCAACACCTTATCAATTACACGAAGTCTAATATCACACAAAACTTACAACAATCTATGCTCAATTAGTTATATTCTTCACTACTTTTTTATCTTATCACAATCATTCGATTTATTTCACCTTTTTATGAAACATTCTTATAGTCAGGAGTAACCCAACAACAATATATAAATCACATTTATCCAACGATTGTACATGCAAATATTAATTAACTCATACATAATCAATTTCATCAAACACCAAGACTTACAATACAAGTAAGATACATTTATGTTGCAGATCACATGTACACTGAACACACAGTAGATATACATGTCATCTTTAATTCCATCTTATCAAATATTTGTACCCATATCGATGTCATACTTGTCATTGAACTCTATCATACAACCATATGTATACCAAACATACCTGTACTGATCTCTGTCTCACAGTCGTGTGTATATATATATATCATGACATACCTGTACTAATATTTGTCACAAACATATCATCGGTAATGTGCCAGGCACACGACTCAGTCACATCACGGTTTGCACATGCCAGAGGGTCTTATTTCTGCCCTTCTAGTCATGACCTGTAGGGAACTCTAGAAATTCATATACTATACACCCAGCTATATGAATATCTCATCATACCTATATGTGTACTCATATCCGTACACCCATCCGTATGAACATTAAGTCGCACCTGTCTGTGTACTCATCCCATACTGCTCGTCCCGATGATTGCCTCCAGCACGAGCTACTCATATCCAAGTACTCATATAAATACTAATCTGCTCATCTGGCTACTCACCTTGGACACGAACTTTTCATCTCAGGATAAGGACTTATTATCCAACTTCCATCAATACATCCAATATGCTTATCAATTAGTCACTTGATATGACGACGCAACATGAGATATCAACCAACATTCATCAGCATAACTTATTGTGCATTTCATTCAGTCCACTTATAGGACAATTCAGAAAGATATATAAATCAACAATCATCAGCATAACTCAGCATCCTATTAATTTAGTTAACACATATTACCTCTTATAAGTACACATTGATTATTATAATTGTACTTAAACTTCACAACAACAAATAACATTTATTCATCTTGAAGTTCATTCACAAAACATAACTAAATCATCATTACCTCTATCATAGTCACCATTCAAAGACCAAGTAATCATATTTAGTAATTCATGACTCGTATAAATCCTTAGTTAAAGTTGACTCCTCATAACCGTAACCTGCTCTCTTTCTAGTTATCTACTAGTTAGCCTATTCTTGTGTCATATATCACAATAATAAAACACACAAAGGTAACCTTCATAATTCGCCGGTTCAACCTTTCCTACCCTCTCACATAAGGATCTATCACATAATCAGGTTCTTGCGATATCGATCCACATATTGTTCATATTAGTCCCCATTTCAAGAAAACTTACTAGGGCCTATCGTTGTCCCTTAACATATTCATTCATAAGAAAATTCCATTAACGTACAATAATTATTTTAATGCAATTCAGGTTGTAACTACACAACCTTGCTACTACGGGTTCTCACAAATACTCGTTCTTTCCTTACTTCAGATTCGTTTTAAGCTAGTTAATTATACTACCAGCCTTACATTTTCATTCATAACAATTAAAACGCAACATGAAGCTCATATAATCAAACTATGTTTGATCACCTCATTTCTTCTCTTTATTCGTACTATTACAATCATTCACCCAAGATTATACCACAAAAAAATATACAATCAAGAACAACCACAATCGCATGTCGTCAAAACATACCATCAAGAATATCACCTCAAGCTCCATTATCAAGAATATAACATCAAAAACATATTATCAAGAACATCACATCAAGAGCATTTTACCAATAATTAATTATCAACTAGGTTTCACTTTCCCACATGTTCCCATACTTAGAATTAATCTTCCAATCTTATAGTTACATCACTACAAATCTTTCATCACTTAATCATATTTTATAATCCCTCTATCCTCATCAATTGTACATTAATAGTACATACATACACAATTCACTAATTACAGTCTAACACAAAAGTAAGGCATAACCTACCTGGATCGTAGAACTAGAACATGCAGCTGCTCCGCGGGTGCTTTGCCTTTTATTAATGCCTTCGAATGTTCAAAGTCTTGAAATAAGACATTAAGGAATCAATCAATAGGTTAATTCTTTGATTCAAGGATTTGGGAACTCAACCCACTCCATTCTACCCGTTATTTATGGTCTAATTCGATAATCATAGGTTAAATTATCATAAGCCAAATCTACAACGATCCTTCAAATCTAGTTCATGGAGTTTTTACTCCTATAACCCTCTTAAAGAAGTTTTTAAGATTAAGGGTTGAAAATTGACTAAATTCTAAGTCTCAAAATATCACCAAAATTATGTTCTATAATCACATTCACCCTAGAAAGTGTAAATTTACCAGTTTTAGGCCAAGGAATCAACACCCAATCATTCTCATAACTCTAGCCCTAGTTTTCACAAACCTAGGGTTCTTAACTAGGAATTCGCCATTAGAGACTATCTATGATTTTGGATGTTAGGGAATCAAATGAGGGAAAAAAAGAGTTAGAACTTATACCTTGGAGAAGGACAAACTGCTAAGCTCTTAGAAAATCGCCCTTTTTCTCTCAAGTTCACGTCTCAGAAAAATAGGGTGAAAAACCCCAAAATTCTGAGTTAAACTCACTTTCTACCTCGCGTCATCCACTGTAGTGGAAATGTAACGCTGTAGTGGTCCTACTATGGCAAATGATTCTTCGCCTTGGCAGTCCTGCTACCCTTAAAATTTTAATCCTTACGCCAATGTCATCAAGGCTGTATAACAATCGAATGGGTCGTTACAACTTGTAACACTCCAAAAGTTCCCCAGATTAAAATTTAGAATTTGGAATGTGCTTAACAGAAAAATCTGCAACATTGCCTCAGTACGACTCAATATACGAGTCGTAGGTTGATTGTACGGGTCATAGGAAGACCCGTCGTTCATATCAGATAAGTCTTTTCCCAACCACTAGTCCCCACCACGAGCCGTAGTACGCGGGTACGACCCGTGGCCAGAAGTCGTGACAA
Organism: Datura wrightii; assembly: GCA_035772735.1. Classification (NCBI taxonomy): domain Eukaryota; kingdom Viridiplantae; phylum Streptophyta; class Magnoliopsida; order Solanales; family Solanaceae; genus Datura; species Datura wrightii. The sequence goes on from JASDFA010000004.1 coordinate 31,233,232, forward strand.
GTCTTTTGGGTTATCATGTGAATGATTGTATAGGTAATAGTACGACTAGTAGGATGGAGTTACGGGTCATGGTACAACTCGTAGGTTGTGGCAACGAGTCGTGATGAGGAGTTGTGGTTAAGTCATAATTGGTGAGGGTGGATGATACAATGACTATCCGTACGACCCGTAGAAGGTCACTACAAGTCGTGGTGAGCGAATCATGGCCAGATTCAAAGGATTTGAGAAGTGGTGACTACAGAGGTGACCACGAGTCGTTACTTCATGGCACGACTCATGGTCTGAGTCATGGTCGGGGGCAGAGCAGTTTTTCAGGGTTTTTCATTTATGGCGTTTTAATAATTCGTAAGCCCTAGATTCCTAAACTACGTCATTTTGGGTTCTATATTGCACGATTTTAAGGGCCTTTCATGTCTAAACCCCCATTCTCTCAACTCTCCTTCTTCCTCCTTTCTTCTCCAAATTTTAGGGTTTCATTAAGGTGTTCTTCAAGCTTCAAGGAGGATTATCAAGTGGGATTTTCATCTATCAGGTATGCGGGACTTCAACAAAGATATTTTTCCATCCTTGTTCCCAAACTATTTTCAATAAAAATCTGATTTTATGTTATTTAGAATATCATGATCTAGGGTTTGAGTAATGGCTAATTTCTTCTTTATTCCCTTTCTTAAATGCTAATATTTACTGCGATCTTAATTGAAATGTTAATTAACGGGTTGCTTTGAAATATGGATCATATGTCGGGATTGAAGGATGGTAGCTTGTTCTTCAAAAATTGGCTTGAGTAATGAATGTGTTTTGATTATTGTTCACATGAGTTTCATAAGTCATGCATGAATATGATGAAATTGTGAACAAGTTATATGATCAACCCTATTGACCCGATGATATCATTAATATCTATTGGATGAATTGGAATTGTAGTTTGGGTAATTGAAAGTAAATAATGTATTCTCACAATGTTCTAGATTTAATTGATTGGGCATGAAAGATTGCATCTCCATTGTGAACTATGAAGCTTGGGCAGATTCTATATTGTTTTCCTTACTAAAATTGTTTTTATAAAAATCTTGGAATCTAAAATGCCCGTGGCTTAAGAGTTCACAAAGGAGTGACTATGACAAGTGTGTGGAGTGTTGTAGACCTAAATAAACGAAGTCATGTATCTTGATATAGTATGAGTAATATTTTATAAACCATGTATTATCTCATATTACATGTTGAATGAGATGAACTTGGAATTTGGAATGTCATGATAGCATATGCATAAAGTGACTCTGTAGAATGCTCGTTAGCGTAAGATGCTTGAGATAGCTATTCATCGGACTCCATGACGAAGTGAATTATGATGATAACGCATGAAAATGATATTTCAACTATTGGGCTTGATGTTATTAGAAAGTAGCCCCCATCCTGTTGATGAGAATGTTGTATGATGAAAAATCAGTATACGTCCTTGTCTCTGATTAGCTGTTGCAAATTTAGATTACCGTTAGTCAGTCAGGATTCTCGTTGGCAAGAATGATTCCCTAGTCAGTTGGGTTTATCGATAGAAAGAATATTTCCCTAGTCAGTCGGGATTCTCGTTAGCAAGAATGTTTCCCTAGTCAGTCAGATTCTCGTTAACAAGAATGTTTCCCTAGTAAGTCGGGATTCTCATTAGCAAGGTATTTCCCTAGTCTGTCGAGACTCACATCCCTAGCTACTATCCATGCATGTTTCTTCTCCTTAAGTCAGGACTAACATCCCTAGCTAGTTAGTGGCTCGCTATATCATAGCCTTCGCTCCCTTAGACAGTCAGGGACCCTCCTGATAACAATCACGACATTGCATCTCGGTATCATTATGGTTACTACTTTTGTGCCTCATTGAACTTATAATAATGCATATACTTATAATATGATTATGTTTATATTAAAATGTGGATCTCATACCAGGTTGTTGTATCTCATTTCGGTTACGTTACTAATCTTGTGATTTATAGTACTCCCAACTTGTGTACTTATACTTATGAGCTATTTATTTACGTTCCTGCATACTCAGTACATTTCAAGTATTAAACACATGCTCTTGTGCTATATCATTTTATAATATAGATTCAGGTCTCCAGATCCAGCTGCATGACTAGATACGCTTCCCTCTCTTACAGCTGCTAGCGGTGAGTCCTCATCTTCCGTGGACGTGGCTCATATTCTTATTTAATTATGTTTCAGTTTTCAGACCTTTGGAGTTAGCTGGGGGCTTGTCCTAACAACTCATTAGTTAGTAGAAGGCTTTCATACTTGCTTAGATAGATTTCCGCATTGTATTTAAGTGTTGTTTTTTTTTTTTTTTTTTTTTTTTTTTTTTTTTTTTTTTTTTTTTTTAGCATAAACGCCCTTGTCGCGGGCAGGGGCTGAGCAACACCCCCAGGCCTTATCATAAATAAAAACAACAAAACAACAAAAATAAATACATGGAGGGGGACATAAACCTTACCTCCGATTTAATGGTGGTTCATAGGTCGGCCATCCTACTAAGAACAGCCAACCCATCCCCGTTACCGAAATGAAATCCTGGAAACTATGCACCTAACGGAGAGGACTCCTCTCCAATACATAAGTTCTAGGAAAGCAATAAATGAGGGAGACTCTCCCCTTACATAGTAAGAAAAGAAAGTCATAAAAAAGCTAAGAACTCATGGTGGTTTCTTGATTCTCTTCAACTTTCTTCTTCTGAAGTTTGCCATGCCAATTTTGTCTAATTTGTAGTGGCCTCTCGCTTCTCTCGGCATGTCCTGCACGCTGTGAAAATGGTGGGGAGTGTCCAGGTCGTGACTATACTTCGAAAGAGCATCTGCCGTGAAGTTTCCTTCTCTATATGTATGCTTACTTTGAAAGTACTCCAACCCGGATGTGAGGTTCTGCAGTTCCTCTATGTATTTTTTGATATTCCACTGAGGTTCGATGGAGTTGGTGAGCCATTGTAAGAGCAGGTATGAATCTACCTCCAATATGACTTTAGTATAACCCTGTAAAATGCACCAACGAAGCCCATAAACCGCTGCTTGGATTTCCGCCTGGTTGTTAGTACCTGTACCTAAAGGGGAAGCAAAAGCAAATATCAAATTCCCTTTGTGGTCCCTAAGAATACCACCTGCTCCTATTCTTCCCGGGTTATCGAGAGCGCTGCCGTCTGTGTTAAGCTTGACTAGAGGATGAATCGGTTTGATCCATTGAACTCTAATCACCTTAACTTCATGCTGACATTTCTCCACCAAATTACTCAAATCTGACCATTTAGACGGCCACGTGATATAAGGAAAGGTGGTGACTAGCATGCTCCAAATGTCCCTGCAGATAGAGTATTTGACCCTACTTGAATTTGACTTCTTGCTGCCATATTTGCTAGCGCATCTGTTCTTCCAAAGGTTCCAGCAGACAAATATGGGCGTAGCCTGAAGGATGAGTTTGTGAACCTCACTGTTATGTTTGGACGTCCACCAGGTCATAAGCAGGCTTCTCAACGACGTAGCTCCCTGATTAATTCCCAGCGGGTCAGAAAAATACTTCCAGATATATTTAGCAAAGTGGCCTGTTACGAAAATGTGCTCTATGTTGTCCAGACCAGGTCTGTAGCAACAAGTACATTCCGCTGGTACACCCCCAAAGGTAACAATTTTCTCATTCGTAGGTAATTTTGCTCTTAAAGCTCTCCAGAGAAGAAAAGACACCTTAAATGGTATACTTTTTTGCCAAGTGGAAGTATTAGTCAGCGTTCTGTTCCTTTTCCTTCTGACTAAGTCCCAAGCCGAGGTACAAGTAAAGTTCCCATGGGTATTTAGTTTCCACACAGGTTGGTCGGGAACACCCTGTTGAAACTGAACTTGTGTGTTGAGAATTTGGTGAACTAAGTGAGGCGGAGCATGACGAGTCACCATATCCTCATTCCATCGTCCATTGTCCATGAACTGGGAGACCGTCATGTTGTTGAGCCTCGGTATCGGGTTTTTATGGTAGGCAAGAGGTCCAATTCCCAACCAGTCATCCCACCAGAAATAACATGATCCCGAACGGAGGACCCATTGAATATGTTTTTCTGCCTCAAGCTTATTTCCCATCATATGCTTCCAGACTAAAGTTTGGCCAGTATCCCACTTTTTACTCACTGGATTAGCCCTTTGGCAGTACTTAGCTTTGAGGAATTTTGCCCATAGAGAGTTCTTGGTTCTAAAGCTCCACCACTGTTTATACTGCAAAGCAAGACAAACATCTGGCAGCTGCCTGAAGCCTATGCCCCCTTCCTCGTAAGGGTAGCAAAGATTTTCCCAAGAGGCCCAATGGTATTTCGTCCTCTCAGCTTCCCATCCCCAGAAGAAGTTTGCTGTGAGTGATTTGATCTGTCTGAGGGTGGTTTTCGGAGGTGAGATAGCCGACAGAGTGTGAATAGACAGAGATTGCAAGACAAATTTCACAAGCGTCGCCCTTCCTCCGAAACTAAGCATCCTAGCTTGCCACCCTCTGATTCTAGCTACAGCCTTAGCCACCATGCCTGAAAAATAAATGATTCTTTGCCTTCCTACGTATAGGGGGCAACCAAGGTATGTGATGGGGCTGTCTTTTTGAGTGAAACCTGTGATGGTCTTGATTCTGCTAATAATATCCTGAGGTGTGTGGGCGGGGACCATGAAGTGACTCTTTTCCTTGTTGATGAGCTGATCGGAGACACTTTCATATGTAGAAAGAACATTCATAATCAGCTGCAAGGTAGAAATAGTCACTGAGGAAAAGATGATAACATCATCGGCAAAGCTGAGATGGTTTATCTGCGGTCCCTTTTTCTCCATGTGAAACCCCTGGTATAAATGATGCTGGAGAAGATGATTCATCATCCGAGAAAACACCTCCGCTCCAATGATGAAAAGGGCCGGGGATAGAGGGTCACCTTGTTTCAAGCCCCTAGTGGAGTGAAAGAATCCATGTCTCACACCATTGACTATGACAGAGTACCAATTGTTAGCCATGATTCTCCAAACCATGTCAATGATGCTCTCACCGAAGCCCATCCTTCGCATCACCAAACAGATATATGACCAGGAGACCCTATCATAAGCCTTGGTCATATCCAATTTGATGACTACATTGTCCCCCTCTTTAGGCCTTTTGATGTTGTGAATAATCTCCTGAGCAAGCATAATGTTCTCCGAGATGCTTCTGCCTTTAACGAACCCAGACTGGTTATCCAAAATGAGATTTGGTAGAATGGGAGCTAACCTTAGGCAAATGAGTTTGGAGATAATCTTGTTGGTGAAGTTGCTCAGACTAATAGGTCTGAATTCCGACAACTTATTAGGATGGTCTACTTTTGGGAGCAGAATCAAACAAGCGTGGGAAAAGTATTTGGGCATAGTTTGACCACAAAAGAATGCCTGAACAACTGCCAGGAGGTCCACTTTAATGATGTCCCAACAAGCTTGGAAGAATCTTCCATTCATTCCATCTGGTCCGGCAGCCGAGTGAGGACTCATGGAGAAAATCACATGTCTCAACTCATCAATGGTTGGCATAGCTTGTAGACTGTTGTTTTGTTCCTCGCTAATCATCCTAGGAATACAATCAAGGACTTCCTCATTAATAGCCCTGTCATTGCCTGTGAATATGTTCTGGAAATATTCACATGCTGCTTTGGCTATAGCTTGGTCACCTTGAAATTCAACTCCACTGTCATCTTGAATCTTATGGATGAATAACCGTCTCCGTCTACCCCTCATCAGAGCATGGAAGTAACTCGTGTTCGCATCACCCTCTTTGAACCAATGCAGTTGTGAATTTTGTTTGAGAATAGATTCTTCTAATTTCATGTACCTGATGTATTCAGCGTTCAGTCCATGTAAATTAGCTCTATTCTCCTCTGTGTTTTCAGTCAATATCTGTTCCTCCGCCATCCTGACTTTCTCTTCACACTCCTTCACAATAGCATAAATGTCACCAAATTCGGATTTTGACCAACTGCTAAGAGTGGAAGCGAGTCTCTTCATTTTCATGTGAAAGACCCACATAGGGCTACCCTTTATTTCTCCACCCCAACAGTTTTCGACAGTAGGTAGGAATGATTGACTATCCACCCAACAGTTCAAAAATTTGAAGTACTTGGTGATGTTCTCCTGTCTTACGGTAAGCTTCATCAACAAAGGACAATGATCAGAACCCACCGAAGGAAGGTGTGTAACCGCGGTGTGAGGCATGGACTCTAACCAGTTATCATTTACCATAGCTCTATCCAGCCTCTTCCAGATTCTAGCTTCCGCTTCTCTTTGGTTGCACCAAGTAAAATTAGGTCCATGAAAGCCCAAGTCCGTAAGGCCACAGGCTTCAATGACACTAATGAAGTCAAAACTTTTATTCATGTTGTATGGTAAACCTCCCATTTTCTCTTCAGGATCAGTGATGACATTAAAATCACCCACCGTGCACCAAGGCAACTTAGTGTCCGCATAACTCATCAGTTTGTCCCAAAGAGGTCTTCTGAGATGGTTTCTACACTTGGCATAAATAAAGGTAGTCAAGAATGTGGTAGGATGTTCCTCATGCTTGATTTCACAAGTAACCTGCTGGTCATCGGATTCTAAGACTGTGCAAGTAACATCTTGAGTCCAAAAGATCCAAATTTTTCCATTAGGGTTACAGGCTGCCTCCTTCATGTTGAGGTACATTCTACAATTGTTGATATGAGAGTTATCCGTGAACGGTTCCAAAATTGTGATCATGGATAACTTGTGCAGCTTGGAGAGATTTTTAATTCTCTCCATAGCACCTTTGGTATGGATACCTCTAGCATTCCATATGATTGTACTAATCATTGGGAACTTTGACTTTGGGATCTGGTTATGGGTCTGTTTGTTATGACAGATGTTCCAGCGGCAGCGCCTTTAGTATAATGAGCTTTATCCTGGTGTTTCCTTGGGGATAAATCTCGTTTGACCGACGCCTGCTGGATTTCATTTGGTTGTTCCGATTCAGTACCGGGACCGACTGTTCTAGTCAAGAGTTGACTGATTTCTTCTTCCTCCTCATTCTCAGCATCTTGGTCCCCTATGGATTGGGAATCTTGGTCAAACTCATCTTCAGAATGTATGACCCTATATTCGTCATCTAAGTCCTCAAGCATTGGTGGAATGGAGTTGAGGACGCATTCCCTAGGAGGGCTTACGTAAGCTTGAAGTGGGGAGACATTTGTGACATCTTGTTCATTGGCTAAACTAAAGTTTGTACCAACTTCCTCCTTATTTCCTTCTTCCTGCCGTAAACATTTGGATTGTTGGGACTGATTTTTGGATTTTTGGGATTCTGGGGATTTGTGCTGATTTTCATGACTTCGAGAATTAGGGGCATTACTGCTCTGTTCAATCATAAAAGGACTTCCTTCATAAGTTCCTTTCAGAATTTCCAACTTCTTTTTAATAGCATCCCTTCTCTTTTTACTTGCCTTGTTTTTGGATTTTGAATTAGAGGACTGCTCCTGGTTAGAACTCTCCTCTAAATTTCCTTCCTCAGTCATATTCTTTTGGAGATTAGTCTGTTGCAGCCCCATATTCTGATCTGAATCCATACCGCGAGCAAGAACAGAGGTAGCAGGAGCTCTAGAGTCGTTCCTAAGGTCTGTGTATTGGTTCTCATGCAAAACATGAGACAAACACCCCCCTTTGGATATCCCTTCCTGCATGTTAGTGGGTTTCTCCTCCAAACCTTCCATACCTCCATCAACTACAGAATCATGGATAACAATAACATCATTATCTTTGGGGGGAGCCATGGGGGAGGGGAGCATTGAGTCAATACCTGTGGTCTTCATTCCACTTCCTTGTTCTGTGTTGATGCCTGCTTTAAGACTATTGGGAATTTTGGGTTTTGGGAGCATTGAGTCAATACCTGAATTTTTGGCCTTATTTCCATTTTGCTGGAGAGTTTGCTTATTGGCTTCTTCAGCCTTGTTATCATTTGGAGTCCCCTTGCTGTTGATCTGCTCCTGTTCATTATGGTTATGGGGAGGGGGTTGTTGAACATGGACTCCATGCTCAACATTACAATTTGGGAGAGAGTTAAGAGACATACCAGATGAGTTTGTCTGAATAGGTCTGTAAACTTGTTTGCTACTTTCCTGAAGTTTTTGATTGTGAGAATTTCCTTTGAAATTCTTTCTCTTCTGTGTTTGCCATTGATCTTCTGGATTTTTACTTTTAATCTCCTCCACTGTTTGCTCTCCCTGCTTGGTACCAGGTGTTTTCCTTTGAGCTTGCGGTTGATCTTCCTTGTAGCCAGCGTTATATAGATTGGATTCTTTTTTCTCTAAATTTGCCTGCTTGATGTTCTTATGAATCTCCACATCTGCGTCCCTTCTTTTCTTAACTTCTTCATCATCTTTCTTTATAGAACAGTCGTTAACCAGGTGACCCTGATGCTTACAGAAAGAACAATAATCTGGTACATCTTCATATTCGATAGCTTGCCATTTTCCTTTTGTGATATCATCTTCATCATACCCCAACCATAAATGGTGAGGTCTATCCTTGGTTAGGTCAATTTGAATTCTCACTTTAGCTACACTTCCTCTAGTCTTCTGGACAGAGGCAGTATCCAAGTACAATGCTTTACCAATTGGAGATAGGAGAGCAGTGAGAAACTCTAAGTAATAACAGTGCCAAGGGAGTTCAGGGAGGGTGACCCATACAGGAACAATCGAAGTATCTTCCTCTGGTGTAAAGGTAGGGGTCCATGTTTGCAATCTCATAAGTTTGCCCTCAATATACATCTTCTGTTTGGTCCACACAGTTATATAGTCATTTTCATTATCTAAATCAATATAAATGTGCCTTGAGTTGAAATGAGCTATTTTGACCCCTCCTGTTAGGTGTGTTTGGAGGATAAAACTTTTTCGAATAAGATCCATCTTTGGCATGGTGCTAGCAAATTTACCAATCAAGGTGAATTTACACCTATCAGCCAGCTTGATCATAAAGTCCTCTTTTTTAAAAATAACAGCCGGAAATCCTTGTTTGGTAGTAATATGTGGTGGAGTAAATTTGATAGGGACATAACTCTTGGCCTGATTAGTTCTAAGAATGGTAGCAAGCGATTGGACAACAGTAGGTGGTGGTGGTTCTTGCTCGGTATTGGATTTATTGTTATTACTAGGTGGTTGAGTGGGGTTGTTGGTGTTCTTATCCTTGGGAAAAAACTGGTTTTCTTTTGTTGGTGGAGGTTGATGATTATCAAAGTTGGACGAAATCTTTGGATAATGATTTTTAAACGTATTTGGATTGGGATTATGATTTTTCCGACCTTCAACAGATGGGGGAATTTTTTTGGGTTCCTCAGGTGCACGTTCACTGTTTGCAGCAGTGTTAGTGGACAGATTTCCATTTTTTTTAACATTGTTGAATTTGTTGTTTTGGGGAGTTGATTTTGTGGTGTTTGAAAAATTAATTTTCTGGTTGGGGGCATTGATATGACTGTTAGAATTGAAATTAGCTTGAGATGGGTTATGAGTGTCTGCCAGAATTCTCCCAGCCATAATATTTTTTGTGCCAGCCGAATCTTCACCCATAATAATATCATTTTGCTCATTCGACCAAACCTGGGGATTTTCTGATAGAATAGTTTGTTCTAAGGTATTATTGATTGGGATATAGGTATTTTGATATTGTTTTTCGATTTTTTCATTCACCCGAACGACAGCAACTTCCGGCAGCCCTATTTTCTCACCCAATGAATTAAAATTCAATAAGGAAGAGAACTTACCTGAAATGGGTATATTTGTTGAAGCATTCTTCACCCCATTTTGCATCGATTTGGACTGGCTGTTTTGGAATTCTAGTTCCATGACATCTCCAAAATTTTCCGGCCAGTTTGGAATAGCCCGTGAGCTTCGATTCAGCAGTACCTGCCCCCTGTAAATTGGAAGATGCTGTGAATTGTTGTTTTTGGGTTGAACACCCAGATTTTCGCAAGCAAACAATTCTGTTTGCTGTTCGTTCACTGTTGCGCCGCCGTCGCCTGAAATAGAACAGGGATGCCGTGGGTTCGAATTATAATTCAATGTGTTTGGCTGGCTGTGGAGGGATGTTAATTGGTTGTGCAGGTGTGTCTCTAGACGGCGCTGCACCTGCTGATGTTCTGCCGCTGCCAGTTTTGCCGGAACTGCACTGCCGGACTGGCAGTCCTTTTCCCCGGAGTTCTGCTCGTCCAAATCCCCTGAAAATTTGTCAAGATGGGCGCTAGGTGATTGGGAACAAACCCCAGTCGTCAGCTGCTCTTGAATCTGGCCGGAAACTGGTGGAAATCCGTCATGAACAGTTCGAAGTTCCGGCGAAATTTTTTTGTTCTTCGGCTGATTTCTCTGAATTTGCGCAGTAGAATGTTGTAAAAATTGTTGTGTTGATAGATCCTCAATAGATGAAGCTTCTCTAGTTTGATTTCCATCAAGATTTGATTGGAAAATCAATTGGGTGTTCTTAGAAATTTGGGCAGATTTTTCTTGGGAATTTGCTTGGTTGATCGCTAACTTGTTTTGCGAATTCCCGGAGTTTGGTTTGGAATTTTTTGCTGATTCTTTTTTTGTTGTACTCGTATCGATACGATCTACAAATTCATCTTGTGAATGAAATTTTTTGAGGTCCGGAGGGGGATTTAGCCCCATGGCCTCAAAGAGCTTAATTAAGATCTTCCTAGAATTTAAGTGTTGTTAAGATTTCTATATTATGGGTTATATTAGATTTTGTTATCAGTTCCGCTTACCCATATTGTTAGTTGTCTATTATGTTAAGTGTATGCTATGATTATGCCATAGGTCGACCTGGAGCCTCTCAGGGTTCCTTGTCTCGTGTCTACGATCCGGGTCTACTCTCGGGTCGTGACAAACTATATATAATAAATCATTGCTCAAACAAAGTCTAAAAGAGTAAGCCATAACCTACCTCGAAAGCCACGAAAACGTGCAATGAACCTCTACATAATCGTCTTTCCCTTATAAATTTCGTCAAAAAGCTTCCAACATGTCAAAATCATACTCTACATAAGAATACTAGTCTATCGATACCCATATTTTTATATGAAAATTCAATTAAAAATTGAGTTCAAAAGTCAACCCCAAGCCCCCCAAGTTAAAATTGAAAGTTGACTTTAAAAATAGGCTTTCCCATTAAGAAAAAAGCTTATGCACCAAAAAATAGCTAATCCCAGCACAAATTGAACCACATATCACAAAAATAACAACTGTAACCCCCAGTTCATGACAACCAAACATGGACTAAATCACAAAATAAATAATGGAATAGAGAGAAACACCAAAATCAATATTATAATCTTACCATCGCAATTAAATCTCGAAGTTCTTTCGGAAACCTCCCAAAATCGAGGTCCAAAAACACCCAAAAATGAATTACGATGAATGAAATCAAATTGGGTATTTTAAAATCCTACTGCCAAGTATCTCGATGGGTGCGAAAGCATACCCTTTTCAACAATGTTGCTTATACAAAAAACCATCATAGAAGCGAAAACTGTCCACATCAGTGCATATCGCAAATGCAGAAGATCTTTGCAGCAGAAGGCTCACAGGGACGGTCAGACCTTGCAACAACAGAGTCAGGGGTGTGAGCCAACTCTATATGTGTGACCAACACTGTGCCTAACAATCTCTATAGGCACAGACATTCTCCTACTTTTGCAGCTTCGCTGGTTCAGACTCTTTTACACAGGTACGAAAACACCATATACAACAAAACAAAAATCATTACCAAAATCTCAACTTTGGTTTGACTCTTGGAAATCATTTGGGATCCACGACCCAAACACATATCAATAGTACAAATCAATCATAAAACATATTTTGAGCCTGTTGGAATCATCAAATCACTAATATGTGGTTGTCTTGATCAAATGTTGTCCGTGGTAAACTCAAACTTTTAAGAAAACTAGAAATTACTTCAATAGTCCAAATCATTCCTAAGAGCCTCAGGATTTGTGCAAATCATTCAACTAAGTCATAAATTACCCTCTGGACCTAACAGAATTGTCAAAACATGAATTCAACATCATTAATCCAGAATATTGACTTTAATCAAACTTAAAAAGTATCAAACCAACCCATCGGAGATCTACACTTCCTACTAAACAAAGCTTCCAATGGAGCCACCTGAATGTTGGAATGATAATTGTTATTATAAGCAAACTCTACTAAAGGCAAGAACCGGTCCCCATGACCTCCAAAATTGATCATTCATTCTCGTAGAGTATCCTTGAGAACTTGGACGGTCCTCTTTGACTGACCATCTATTTGTGGGTGAAATATTGTGTTAAGCTCAACCCAGGTACCCAACTCCTTATGCATCTATATCAAGAAATGAGATGTGAACTAAGTACTCCTATACGGCATGATGAAAATGGGCAACCCATGTAGAACTATCTCTTAGAATGTATACAATGGCTAACCTCTCTGAATTGAAAGTAGGCTTAACTAGCACAAAGTGAGCATATTTTGTGAATCAATCAACGATGACCAAATGGCATCAAATTTCCTCAAGGTTTGTGGCAAACCTACCACGAAGTCTGCAACTATCCGCTCCCACTATCGCTAAGGTATAGGCATCCTCTTAGTCATTGCACCTAGTTTTTGATGTTCATACTTCACCTGTTTGCAACTCAAGCACCAACACACATAACCCACAATGTGTCACGACCTGAGTCTATACCCTGGACGAGACACGGTACTTGGAGTCACAAGTAATCCCAAGCCAACCCATGGTATATCATAACACTGGTAATCTGAGTAATCATAAGAAAAAGCTTAAATAAAAAAATCATTTAAGAAAGATAATTTGATAAAAGTTCATTTATCTGAGAAACAATACGGAATGTCTGAGTGTAACACCCTAAATACCCCTATGACTAAACCCTGGATTTAAAGTTGATCATATAGAGAAAACTGGAAAAAATATCCTCAGTACGAATCGTAGGAGGATTGTACGAGTCGTACAAGGACTCATAGTGTGTTCTAGAGCACTCAGAAAAATCTGATTTAGAAGTCATGGCAGGCTCTCATGACTCGTATCAAGTCAATATGAGTCATAGCAAGTTTCTTGGTATGATTCTAAGAGTTTGGGAGGAAGAGGCAAGGAAACCACGATTAGATCCTACGATCTATATCAGGCTGGTACGAGTCATAGTGAAGGATCATAGATAGGAGGTTCAGAGAATTTACAAGGAAGATTCATTAGCTACAAAGACTCATTACGAGTTGTAATATGATGGTACGAATCATCATTTCAGTCGTGAGTTGAGATGTCGTACACCTTAGACTTTCGTCTAAGTTTGGAACTGTTTTAGGTAGGTAGATAGACCCAAGCCTGATGAATTTAAGGAATCAAGTTGTTAACAAAAATTCTTAGGTGTAAGAAGTGCATTGGATTCATGTTAAGGTTATAAGGAACCTCTAGCATGAAGTTGAGTTGAGAGTCTTCCTACCGATTGGGTTTTTCATGAAAGTTCTTACAAGGGCCAACTTTAAATGATCATAACTCCTATTATACGAATTGTTTTTGGGTGATCCAGCATATCAAATAAATCTCTTTGAGTCTTCTTTCCAACACATCTAACTTTACATTAATCGGGGTTCAGAGTAAGAAGTTATGGCCAGTTTAATAAATCACCGTTAGGTTTGGCGGATAGGACCAACCCTATTACCACGAGTCTAGGTACGACTCGTGGTATGAAGGTACGACTCGTGGTATGAAGGTACGACTCATACCAGACACTCGTACCAAAGGTTTCAACAATATTTTAAAGCCTCCTAGAAGCCACGAATGGCATACTACAATCCGTAGGAAGCCACCACGAGTCATGGTACAACCCGTAGCACCAGACAGATAAATTTTTGAGAACTTTTTTCCAGGGGTATTTTTGTAATTTTCTATGATTCTAAATCTTAAACTAGGTCGTTTTAGGCTTCTTTTGGGACAAATTAAAGGAGTTTTACTAGTCTAACCCCTCACTCTTCTCACAACCACCGTAAAGTTCTTCTTCTCCCTTCTTCTCTCAAGGCTCAAGAACTAGGGTTCCTCTCCAAGGTGCAACAACTTCAAGATCTTTAGAGAGATCCTTCAACCAGGTATGTAGAAATTCAACAAGGAGATTGTTCTCCCCTTGTGTCCCCTAAAACTCTTTTCCTGTTCACTATCAGTTCTAGCCTTGAGTTTTTAAAAGTGAAGATATTGTTGCCATACCTTGAATAATTCATGTGGAATCTTAATCGATGTTTATTGTCATTAATTTCCACCAGTTTGTGACCAAAATGATGCCTATTCCAGTGAAGTAGAATTTTAGCCCTAACTTTTGAAATAGAAACTAGAATCATGTATATGTACTGAATTATTGAATCATGCTTGAATCTTTCAAAGTTAGGGAATTCCTATAGTATTTGTATGTATCAGAAACTCAGTTAAAGGTTTAATTAGTCAGTCTCATCCAAAAATTTATTTACTCAGTATCACTCAAGAATGTTAGTCTAGCCTCAGTCAGATTTTTAGCAACCTCCGGGTTGACCAGAATAATGTCAACTGATTAGTTTGACTATAGTCGTTTCTTGAGGTGTCAGTGGTGCCTCCCAGTTATTAGTTATTATACTCAGATATCAGTTATCAGATTTTAGTGGTTCTTTGATGGTTATGACGTTTCCAAATAAGAAGCTCTGACCAGTCTTAGAACACCAGTTTTTAGATCTGGTTCGATAAGACTCTCAGGGAACTTCTAGATAAGTATCCCAGACTTAGTCTTGGGCCCCAGCTTCGAGCTATTAGTTTGGCAGTAGTAGTCATGTTACATCTATCCAGTGGGAGTAGGACTTAGCACCAAGAGGACTGGGGTTCCAGCGCACCCAGGTTCCTAAAACTACGTTTCCACCGTAGGTTATTTTTATTGGCTTTATGGCCCCAGACAGTGATCTCACAGTCCATGCCTTTATACCCTAGCAAGGTATATTGGGTCCTACCGATGGGGTGTGTACCTCGGACTCCACGTCTAGCTCATGTGGTTATATATCGGCTATAGACTCTCCCACTAGTCAGTCTAGTCTAGTTTCAGAATAAGCAGCTCAGTTCAGTTCTAGTTCTATCAGTTTAGCTCAGTTCAGTTCAGTATCTCAGACTCAATACTTTCAGACTTAGGACATGCCTTGACCATCAGACAGGGTCATTTTGACCACCTCAGTTTACATCAGTAGTTCAGTTTAGTTTACTTATTGGTCATTGCATGACATATCAGTTCAGGAATTATATTTAGTTATGTTTTCTCCCACTTACTCAGTACATTCAAAGTACTGATGCATACTTTTATGCTTTATCATTTCATGATACAGTTGCAGCTTCTCAGACTCAACACCGTTAGTCGCCTCGGTTAAGATCCTCCTCCTTAGCAGTTGAAGTGTGAGTCCTCATCACTCGAGGGCTTTATTTGATTTATTTTATTTAATTCATTATTTTTATCTAGACTTAGAGTTAGCCGGGGACTTGTCCATGTCACTCATCAGTTAGAGGGCTTTCAGACACAGAATTTGTTTCAAAATTCAGATGATTTAAACTTATGTCTTCAGTTTTATTTTCATAAATGCTTTTATATTATTATTTCAAAGCCTCCGCTATATTTTTTTTTACTCAGAATACCAGTGTATTATAGACTAGGGGTTGAATTGGGGTCACTCGTAACTTCAACTACCGTATTTCATCTAGGGTGTAGACTCGGGGCATGACATATGGGAATCCTATCACAGCTACAGAGATCAAAGATTTTTCAGATTGCATCCATACTTTAAATCTTACTAAATTAGCTTGGAGAGAGGACTATTATATATGGACTAACAGGTAGCAAGAGGGAAATAGGATATATAGAAGGATAGATAGAGCTTTCGGTAATAATGAGTGGATGATCCTGTGGGGACATGTGGTGACTGACTATGATGTGCATAATGTATCTGATTATTGTCCAATGCTCTTGAAGATCAAGGTGCAGGAAATGGTTGTTAAGAGTCCATTCAGATTCTTCAATGTATGGGTTGAACATTAGGATTTCTCTCATATTGTGGCAACTGTTTGGGCTCAGATACTGGATCATTGGCCAATGAAGAATATCTGGCTCAAACTGAAGCAACTGAGGCCTTGTTTCAAAAAGTTGAACAATTGTGATTTCAGAGGGGTAGTGCAGAAAATTGAACAAGTTAGGATGGAGCTGAGATAGGTACAACTTCAACTTGCAAGCCACTTTAGTGAGACCTTAGCTACTAAGTAGAAGAAGACACTGGAGTAGTTAGAAAAATGGTCTCAAATGGAAGAAAACATTATGAAGTAAAAGGCTAGGGATAAGTGGATCAAACTAGGAGATTCTAATACCAAATACTTCATTGTTGTAGTTAAAGAGAGGCAACAGAGGAAACAAATAACTGAAATTACTAGTCTGGCAGGTGATAAGTTGACAAATAGAGAGCATATCAAAGAGGAAATTGTGCAATTTTATAAGGGGCTGATGGGTATTGTTGCAACCTCTTTGCCTGTAGTAAACACGATCATTATGAGAAATGGACCAGTGCTTATTTTGGACCAGCAACAACATATTTGTATAGATGTGACTGAACAAGAGACTTGGGAAGCTCTGAAGGACATAGGAGATGATAAATCACCTGGTGTGGATGACTTTAATGCAGTATTTTTCAAGAAGGCCTGACCTATAATCAAGAAGGACATCATCAATGTTATCAAGGATTTCTTTGCTACTGGAAGACTATATAAGTCAGTTAACTGTACTACGGTGACTTTAGTCCCTAAAACTAGTCAACCTACCACAGTTAAGGAATTTAGGCCAATAGCCTACTGTACAATGTTGTACAAGATCATCTCAAAAATCTTAATTGCTAGATTGCAGGTGGTTTATGCCAAAGCTGATAAATGAAGCCCAAGCTGGTTTTATTACTGGAAGGAAAATAGGAGATAACATTACTAAAGCATATGAATTGGTACAGGCCTATAATATGAAGCACTTGTCTCCTAGATGTATGATTAAAATTGACCTGAGGGAGGTTTATGAATCAGTGGAGTGGGTCTATTTGAAGCAGATATTGGAGGAACTCATATTTCTAGGAAAATTTATTCAATGGATCCTTGAATGTGTGTAGACAGTGAACTACTCTATGCTTGTTAATGGGGAACCTACACCTCCTTTCATAGCTGCAAAAGGATTGGGACAGGGAGATCCTCTATCATCATTCTTGTTTTCCATTGCTATGGAGTGTTTGAGTAGGTACTTGCAGGGACTCAAACAATGCCAACTCTTCAAGTATCATCCCAGATGTGCTAGGCTAAAACTTACACATCTTTGCTTTGCAGATGATCTGTTACTGTTCCTTAGAGAAGATATGCAATCAGTCCAGACTATTAGCCAATGTTATAATGCCTTTTCACAGGCTTCTAGACTATAGGCTAATCTAGACAAAAGTTCCAGTTATTTTTCAGGGGTTAATCAGGCTACTTAGGATGCCATTCTTCACTATCTTGGTTATTCATTGAGTGAACTTCCTTTCAAGTATTTGGAAATACCTTTGGATTCTAAGAAGCTATCTATACTACAATGGCAACCACTCATAGAGAAAATTGTGAGCAGAATTTCCACATGGACAACTAGGAAGTTGTCTTATGCAGGAAGAGTTCAATTGGTACAGGCAGTGTTATTTGGAATTCAAGCTCACTAGGCACAATTGTTCATCCTCCCTGTAAAGGTAATTAAGACTGTAGAGGCCTATTGTAGAAGCTATATATGGTCAGGGGTGAATACCATTACTAAAAAGGCTTTAGTAGCATGGGAAAAAATGTGTACACCAAAATCTGCAGGGGATTTGAATTTGATTAATATAAAACTGTTGAATAGAGAAGCTATATCTAACAGTAGATGGGTTCTTGCACAAAAGGCAGATGCTTTATGGATCCGCTCTTGTTATATCAAGGGCCAGAGCTATGAGGATATGATCATACCAAGACAAGCTAGCTGGATGGTGCATAAGATCATGGAAGCAATAAGTCTATGGAGTCAGGGAAATAACATTTCTATTCAAGACAACAAGAGTTTGGCTAGAAGGTTCTACTTGCAACTCCTTGATAATCTTCCTAGAGTTGTATGGAAACCATTAATGTTTCAAAATGCAACTAGGCCTAAAGCCATTTTCACAATGTGGCTACTCTTGAAAGATAGAATACTCACTGTAGACAGATTAATTCACCGAGGTATTCAAGCATACCCAATGTGTGTTTTGTGTAGAACTGGATTGGAAACAAGAGATCATATATTCACGGAGTGTAACAGGCTGTGTGGACTGGTATATTGAAGTGGATGAGAAAGAAACTTGATTTTAGTAATACATGGGATCAGAAGCTCCCCTGGATTCTTTCTAATGGCAAAGGCAAGTCACTAGGAGCACAATTATTTAGGCTGATTTTTGCAGAAGCAAGCTATGCAATATGGAATAAGAGAAATCAAAGGATATTCGAACAGAGGCACAAAGATTCTACAAGAATTGCTAGAGAAGTGGCTTATATCCGTATAACTAGAGCCCCCCTTCGAACTCATGCATTAATACATTCTTGGATTTTTTGTAATAGTAGTAATTAATATAGCTACATAGTTGTGAGAGGAGAGGAATGAGCTAAGAAGTAGATGATGATTTTGTAAGGTTCATCAGGGTTATGGCTTAGAGAATAGCTAGATGGAGGCTGTTTAGCTAAGTTTTGTATTGCTACATGGCGATTAACAGAAAAAATGTTGATTACCTTAAAAAATAATAATAATAATAATAATAATTCTATTAATTGCAAGAAACTATTTGAGATAAAACTTTTTACTATCCTACTTTGATGGAAAGTAAGAATAATGCATTAATTAGTTACTGTTCCTTTCTTAGCCTTTAAGGAAAATAACTTACAATCATATTATTATATAAGTGAGAGCACATTGAGTCAAAAATTGAATTACAAAAATAATCTTTAAAAATAGAGTAATAATTTATTCTTCAATAAAAAATAAAAACATTACGTTAAATAATTATTTTATTTTACATTGAACGTGGACAAAGAAAATTGTTTCATCTGCCCATGGATTGTGACTAATGTAGTAATGGAAACAGATGATAATATCTATTCAATTTATTTGAAGACGAAAATAAATAATTGGTTATTATTATTGATTTCTTTCATCTTCCTTATTTGATTATTGTTATTGATTTCTTTCATCTTCCTTATTATTAAAGGTGTAAATTTGCTTAGTTATTAGCTATAGTTATTTCAATCTTTATTATTGATTTCTTTTATCTTCCTCACTAATAATAATTTTGCAGAAACCTTTCACATTTTAAGCAAACTGTTTAAAGTACACAATAAAATGTATACTGATCACTTTATCACATTATCAGAATTTATACTTCTCTTGTTTATGTTAGAAATTTTCTTTTAAAAAAAATGATTTTATTCTTGCCTACTTAAGTGTTGTATTTTGAACAAAACAAATCACAGATATGTTTGTTTCTTTACCTTAGACAACTTCATTTTTTACTTACAATCATCTTTTATATAGGGACTATATTTTTTTTTTTATGAATATTTTCTCATATGAAACTAATTACATTTAATAAAATAATCATAATTATTGCACTGTAATATAGCCATAAAATGAAAAAAAAATAAATTTTAGTCTAAGTATTTTATGAAGTGCTTTTATTGGACAACCACATAAATAATTGAAAGAATACAAATGGCCTAAGGAGGATTAACAACGTTCCTCTTTACATATGTTGCAATATTTTAAAAAAAATCTCAATATTTTATTTTATTATATATTTAATTTGCCATGAATTTCTTTCTACTTTGTAGTATACCTCAATAATGTACAAATACAACAAACGAGGATACAGGGGTTACCGCTGAATCAAATATAAAGAATCTTTAGTGAATCAACATGTCATTACCAATTGAATTGCTCTTCTCAGCGTGTGGCCACAAAATAAAAATTAAATTGTAAACTCAATTTTTATTTTATTGATAGCTATATTGAGACACATAGTCCAATTCTGATATTGTTGTGTTCTCTGAATGGTCGGATGAAATGAATATGTCGTACTACTGATTGTGATATTGAGCTATGACGTGTTCCATTTATGTAATTTTGATAATTTTCAGTTTATATAATGAATATCACTATTTCTTCTTTCCACGTTCTTGTAAATAGATTATCTTTTACGAATCTACTACATAGTTTTTAGCTCGATATAAATTAATAACTTAAGAAACACAGAAATAAAAGTGTATTTTATTTTTGATTCATGGCCACCCAAACGTTCTCAAGCAATTCAAAAGGCCCCTTAATACTGAAATCAAAATTGTTTATTGCTTTCCTAGATCCAAACATACTTGTGGTTATATATTCATTCTTAGTTTTAGATACCATAGTTTTATAATATTGAAATGTTATAAATTTGATTGGATTATCATCCAAATGTTCAAAGCATATCATCATATTACTATATAAGTGGGAAATATCTAATTCAAAAGGTAAATTACGAAAATATCTTTTTAAAAGTTAAAAAATCTTTTATCTTTTAGTTAATAATTTATTACATAGAAATTATTAAAAAATTACTTTTTCTTTAATATTTGTTTTGGGATTTAAAATTACTGTATACATGTACTCACATGTAAACCTTTTTAAAATTTAATATTTTTGAATTTGCTTTAAAATATGAGAATTTGAAAAGTTGAATGAAGGTATATTCAAATATATATCAAACTCATTTAATCATTTCACTGCAATACTAAAATAACCTTAAAAAAACTCATAATCATAATCATACCATCATATCTATATTCTATAATCTATATCTATATCTCTATACTATTCTAAAAGTGGGAAAGAAAATAATTAAAAATTTAATTACCAGAATGTCCATCAAATATTGAAAGACTCTTTTACCCTTCACATAGAAAACTATTCTAATTAAATTAATTATTTTCAGTTATATATTCTTAATTATTAGTTATAATATAAAATCTTTCACATTTCATCTTCTATATAACGTGTAACTTATTTTTTAATTAATCACTAAATCACCCAACTTATGAAAACCTATAGAATTTGAAAAGTTACTTGAAATAATTAAATATAGACTAATTTAATTAATAGTTAAGTAGAAGAAAACTCCAACAAATATCATAAAAAACTTCTTAAAAGCTCCAAACGATTTTCATTCCTAAGAAAAATAAAAAGCAAAAAGAATTTCTAATTTTGCTTCTATATGTCTATAATAATATATAATAAAAGATTTTTAGACCTGTCATTTTTTTTAATTTATTGAGAGGAATAAATAATAGGTGAGATAAGTTTATAAAGCCACGAGATATTTTTAAAATTTTAAAATTAGTTTTAGGGATTTTTTAAATTCAGTCTGTTAATAAAAATGGTAAAATATGTGTCATTTATTAGACAATGAAAGTATATATATATATGCACCATTTGTTAAACAATGAGTGTAATATGCATCGTTTGTTAAACAACGAGGGTATATATGCACTACTTTTTAAATAAGGATTATATGCGTTCTAAATCACAAAGTTTAACACTATTTTTTCCCCTTTTCCCAAATTTTCATTTGATCCCCTTAGTTATTTTTTTTCCTTTCTTGAGTCAGGACAAGGGTATACTTTTATCTTTTTTTTTCTTTTTCCTAAGGGGATTTAGTATGGAGGACAATTTTTTCTTGATAAAATCATATTTTAGTGTTGAATAACTAAAAATGTATTTTTCAAGGAATCGTTCCAATTATATAAAAAAATGACTTCTGTCACTTATTGTCACGATCCGAACATAGGCCTGGATAGAGACACGGGACAAGAAACTCTGAGAGACTTCAAGTCGTGCCATGGCATGAACATAGAATCTAAGACCATACAAAAAGCGAAAAATCATAAAATAAAACATGCTTAAGTGGAAGTCTGCATACATATCAATCTAAAATAGATTCAACAATGACAAGTTGATTTTTTACATAGTGTTTAAAAAAAGCCTCTAACATAATGATGAGTTGATGGGAAAACATCCTCAACTAGATCGACAATGTCTGTAACTGAAAGAACATAACAACAGATAACTGAATGTCCTCGCAGGATGAGTACTCACCAATACTGGCTAGATAGGATTGAGGAGAAAGCAAGGCTAGTGATGCGGCGGAGACTGATCCCTCGGACCTGTATCATAAAACGATAGAGCATAGAGTATACGGTTAGTACTTGAAATGTACTGAGTATGCAAGGTGAGTATAAATGATAATTAAAATACATAAGAGTTCATAAGAGTAGGAACAACATGATCTTAAAGTAAATATCAAAATGTAAACAAAAGGGCTCAAGGTTTTTAAATTATTCGTAATCCAATCATAATCATAGTCATATGAGAAAACTTTTTAAAATATAACTTGATCCAAAGTAATATAAATATAACCATGCATAAATCATGAGGAAGAATGGGAGGACTTCGTCTTAACCGATACCATCATGATATAGCTTACATAATGCCCCCCTATTTTGCCCAAGTGGTCAGGACCATCCCAAGCTTTCCAAGAAAGGGACATGCAGTATAGTGATATCATAGGGATCCATTATTATATAAGTATATAGCTACAGTGGAACATAGTTCTGAGACCATGGGGTTTATCTGATAGTCGGGTCTCGTCGATGCTAGAAACTGCTCCTATAGATATGCACATTAGGCTCATATCGTCATCGTGAATCATTCATGAAGTTCGTGGCCAAATAAATCATAACATACTTGATAATACTTGAAATACATGATTTGCCATGGGTAAGGGCTCATGAGTTGGCCAAGAGTCATAAATTCATAAATCATGAAGAACATGCATACTTGTGAAAATACATATACTTGATATTCATAAATCCATGATGAGTACTTGAGAGAAATCATATCAATAATCATAAATCATAATTTAGGGCTTAAGAAGATCAAGATCATAATGGAATCATAACTTGGCTATTCTTGAACTTACATAGTTGGGCATAATATGAATTAAGATTTAAAACTATGAATTAATAATCAAAATAGTTATAAAATCTGCCCATATATCATAAAACATGATTTAATACATGAAGAGAATTGACCCATAGATAAATAATAGAGAATTTCACAAAATTTGGAATAAATCCCATAAGATCATGAACTTGAATCTAGAATTGAAATTCATGGAATTGAGAGGAATTTTGAGCATGAGAGTGAAAGGAACTGTCATTCATAGCCGTACATACCTGGGTAAATCTGATTTATACCCCCTCTTGGAATCCCAAAGAAAATTGGAGAAAAATTAGGGAATTCCTCAAATCTTGATCTCCAAGGAAAAACTCTAACTTGGATGCATGGAATGGTAAGGCTTAGGATAGGTTTAACACACTCAAAACTCTTCTAATTGATGTAGTTTAGGACCTTAGGGCTTAGGAATTACAAAAGTATCCTTAATGAAAAGTCTAAATTTTGCACTGTTAATGACCACGATCGATACCACGAGTTGTCCTTTGATACCAAAACTCGTGGTATCCACCCGTTACTTCCTTCCATCATTTCTTACCTTCTCTGGTCCTATGACAACGAATCGACAGAACAAGTCTTTATTCCAAACAACGATTCGTTACTTCCTCCCATCACTGCTTTTGATGAAACCTACAGCTGGACTTCCCACGAGTCTCACCACAACTCGTACCTTCATCCAATGAGTCATGGGTTCTATCCGTTACCTTGACAGAGAGAATTTCCTGCTCCTTCCCATGGGCTACGACTCGTACCATTCAACTCTGCATCCTGGTAACAACCAACGAACCCAACCTTCGACTTGTTACACCGTCCTACGGGTTGTTCCATGGACCCGTTACTTTTGAGTCTCCTTCTGCAGAATCTAACCAAGGGTGGCTCCAACCAATTGTTAGACCCTCCAACAACTCGTACCATGAGTCGTTCTGAGTAATATCCCAGATTTTTCTGTTGGTTCTCATTTCAAGTTTCCGAGTCTAGTCTTAAGCACTTCCGGGATATTACACTTATGAGATTTGAGTGAATACTCATCTTTCATTTAAAAAGTATAACAATTAAATTATTACCTTAATCAATTATTTCAATCAATACTTACATATTATATCAACATTTAGTATTCACAATCTTTGTAATAATTCAGAATCTTGTATTTGTGATCATTTTATTTGTGACCTTCATTTGTCCACTAACCAAATAGGTAATACTATTAGTAAGTTATTGAACTTTTAAAAATATTTTGCCTTATTTGGTTCAGTATTATTCTTTTGTTATTTATTCAATTTGAAGAATTGCGAACATAATATGTATGTCACCATTATATCATCATATATCTAGTTACTTTTCTACATATTTCTATTTTATCATGGTATCAAGGACAAGCTCAACAATAATATTGATTACTGATGGAATTTTAGTTTTTAATTTATTGTAATCATAATTAAGAGTAAGAATGGTAAATTATAAATTATTGTTGTCACGACCCAAAATCTGAAGGGTCATAATGACATCTATAATAACCCTCTGATAAGTAAGCCAGACCTCCTCCAAAATTCTAAAATCGACTAATCATGCAGAACAAAAGAAATGGCATAAAAAAGTCATAACTTAGCTTTCATATAGATATATAAATGCGAAAATAGCCAAAATACAAACCCAGAACTCGATATCATGTATATATATATATAAGAGCGACTATAAGTTAATACAATTGTTTCAATGTGAATACATTGTCTGAAATAATAAAAGATAGAAAATTAAAAGATAGAGGGATTTGGCACCACAGAATAGCCATGTAGCTCACCAAGAACTTTGAAAATAGGTGCCTCAAACGTGATTAAACAAGTCTACTGGAACTAGGAGCACAATCTGCATCAAAAAATGTAGAAAATATATTATGAGTATGGAAACGCGTATACTCGGAAGTTAAAAGGCATCATAGGGTGATCAATATGGAGTTTGAAAGTTATATCATATAAAGTACAAAATGTAATACAACTAAGGTATTAGTTTCTAAGAAGTTAAATGGAGTTTCAGGTGTAACAATCCAAATATCCTTACAAGATGAACAGGGAACTAGAACTAGAAAAATAGGCTAAGAAAGGGATAAAATGCTATGAAATAAGCTAAGTGTGAAATTGGGTAATTTCAGGTAGCTCCCGGTCCGGAGGACCGCTGCAGCGAGACCATGGTAGCGGTTGGAGTTCCGCTATGATGAATTTGAGAAGTAATCACTGGAACCGCCGCAGCGATACTCTGGCCGCTGCAGCAGAAATGTGACCGCTGTAGCTGACGACGAAAATCAGAAGTGGATTTTAAGTGGGAAATCTGGGTTATTTTCCATTATTTCCAAAATGTGAGAGAGCAAGGTCTGAAGGCAGTTTCTTCTCCAGGGCAGAGAATTGTTGCACTAAGGTGAGTTTTTTTTCCCTTAACCCTTTTAATGGGTATTGATTATTGTAGAAGGCTTAGACGGACCCGTTAATGGTGAAATTCTTAACTTAGAGAACCCTAGGTTGATGAACTAGGGCTGGATTGTAGAATGATTAGGGGGTAATTTGGGTTGATGTTTGAAGAGTTTTGATTACTCCCCTAAACTTACGTGTGGGGAACGAAAGTTACGCGGGTAATTAAAACTAGAACTGAGTAGAATTGGGGTTTTACTTTTGAAAACACTTCGAAGGGGAGGGTTTGATCTAATTAGACCCATGATTGAAGAGTAAGTAATGAATTGCTCTTGTTGCATAGATTCTGAACGATCCGAAGCATTGAGGAAGGGCAAGGCTCCTACTAAGTAGCCGAATTGTTATCTTCGAATTTCGAGGTAGGTTATGGTTAGAAGGATTGACCCTGTATAATGACTAGTATGCATGTGTAATAATGTTATGAAATTAGTCTTCGGACATTACTAGTTGTTAAATGGTTTATTTGAATAATTAGAAAAGATCATGTTAATATGAGATAATGATTATGAGCTTTTGTGTAAATTTCATTGAATTCTGAAGTGTATTTCTTTTTAAAGAATGCTACAATGTGAATCGATGACCTATGTCTATGGAAGTGAGGGAGTGGAATATAGACTCCGAAGTGTTGAATTACACACACACAGAGAGACACACACATACACATACACACACACACACACACACACACACAAGTATCCTAAGATGAGTGGCTCATGCCCGAGGGGAGCATCCGTGCAAGCGATCTTATTGAGTTGCTCGAGCCCGAGAGGAGCATCCGGGCGAGCAATATTATTGACTGGCTCGAGTTCGAGGGGAGCATCTGGACGAGGGTATGAGTCGAAGTGGTGCCATGCCACACGGTATATGGATTTTTAAAGTCCCTTGCAGGCCATAAGTGCAAATTAAGACCCTCTGGCATGTGTATATACTGAGATCATAAATTTCGAGTGGTAATGGGGACATGGCGGAGGCTTGTGCCTGACATGTCACCATATGTTTTACTTTGTTTTGTCGTGGTATGTTTATATGTATGATAGAATGAAGAATGTAAGAGATGGTTATGGGAAAATTTGGACTTGTTATGTAATTTGAAATGAAAGACATGAATCTGGTTCTAAGTATGACACAATCACGATACTGGATATTGTTGAGTGTATTTTTTTTTGTAATTACCTATTGCAATTGGAAGGGATATGGATTTGCTATTTATTGATTCTCATATTGGTGTGGTAGTTGAATTGATTTGTAGAACATGTGAATTGATGAACTATTGAATTGATGAACTGATAAACTGTTGATGGTGCAACTAAGTCGAGCTACTGCCTAAGGCAGTACCGCTGTAACTGAATCCTTCCACTACGACGAGACCGCTGTAGCGATCAAGTGACCGCTACAACGGAAGTTCTAATCCAGTGAGCAGGCCGACTATCACTTGTGTTAGAGATAGTGCACTTGAATTGATTTATGTACTACTGTATGATGTTAAAGACTTATTTTATGTCATTGTTATTCTGTTTACACGTTATTATGTGACGCCGATGATGTACCGTGTCTTCTAACGGAGTTATGTTATATGATTTAGCATGTAAATCAGTTTCATATAGAGCATGGTCCGCCTCACCTAGGTTGGTGCGTGACACAATTATAAATATATCTTTAGATTTTATTACTTGAATAAATAATTAGCATTAGTTTAATTTAGTAAATAATTAGTCACAAGTCCCTATGAGTTCGACATTCAATTTATATAATCACTATATTACTTGTATGACCATATACATTTACGTGTGTGTTTGAACACGACAATACTTAGAAAGTTGATTACTTAATAGCAATAGCCATTAAAGACAGGAGATGAGTTCATTACAATAAACACTAGATCCAAGTCTAATAGTTGTCAAGTTGTCATTGAGTCTGTAACAGTTAACTATATTGATTGAAGTTTTGTTTTAATTTCTACACTTGAGTTTTAGTCTTTAATGAGTTTTATCAGTTGGAGAAAACTGATATGGGTGAGGTACTACTAGAGTTCTGTTCATTTGATTATTGAGTTGTAATTTAAAATAACTCTTCATGTTTAGTGAAGTTTGCTGAAAATTCTATTCCATAAATTGTGATTTTTACTTTCTTGAACAAAGAGGTTTTTTGCGGTACACCATTGTTCCTATTACCGCACTTATAGAATTCTATGTATAGCTTGAACCTAATTCATAAACCTAATAATTGTTGTTGATAATCAGTAGATGGTAAAATATTTTATTACTCTTTGTTCGATAGTAGTTAAAGGCCGATATAATATTTGAAGTTTAGGAATTTTAATTACGACCATAAGATAATATATAATAATAATAATAATTGAGTTTGTAAATTTTCTTAATACATATATATAATCTAAACAAAAGTTATCGAGATCACATGAACTGATCATATAAATTGCATTTTAAATTTATCCCTCGCGGTATTGGGACCAATAGAACTTTTACTTTTTCATTAATTAAATATTTAATTAATGGTATTATTTTCTTTGCCGCATTTCCTTAGAGAGATGAAATTTTAGACAAAATAATTGCTTTGAGAGATACCTATTAGTGTTTGCTTTAATGCGTCTGTTTCTTCTTTTTCTTTGCAGCGAAGACAGAGAAATCTATATTGCTCGGACTTTGTGTTGAATCCTCTAATAGTCCACTACTTTTGAAGGATCCGACATGCATCCATTGCTTTTAGCTTTGCTGGTATTCAAGTTAGAATGAAGAATTTAACCACTTTCAAATGCTTAATTTTTCAGAATTACTACTCAAACAATACTTTTCGTCTGAAAAGAAATAAGAAGGTTCCATTGAGGAGCCGAAGCTAGATTTCTTTCTTTTGACATCAAAATGTATAGGTAAATCCTAATAAAGAAACCAATAGAAAATATTGGTAGGAAAAAATTAATTGGTCATTTGTTTGTGTCATCTAAAAGGTAGGAGCTTGTCTACAGTAAAAGAAGAGTAGGGTATTTAGGTGAGCCACAAAACAAATTGAGTGATGGGTGAAAAATACACTTAAAGTATCATATTTTTTTAGAGTTTCATGTCCAAACTATTTGAATTATCACCAAATATTTATCGAAACACACCTCAATTATCAGTTAATCACTTTTGCTATCTTATATTTTCGGTGGAAAAAAAGTGAGCAATTATGAGACATGGTCTAAATATGCTCTCTATCAATTAGGTTTGCAGAACTTGATAAGCGGAAGAGAGAAAAAGATAAGCGGAATAAAGTTAGATGAAATTGCAGCAAGATGGAAGAAAGACATGGAAGATGGAACAACTGATCCAACATCAAGTTCAAATGAGTATTTCAAATAAATTCTCTTATTTTGGCTAAAGCATAAAACATTCCTTCCACTTTCCATTAGTTCCAGCAATCCAAGTCATATGAACTAAAATAGTCTCCAAAAAAAAAAAGAAAGATATCGATGAAAACAACTTTGCCATAGTAAAAAGCCCTTATGAGAGTTGTCATTGAAAGCATTAGATCATCCATCATATTTATGTTATTCGTCAAAAAAATTTATTCTTTCTAAAAACTGGACACTCGATGCTGCTGCCACCTACATAAGTAAAAAGTGATTTTTTGAGATAATAAATATTGATTGACTGATCTGTATGTGAAATTATCTCAATGAAACTGAAATTCAAATAAACAAAGAGTAGTAAGCAAAGTTATTGAGAAGCACAAACTTGATCATCAGAGTAAATTTGAGTTTGCTCACTGCCATGTTTATTAAGTAGGGTAGCACTTAGAGATTCAAGATTTTGAGAGAGATAATCCATACTATTGAAATTGAAAAAGACTTCATAGTTTTTCTTCTCATTTGAATCACTTCTGTTAATATTACTCGCATCTAATGTCATGACAACATTGCTTGGATCAGACATGTTTTGTTCACCAATATATTGTTGGAAATTAGTATTTGCATCTCTCAATCTATTAATTATTGCATTTTCAAAATCATTATCAGACATTGTTGCTCTACCTGAATATGCAACACGGACCATATTCAAATCCAAGTTGTAATCATTTTGAGTATATTGATATAAGCTGTAATCCTGATGATCCCAACTTTTAAACATCATGTCAAGCTCATAATTCATGCTCTCAATAACTAGGTCTTCTGAACCCTGCATTTCAAATAATGGGTCATATTATTGTAGTCCACTACCAACATTACTTTGGGCCGACAAAAATGGGTTGAGGTAGTGGGGTGAAACCTGAAGTTGTGGGTGATGGAGTTGTTGTTACTGAGTTGAACTAGCAAAAATGTTGTTGGTATTAATTTGCAGAAACTCTGGGCCTCTTTGGGTTTTGATTTGGAACATTTATTTGAAGACAAGGCATTCTCTCATATTTTCTAGAGCTACTTTTTTGTTGGGAAGAACATGACAATCCCCGACGAATATATCTTCGCACTCCGGGAGCTCTCTAACTATTGCTACGACATTTCTGAAAGAAAAAAAATAAAAAGAGAGTTCGACCATGAATATATTTACAATCTCAATTCATTGTTATTTAGGTGTGTTTGATACGTGTGACACAAGTCATTTTTAATATAAAACATTTTTTATGTTTGGTAACCGGTGAATGATAAAAAATTTTGTAAATTAAAGATTGATAATAATATTATTTCATTGAGTAGTTAGTATAAAAAAGTATAAGTTAGCAATTAATAACTTCTGTCACTAAACTTGCAATAAAAGTCAATCACTAATACTCTTTAATAAGTGAATGTTTTGATAAAAATTTTGAGTACTAAAGATTGATAATAATTTTCAAACATTTACCTGCTGATTGATGTAAAATTAAATCTTTGTTTTGAGAACTAATTTTTTGATATGAAATTAACAATAAGATCCTTGTCGAAAAATGAGATCTTACAAGTGTTTGATGAAAAATAATTTTAAGCAAAATATTTTCTAGTAACTAAGTACGATAAATAACTTTATAAGAAATATTTTTTCTTCTCCTTACCAAATACACATAAATATATGATACATTATTTATCATTTTATTTTTTTTAGAGATGTACCTGAAGATTGCTCGCAACTTGGATCCTAGTAAGACCAGATACATCCATCACCTTAAGAATCTCTTTCGGCAAACAACCTACATATTTCATTAAAATGTAACTTTGATTATATCGCTACTAGAATAATCCTAGATCAAACCAAGATACATGTAAATACAATAATCACTATGCCTTGGTTCCAAACAAGGTGACATTAGCTATAAGTATGAATTCTCCTTCATATTGTTTCCTATATAGAAACAAATAGTATTGAAAATTAATTAATATCAATGTAAACTTATTTCCTTCACCAAGTTGTTGCGTAGCTTTCATGAATTTGGAATGAAGATCCGCAGTCCATTTTATGGAGTCCTTTCGCTTAAAGGTCTTATTAATAGTACTTCTCTCGCTTTCTCCTTCATTAATCTTTTTTTTTTTTTTTGCTTTTTCTACCTCTCTTACTTCTCGACATGTATTTTTCATTTGATATGATATCATTTTCATCCTCATTAATATTATTGGTCTATTCCTCAGTATTAATAAGCATATTCTTATCTCCAATTTTCTCGTCATCTCCGATAATATTATCATTATCAATATCGTCAACATTCTCAGATCACCATTTGCTTCTAGTCCTTTTCTTGCTTTCTCTTGTTGTATTTCTTCACTCAATACAAATTGCCACAAGTTTTTCACAATTTCCTCATCAAGTGACTTTTTCGAGGTAAAGATAAGCCCCATTATCTAAAGCCTTCTTTGCTAAGTGATTATTGTGTTCATCACTTACAATTGTATAATTATTTCGAGAAGTTAGTAATTAGAAATGAATTACATTATACATTATGTAAATAGTAAATTTCACACATATTTGCTTAATGTTATGTATTATAACAGTAATATAGTTTACAAAACAATCATTTAACATATCACAATAACCAAAAAAAAAGGATTAGTAACATATAACTATGGTGCTTAATAACAAAAATTCATCACTAATTCTTTTTAACGACATATTATCAAAATATCATGTTAATTAGTTGCTATGAATTATGTAGCGGTGAATTTTATAGTTAATTTTTTTAATTATGTATTGGTTAAAATAACTAGCTTTATACACTTTAATAATAACAACATAAAAGAAATGCATGTAATATCCATCAAACATAATGATTTGTTAATTTCACATATATTAACAGAATTTTATTTGTTATGAAAGTAATGGTACAAAATAACCATCTATCTGTTAAATATATGTAAATATATTTAGGCATATATCATGTTAACTGTATCCCTTAGAATTAGGCACATATCATGCTTGTATCCCTTAGAATTAGGCACATATCATGCTAACTGTATCCCTTAGAATTAGGGACATATCATGCTTCGGTTTTGTATATATACGTTGATCTTAATGAGAATCATTGAGGAATTATTTCTAATATGGTATCAGCTATCTAGGGAAAAACGATCTTTTTTCTTCCTTCCGCAAAGCTCCCTAGCCTTCTTCTTCTTCTCCATTACTCTTCTTTTCTATTCTTCTTTTGTCCACCATGTCGGATAACAAGAGCACTTTTCATCCTGCATTTGCGGTTTCGAACATTCGGAACCATATCTCCATCACTCTAGAAATGGAGAATGTCCAATACTCCACATTGGCAGAACTCTTCAAAATCACTGCACGCTCTCATAAGGTCCTTCATCATATTATTCCTCCTGCCAGGGGCAAAGAGAAGGTTCCTTCGACCGAGGATGAAAAGGAATTATGGTCGACTATTGATGCTACGGTTCTTTCATGGATTTATGCTACAATCTCTAATGATCTGTTGCATACTATTATCGAACCCGATGCTACGGCCATGGAAGCTTGGAATCGACTCTGTGATATTTTCCAAGATAACAAAAAATCCCGTGTGGTAACTCTTGAAGCTGAATTTTCCAATACAAAGATGGAGAATTTTCCAAATGTTTCGGCATATTGTCAGCGTCTCAAGTCTCTTGCTGATCAATTAAAGAATGTTGGAGCACCGATATCGGATAGTCGGCTTGTTATTCAACTCGTTTCGGGTCTCACGAGAGCATATTGGGGTGTTGGTACCTTGATTCGACAAAGTGACCCTTTACCTCCATTCTATCAAGCCCGGTCGATGTTGACTTTAGAAGAGGCCAGCTTGGCGAAGGAGGCTGCCGCAGGCTCGGAGTCCGCTATGGTGGCTGCCTCGGGATTGGAGTATGAGGATTCGGGTTATCCATCCTCTCTTTCGAACCATTCTAATCATCGTGGGAAGCAACATGGCAACCGCAAGAATTCTGGGCTTAAGGGTTCCGGTGGAGGCAAAGGTCCTGGTGGGGGACGCCAGGGTCAGTCTCACGGTGGTGGTGCTCGGGGTGGACAGCAGCAACAATCCGGCTCTGGGCAGCAGCCTTACAGACAACAGCAGTGGGGCTCACAACGGTGGCCTAATTTTCCTCCTTGGGTTTGGATGCCACAATGGGCCACTTCACCTTGCCCATATCCAACACAATGGTGGGCTCAGCGTCCAATGAGTAACAAGGGGCAGCAGCAGCCTGGTCTTCTTGGGCCACGACCACAGCAGGCCTTTATGGGTTCAACCAGTGGGCGGTCCGCTACATATGCACCAACTGATATAGCTTCTGCGATGCATACTATGTCGTTAAATCCCCCCGATCAGACATGGTACATGTACACCGGAGCTACTTCTCATATGACTTTCTCCAATGGTAATCTCTCGTCTTATTTATATTTGAGTAATCATAATAGTGGTATTACTGTGGGCAATGGTCATATTATTCCAATTCATGGTTATGGTCACACATCTTTGACTAATCATAATCCTCCTTTGTCCCTACACAATGTTCTTCATGCTCCCAAAATCATTAAAAACGTCATTTCTGTCCGTAAGTTTACTACTGATAATTATGTGACAGTTGAGTTTGATCCTTTTGGTTTTTCTGTGAAGGATTTTCAGACGGGGAAGCCAATAATGAGATGTGATAGTCGGGGCGACCTTTATCCTCTTACCTCTTCCATCAACAATCAAGCCCTCCACTCAACCTTTGCAGCCATTTCACCTACTCTTTGGCATGATCGTTTGGGTCATCCGGGTGCTTCCGTTTTAGATGCTCTTAGGCTAAATAAAAGCATTGATTGTAATCGTCATTCAAGTTCTAGCATTTGTCGATCTTGTGTCTTTGGCAAACATATTAAGTTGCCATTTGTTTCTTCAGAATCAAGTACTATTATGCCATTTGATATTATTCATAGTGATCTTTGGACATCTCCTATTTTGAGTTCTATGGGGCATAAATATTATGTTGTTTTCTTAGATAATTATTCTAATTATCTGTGGACTTTTCCTATAGCTAAGAAATCGGATGTGTTTGACAAATTCTTAGCTTTTAAAGCTCATATTCTCACCCAATTTGAACGTAATATTAAGAATGTGCAATGTGATAATGGGAGGGAGTTTGACAATGGTCCTTTTTGGGAGTTTTGTAAAACAAATGGCATGTCTATCCGTCTTTCTTGTCCTTATACCTCGTCTCAAAATGGTAAAGCCGAACAAAAAATTCGATCTATAAATAATATTACTCGTACTCTTTTAGCTCATGCCTCTCTTCCCCCTTCTTTTTGGCATCATGCGTTACAAATGGCTACCTATCTTCTTAATGTGCTTCCAAGCAAGCTTTTGGGAAATATATCTCCACTTCAAATTCTTTATCATCAGGTTCCATCTTACTCTCACATTCGGGTTTTTGGGTGCTTGTGTTATCC
This sequence comes from Datura wrightii, assembly GCA_035772735.1. Classification (NCBI taxonomy): domain Eukaryota; kingdom Viridiplantae; phylum Streptophyta; class Magnoliopsida; order Solanales; family Solanaceae; genus Datura; species Datura wrightii. Next base: position 31,267,687 of record JASDFA010000004.1, read on the forward strand.
TCTTTTTCCATCTACAACCATCAATAAGTTGCAACCTCGTTCAACTCCATGTGTCTTTTTGGGATATCCTTCAAATCACCGTGGCTATAAATGCTATAACTTGTCCTCAAATAAGATTATGATTTGTCGACATGTTGTGTTTGATGAGCATGTGTTTCCTTTTGCACAATTGCATACTCCTTATGCTTCTACTTATGACTTTTTATGTGATGATATTTCACCATATACATTGCATCCCTTACGAAATCAGAATTCTTCTCCTTCTGCTCAGCTACAAACGGCCCAAACACACGACCTACCTCCACCTTCTACTGACCGGCCTACTCCTATGAGCCCAGCTGCCGCCCACAGCCCAGCTTCTCCTACTCTCCCCACACCTCCTACCCAAATATCAAATTCTTTGCCCACCAATCGGCCCACCATAGTCACAAGAAGCCAAATGGGTATTTTAAAACCCAATAGAAAATATGACCATGCATATGCTACTACAGTTACACGGTCCCCACTACCACGTAACCCAGTAGAAGCCCTTCGTGATCCGAATTGGAAGTTGGCCATGGACGATGAATATGATGCTCTTATTAAAAATAAGACGTGGGAGTTGGTGCCCCGTCCACCTAATGTGAATGTTATTCGTTCTATGTGGATTTTTGCTCATAAAGAAAAATCTAATGGTGTTTTTGAGAGGCATAAAGCCCGTCTTGTAGGTGATGGGAAAACTCAGCAGGTGGGCATTGATTGTGGCGAAACATTTAGTCCGGTGGTGAAACCGGCTACCATTCGCACAGTTCTTTCTCTTTCTCTGTCAAAGGCATGGCCTATTCATCAGTTGGATGTTAAAAATGCCTTTCTTCATGGTGGGCTGCAAGAAACAGTGTATATGCATCAACCATTGGGGTATCGGGATCATACTCATCCAGATTATGTATGCTTGTTACGTAAGTCATTGTATGGACTCAAACAGGCACCCCGAGCTTGGTATAAGCGATTTGCTGATTATGTCATTTCCCTTGGTTTCTCTAATAGCAATTGTGATAATTCTTTATTTATTTATCACAAGGGTCGTGATATGGCATATATTTTGCTTTATGTTGATGATATTATTCTCACTTCATCTTCTAATGCTCTCCGGCTCTCTATTATGAAGCTTCTCGGCTCAGAGTTTGCTATGAAGGATCTTGGTCCTTTAAATTATTTTCTTGGCATTGCAGTTTCTCGACATAAGGGTGGTATGTTCCTTTCACAACCCAAGTATGCCGAGCAAATAATTGAGCGAGCCGGAATGTCTTCTTGCAAGTCATCTCCTACTCCTGTTGACACAAAGGAGAAGGTTAGTGCGACTTCTAGTACTCCCTATGAGGATCCGTCTTTATATAGGAGTCTTGCTGGGGCTCTTCAATATCTTACATTTACCCGACTGGATATTTGTTATGCTGTTCAACAAGTGTGTTTACATATGCATGATCCGAGAGTTGATCATATGCAAGCTCTCAAACACATTATCCGGTATATTCAAGGTACACTTGACCATGGTCTCCATCTCTACTCATCTTCTGTTTCATCCCTTGTTTCATATACCGATGCTGATTGGGGTGGTTGCCCGGATACGAGACGATCTACCTCTGGTTATTGTGTATTTTTGTGTGATTATTTGATTTCTTGGTCTTCTAAGAGACAACCTACTCTTTCTCGGTCCAGTGCCAAAGCCGAGTATAGGGGTGTGGCAAATGTAGTATCCGAATCATGTTGGTTACGAAATTTGCTTTTGGAGTTACATTGTCCGATTAAACAGGCCACACTTGTTTATTGTGACAATGTTAGTGCTATTTACTTATCAGGTAATCCAGTGCAACATCAACGTACCAAACATATTGAGATGGACATTCATTTTGTACGGAAAAACGTTGCTTGTGGTCAGGTTCGTGTTCTTCATGTACCTTCCCGATATTAGATCGCAGATATCTTTACCAAGGGTCTACCGCGAGTTCTATTTGAAGATTTTCGTGACAGTCTCAGTGTCCGACAACCTCCGGCTTCGACTGCGGGGGTGTGTTAAATATATGTAAATATATTTAGGCATATATCATGTTAATTGTATCCCTTAGAATTAGGCACATATCATGCTTGTATCCGTTAGAATTAGGAACATATCATGCTAACTGTATCCCTTAGAATTAGGCACATATCATGCTTCGGTTTTGTATATATACGTTGATCTTAATGAGAATCATTGAGGAATTATTTCTAATACTATCATATATTAAAAGAAATTAGAATATAGCGAAGGATTGATTATATCATTAAACAATGAAAATTAATCGGTAATCTTATTTATTAATGGATTATACAAGATTTGTTTTGCTACAACCTATTTAACAACATATTAATGATAAATATTTTAGCTAAATACTTTTTTGTAGTATATTAATTAAAATAACCAATGTTACCCATTATAATAGTAAGCGTAGGAGAAATAAATACTTACATAGTGAGACTATATTCAAGGACACAGCTTGTTCCAAGAGTCGAAAATAAAGAGAATCCGGTGAATGGACATTGATTATCATCACAACAGTTTTTTCCTATCCTTTGGAGAGCATTGACATCGTCGTAGAAGGCATATCAACCGTCACAACTATATATATTCATGCACTTTGAAAGTCAGTGAAGAACATGAAAAAAATATTATACACAAAGTTATCATTAGTAAATGTTTATTTCTCGTTCGAATTCTATTCAATTTTCATGTTATGTTTCTACAATTTAGTTTATGCAATTGCACATATTATTCAACTTATAATAATTGATGTTTGCAATTTTAATTAGATAGATTCACATAAAAATCAAAATATAATATTTTTTTGGGTAAATAATTAAATTATATAGAATAATTTAAGAAGATCATTTAGGAATATACTGCTAAAGAATCTATTTTAATTTATTCAATGATTGTGAAAAATAAATAAACAATGAATAGATCAGATTCTATCAAAGCAAAGATAATTGGATAAAAAAGTTTTAAGCTAATGCTATTTCATGAATATGTAACTGAATAAGTTTAGAACATTTAGAAAATTGCAATGTCCTAATAGTGATCTTTTATATTTTGATATCAATAAGATAATTAATCTAATTGAATTTGAAGATATTAATGTCAACAAAGTTAGGTAGAAAGAAGGAAACATGTGGAAAGAATACAAAGTTAGTTAGACAAGAAAAAGAAAAAGAGGAGAAACCTTGTCCAAATTGATCTCTGCTTCACACCCTTCTACACGGTTTAGTTCTATTATAAATAGAACATTTTGCTTTCATTATTTTAATCTACACAGATCCACAAATCCCCGCAAAAATTACAATCCAAAAGAGTAAGAACATAAAGAGAGTTATACACCAAGACAAGTATTGTAGTCTTGAGTGTCTTTAGTGAGTTATTCCTTTTACAAGTGTTTTCGCCTTGTAATTGAAAGTAGTGTACTCCCATATTTATATGGTGAATCCTTCTACCCCGTGATTTTCCCCTCTATTTATTTGAGGGTTTTCCACGTAAAAAATTGTGTCCAACATATTTTCCATTATTTATTATCATATCAAACTTTAGTTGTGGTGCTTCCTCATCCCAACAGTGATATCAGAGCTTCGGTTATTCTGTCTGTTTTATGCGAAGGTACTATCCGTGAATAGTAAATTTTCGTGAATAGTAAAATACGATGAAAATCCTATTCACGTGAATAGTAAAATTCCGTGACGATACAGTTTGTCACGATTGTTCGCAAAAATATTCAGAAATGATCTAGAAGGGTGTGAAGAAAATAACAATGTCGAGTACAATAAAGTTTTACATAGAGAAATTCAATGGTAATAATTTCTCATTGTGGAAAATGAAAATAAGGGCGATATTGAGAAAAGACAATTGCCTAGTTACAATTGAAGGAAGGCCCACAGACTTTACTGATAACAACAAGTGAAACGATGTAGACAGCAACGCAGTTGCTGATCTACACTTGGCACTAGCTGATCATGTGTTGTCTAGTGTGGCTGAAAAACGGACAGCGACGGAAATATGGGATACTCTTGCGGGATTGTATGAGGCCAAGTCTTTGCATAATAAAATCTTCTTAAAAAGAAGATTGTATACTCTTCGAATGGCAAAGTCCATGTCGATTACTGAACACACCAATACTTTGAATACTCTATTTGTGCAACTTACAACAATGGGTTGCAAAATAGAGGGCACTGAACGTGCGGAGCTTCTACTTCAAAGTCTTCCTGACTCGTATGATCAACTCATCATCAACCTGATGAACAATACAAACAGTCTAGTTTTCGATGAAATTGCAGCCGCTGTCCTAGAAGAAGAAAATCAGCGCAAAAATAAAGAAGACAAACAAGCAAGTTCGCAGCAAGCTGAAGCTTTGACGATGGTGAAAGGAAGACCAACGGAACGTGGCCCCAGTGGGAGTCACAATCATGGTAGATCTAAATCAAGAAGTAAGAAGAATATCAAGTGTCACAACTGTGGAAAGAAAGGGCACGTCAAGAAAGATTGTTGGTTCAAGAAGAAGAGTGAACACCTTGAGTCATCAAAAACTCAAGGGAATGTTGCAAATACCTCGGATGATAGTGATATTTTATGTAGTGAAGCAATATCAAATAATGAAGGCAGAAAATGTTTCACTGATGTCTGGATCATGGACACAGCAGCAACATGGCACATGACTTCCCGGAGAGAATGGTTCCATCAATATAAACCTATCTCAAGAGGATCTGTGTTCATGGGAGATGATCATTCATTGAATGTTATTGGTATTGGGTCCATCAAAATAAAGATTTATGATGGCATGGTACCCACCATTTAGGAGGTACGACATGTGAAAGACTTCAGGAAGAATCTATTATCTTTGGGGCAATTAGATGATAATGGATGTTCATGTAAGACTCATGGTGGAGTCATGAAAATATTGAAAGGAGCGCTTGTAGTGATGAAAGTGGAAAAACTTGCTGCAAATCTATATGTACTTAAGGGTGAAACCCACCAAGAAGGAGAAGCATCAACCGCTTCAGCAAGTTCATTTGAAGAATCGACGATGATGTGGCATCGCAAACTTAGCCATATGTCAGAACGAGGTTTGAAGATTCTGGCTGAGCAAAAGCTTCTTCCAGGGCTCAGAAAGCTTTCACTACCCTTTTGTGAGCATTGTGTTACCAGTAAGATACATAGATTGAAGTTTAGCAGTTCCTCTGCTAAAAGCAAGGAAATATTAGATCTGGTCCACTTTGATGTTTGGCAAGCACCGGTGGAGTCCCTAGGAGGTGCAAAATATTTCGTGTCAGTTATCGAAAACTACTCCAGGAGATGTTGGGTGTATCCAATCAAGAGAAAGGCAAATGTTTTTCCATTTTTCAAAGAGTTCAAAGCGCGGGTGGAACTTGAATTTGAGAAAAGGATCAAGTGTTTGAGGACAGATAATGGAGAAGAATACACTGGTGATGAATTTGATAACTTCTGTAAACAAGAAGGTATCAAAAGGCAGTTCACAGTTTCATATACTCCACAACAAAATGGAGTAGCAGAGCGGATGAACAAAACCTTGTTGGAACGGACAAGAGCTATGTTGGCAACTGCAGGATTGGAAAAACCGTTCTAGGTAGAAGCAGTCAAAACCGCCTGTTATGTGATCAATCGGTCACCATCAACTGCAATTGATCTGAAAACGTCAATGGAGATGTGGACAGGAAACCAGCTGATTATTCTCGCTTACATATATTCGGAAGTCCTGCTTATGTTATGTAGAACGCCCAAGAAAAATTGAAGTTGGATCCGAAATCCAGGGAATGCATTTTCTTAGGGTATGCTGATGGAGTCCAGGGGTATCGCTTGTGGGATCCCACTGCCCGCAAGGTTGTAATCAGTAGGGATGTTGTATTTCTTAAAAACAAGATACAAGCAAAAGAAGGTAGCACTTCAATAGAAAAATTAGAGACTACTACAGTTGAAGTTGAAAAGATAGAAGAAGTCCCAGTTTCTTTTGAAGTAGCAGCAGAGCATGAAGAACAAGAGCAAGCTGAGATTGAAACTTCACAAGTTCGACGGTCAACTCGGGAGAGAAGAGAACCAACTTGGTACTTAGATTATTCTATAGAGAGCAATTTCACATATTGTCTATTGACAGAAGATGGAGAGCCTTCAACTTTTCACGAGGCTATGAAAGGCCAAGAATCATCTATGTGGATGGCAGCAATGCAAGAAGAAATTGAAGCTCTTCATAAGAAAAAAACAAGGGATCTTGTTATTTACCACGAGGAAGGAAGGCCATTGGAAACAAATGGGTCTACAAGATCAAACGCAATGGTAATGATCAAGTGGAGAGGTATCGTGCAAGATTGGTGGTGAAAGGATTCTCTTAGAAAGAAGGTATAGATTTCAACGAGATATTTTCTCCAGTGGTTCTACTCACAACAATTTGAGTGGTCCTAGCGATTTGTGCTACATTTGACTTGTACTTGGAGCAGTTAGATGTCAAAACTGCATTTCTTCATGGAGAGCTTGAAGAAGAAATATATATGCTCCAACTAGAAGGTTTTGAAGAACAGAGAAAAGAGAACTTGGTTTGCAGGTTGAACAAATCTCTATACGATCTCAAACAGGCGCCGAGGTGTTGGTATAAGAGATTTGATTCCTTCATTATAAGCCTTGGATACAACAGACATAGTTCAGATCCTTGTGTTTATTACAAGAGATTTGGTGATGGTGATTTCATTATTTTGTTGTTGTATATTGACGACATGTTGGTAGCAGGCCCCAAAAAGGATCGTCTCACAAATTTAAAGGCACAGTTGGCTAGTGAGTTTGAAATAAAGGACTTGGGACCAGCAAAAAAGATTCTAGGGATGCAAATTCACCGAGACAGAAATAATAGGAAGATTTGTCTTTCTCAAGAGAACTACTTGAAGAAAATCTTGTGATGCTTCAAGATGCAAGACTAGAGGATGGAGATGTCTCGAGTACCGTATGCATCAGCAATGGGAAGTTTAATGTTCGCCATGGTATGTACAAGACCAGACATTGCACAAGCAGTGGGAGTGGTTAGTCGATACATGGCTAATCCTGGTAGAGAGCATTGGAATGATATTAAGAGGATCCTGAGATATATCAAGGGTACCTCAGATGTTGCAATGTGTTATGGAGGATCAGACTTTATTGTTAAAGGTTATGTTGATTCAGATTATGCAGGTGATCTTGATAAAAGCAAGTCCACCACAGGTTATGTGTTTACTCTTGCTGGAGGAGCTGTAAGCTGGGTTTCAAAACTGCAGTCTATCGTGGCTACATCTATGACGGAAGCAGAATATGTAGCAGCTACACAAGCTAGCAAAGAGGCAATATGGATGCAGATGTTACTGGAGGAGCTCGGGCACAAACAAGAGAAGGTTGCTCTGTTTTGTGACAGTCAGAGCGCTTTGCATCTTGCAAAGAATCCGACATTTCATTCAAGGACAAAGCACATACGAGTTCAGTATCACTTTGTTCGTGAGAAGGTGGAAGAAGGCAGTGTGGATATTCAGAAAATTCACACTAATGACAACCTAGCAGATATGTTTACGAAGCCGATCAACAGTAACAAGTTTATATGGTGTCGATCTTCTATTGGCCTAGCAGAAACGTAACATTGCAGTGATTGGGTAGAAAGGATAGTGTGAAGACATTATTGATTCTCAATTAAATCTTCAAGTGGGAGAATGTCAACAAAGTTAGGTAGAAAGAAGGAAACATGTGGAAAGAATACAAAGTTAGTCAGACAAGGAAAAGGAAAAGAGGACAAACCTTGTCCAAATTGATCTCTGCTTCACACCCTTCTACACGGTTTAGTTCTATTATAAAATAGAACATTTTGCTTTCCTTATTTTAATATACACAGATCCATAAATCCCCACAAAAATTATAATCCAAAAGAGTAAGAACATGAAGAGAGTTATACACCAAGACAAATATTGTAGTCTTGAGTGTCTTTAGTGAGTTATTCCTTTTAAAAGTGTTTTCGCCTTGTAATTGAAAGTAGTGTACTCCCATATTTATATAGTGAATCCTTCTACCCCCTGGTTTTCCCCTCTATTTATTTGAGGGTTTTCCACGTAAAATATTGTGTCCAACGTATTTTCGTTATTTATTATCATATCAAACTTTAGTTGTGGTTCTTCCTCATCCCAACAATTAATAGAAAGTTGTATATGAAATCCACGTGTTATTAACATATCCCATATACATGATTATATTATTCTTTAATTGAATTCAAGAATTTTACTTAGGTAGTAAAACAAAAGCACAAACAACTAAAATATAATAAGGCAATCAAAGAGTTAAATATCGTTGTAGAATACTGAGCTGCAAATTGATAAACTATATTTTCTAGAGAAAAGGTATTACCAATTATAATTGTACTAAGTTTATAGATAGGGTGTCCTGAGATTTAGAGGTCGACTCTGCATGCTGAATGTGGCAGACTTCGTCAGCAGATTATGGCAAAAGTGCATTATTCCCGTTACTCTCTTCGCCTAGGTTCGACAAAAATGTACCACGACATAAAGGAGATCTACTAGTGGCATGGGATGAAGAAAGATATTGCTGAGTTTGTAGCATAATGTCCCAATTGCTAGCAAGTGAAAGCAGAACATCAAAAACCTGGCGAACTGACTCAAGAGATAGTCGTTCCTATGTGGAAATGGAAGCAATAAATATGGATTTTGTTACAGGTTTACCTCGCACCAGGCGTAAATTCAACTCTATTTGGGTTAATGTGGATTGTCTAACAAAATCAGTCTATTTCTTTACAGGCAGGACTATATTTTTAGCTGAACATTGTTCCTTAAAGACATAATCCGTCTGCATGGTGTCCCAGTGTCCATCATTCTTGAAAGAGGGGCATAATTCACAGCTAGGTTTTGGAAGTCGTTCTAAAAGGTTTAAGGATGCAGGTTAATTTGAGTACAACTTTTCATCCCCAGACAAATGGCCATGCAGAACGACATTCAGATGCTTGAGGATATGCTGCAGGAGTGTGTGCACTTTGGAGGAAGCTGGGACGAGCACCTACCTCTTATTGAATTTGTGTATAACAGTTATCACTCCACCATTTGAATAGTGCCTTATGAGGCTTTATATAGGTGAAAATATATGTTCTCCATAGGATGTTTTGAAGTAGGTAAGTTAGGGTTGATCGGACCTAATATGATACATCAATCGAAAGAAAAAGTGAAACTTATCAGAGAGTGTTTGCTGACAGCTCAGAGGTGTCATAAGTCCTATTCCAATGTGCAGCGTAGGGACTTAGAGTTTGACGTTAATGACTGGGTATTCTTAAAAATTTCACCAATGAAGGGTGTTATGAGATTTGGCAGGAAGAGCAAGCTTAGCCCTAGGCTCATTGGCCCATATCGGATCCTCCGAAAGATAGGCAAAGTGGCTTACAAGTTAGAGTTGCCTTCGGAGCTAGAATCTATTCATCCATTATTCCATGTATTAATGTTACCGAAGTTCATAGGATACTGATCTCGAGTTGTCCTAGTTGAGGCTATTCAGGTCACAGAGGAGTTTTCTACGAGGAAACTCCAATAGCTATACTAGATTGATAGGTCCGTATATTGCGAACCAAAGATATAGCTTCTGTAAAAGACTTATGGAGGAACAAAAATGTAAAAGAGATGACTTGGGAAGCTGAGGATGACATGAGGTCTAGATATCCTCACTTGTTTCAGACCTTACAATGACCGTACGCAGGCTCAGGCAGTTACAGTTATGAGGTAGTTCTTGAATGTTGTATTGTTGCTTTTATTGCTAGTGTTGCCAATTTCATATATGTTAAGTTATGTTATTTAGTTGTTGTAGCATCCTATGAGGCGCTTCTTTTAGACTTTTCTGCGTTTCAGGTTTCCAAATAGTCCATATTAAAGGGGAGACTCTACCCAAATTTCAAGAAAAAGCTTAAAGAACAGAATCTCCTAAGGTTAGGTTACATTCGAGGATGAATGTTCCTAAGTGGGGGATGATGTTACACCCCATAAGTTGTCATTAATTAGTTGATGTGTGCATGTACTTGTGAGAGTGTTTAGAGCACGGCACATTCATGAGAAGGCTTTAGGGAGGATCATGTGAGTACGTAATCGAGCGAGCGAAAGGTCGGGGCCGGAGGCAGGGCGCACCAGGCGACGCATTGCGCCATTCCCACGGCTCATGGAGTGGCACGTCGTGCTCGTGTTTTGGCACATTGGGAGGTGCAGCGTGGACCCTTGGCCACCGCCTCCCCTATATATATGTATATTTAAGTTAAAGATTTAGTTCATTTCAAAATAATTTTAGAGAGAGCTTCGGTCTTGGCGATAAGTTCACGAAGGTTTTATCAAATTAAAGCCGAATTACACTACTAAATCACCTTCAAATGTCAATTCTTCTAGGGTAGTGATTCCTAGGACTGCGAAGAATATCTACGGAGTTATATCTTCAAAATTGGCATGTTTTGATGGAGTCCCACCGAGTAGAAGTCGTAGAAATTACTTCTAATCAAGTCCTAACTGTCTACAAGTGATAAGTAAGTGTTTTTACCTTCTAAATTCTTTGGAATTTGTAAGTTTGGGCCAAATTAGACGAATTATGACTTATGGCCATTGTGGTTCATATTCAATGTTGCTAGCTATTTTTTGAAATAGTAACAACTTTATTCTCTCAGCATAAGGGCTGCAATTTGGAGGGATTGTTAGTTCTAGGTTGGAACAGGATTGGGTGAGCAAAAATCGACAATTAAGGTATGTTAATGCTGACCTCTTCGGCAAGCTATTCTCGTTGTATAATTGATACGACCTATACCTTTGTAAGTAAGTTGAAAGTATGTATGTTGTGGTCAATTGCTATGAGTAGATCTTAGGTTATAGCATAGTAACCCTTATCGGGATTGACCCTACTTAGCTTGGTCTCCCATTAAATGGCCTCAGGATTGCTAATTGTATCTTTTCCTACGAGGCTACAGATTGCTCAAAGGAGCTATACGATGTCCAAGAGGACTATATTCAGGCCTATGGGGCCGTATCAAAATCTATTCACGTATGGACTTCCTTAATGCCATAGCAGCATCACTGGTGCTCAGTAGAGCCTTACGGGCGCAAGGTGCAGTTGCAAGAGCCCACAGGGCCCAAACACAGTTATAGGAGCCCAAGGTCTCAGTTGCAGACCCAGATGCGGAGCATGTTTGGTTATAGTTACCTATGGGACCTTAATGATATTGTTAGGCGTATATAGATTGAATTGTACCTGTCGGGGCTTATGGGGGCCCAGGTAGGTTATTCTATGTTGGTTGTACCTTCCAGACTTATAGGGGCCAGGTTAGGTTCTTGTTTGCATGTTTACTTGTTAGCTATGCTTCCGGTTGTGAGATTATTTAGGTTAACCTCTTACCTTCTTATTGATTACTTTCAGTTCTTTTATCAGCTTTTAGTTTTTCGTTACATATTCGATACATATTTTACTGATGCTCACGCATGGGCTGCTGCATACTTGCTCGCAAGTTCGGATAGACATGTTTTGGGACCTCCTTAGCTGCTATTCAGAGTCAACAGATCGGTCAGCTCCTTTCCTTCGGAATTCCAAGTAGTAGAGGTTTGCCTTTGTTTTGTTATATTATATTTGGGTAGGCCGGGGCCCTATCCTCACCAATACTTCACTCTAAGAGGCTTGTAGACTATAGTCAGCTCCTTTCCTTCGGAATTCCAGGTAGTAGAGGTTTGCCCGTTTTTTTGTTATATAGTTTTTGGGTAAGCTGGGGCCCTATCCTGATCAATACTTCACTCATAAAGGCTTGCAGACTACAATTCATAGTTAGTTGTGTGTTGTTGGCCATGTGGGGCCTATATGTGTTAAGATTTCTGTGTTGGCCACGTAGGGCCTAGTTATGATACCTGTTAGTAGCCTTGTTGGCGGTAGTTTATATATATATATGCTTTTCTTCCTTCTATTATTATTTAGATAGCTTGATGGTCTTATCAGCCCGCATAGGATCTTATTATAATGACTGCTGGGTTAGCTATTTTATGTACGTAGTATATTACGGCCTAGTCGGCCTAAGGCTATGTTTTGAGCCAAGATATAGCCGGTTGTTTTCTTGTTTATGTGCTGCTAATGTGCACCAGAGGTGCATATGTCAGGCTAGGTCAGCTCAGGGTCTAGTGTGGCACTAGGTGCCAGTCGCGCCTCCAAGGTGGGGACATGATACTTTAGATCATTTTCAAAGTTTAATAATAATATATTGTGGAGGATATGATAGGGAGATAATAATTTTGTGACACTTTTGGATGTTAATTGTTGATAATAATATGTAAGTATTGGTTAAAAAATTGAGATAAAAGAAGAACATAACCATGATACATTTTAAATGAAAATGAGTACTTACTCAGATCTTATAAGTGACAACAGTCATTTTTCCTTATAATTGAAAATGTGTTCTTGAGAAATACATTTAACTTACTAATCTGAAAAATGATTATCTTAAGAAAATATTTCCTTGAAGGAAATAAAATACTCAACGGAATAATATAGCCACAAGTTAAAGACCCAACAATAACTATATAGGAGAAATTTATCAAACTAGAGAGAAGAGGTAGGAGGCTTTATTCAATAACTCATAAACTCTTAGATCTCATTACAAGAAAATATGTAACAAAGCATCATTATTTGTAATACTAGCAAACCAAATTAGACTAGGACTAGAAAATCTATTCCTATATGACTTTGACAAATAAATCTCTACTAGACATGAATTAAATAAAGTATCAAATATCAAATCCTAAATAATTTTTTATAACTAATCTTGGTTTATTTCCAACAAAGCCTCCCTTAAGCCAAGATCTTCAACTTGAGTATTCCATGAACAATATCATCTCTCGTAGAAGTCAAGTACCTTCGATTCTCCATCAATTTTCTAAAATATGTAGCATCAATAAAATCATGGGTGACATCTTTAGTAGACTTCAATTTCTCTTCAACAGGATCCAAATTAAAGTCTATTTGACTTTTTTCATGTTAAACATCTTCATAATATTATCATCATATTTTTTCTTCTTCATGTATCCTTGAATAAATATTCTTGCCTTAAAAATGATCTACTTCTCTAGTTGGTTTGTATTTGGTCTTGTGTACCCACTTGACTCCAATTGGTCTTTTTGAAGGTGGTTAATTAGTCAAGTCCCGTGTGTTTTTTTTATCGATAGCATAAATTTCTTGATTAATTGCATCCACCCAACACTCATCTTTAGCAGTTTCCTCAAAAGTAAGTGGATCACAGTCTGCCAATGCAAAATTAATAATATCTTCATCGGATAAATCATTATCATTACCAATAACATAATCTTGCAAATTGGTTGGTAAACATTGATGTGTTTGTGGGCGACTGGATGTCTCTGTTTGAACCAGATGTGCTACTTGTTCCTCTTGATCTCTGTTAGAACTTTCTTCCTCCATAATTGGAATTATTGGTTGAGGTTCAGATGGGTCAGTATTTTTCTTTGACTAATCCCAAGTACATTGCTCATCAAAGTAACATCTCTACTAATAATAACTTTTCCTGTATCTTGATTAAACAACTTGTAACCCTTTTTTCATTACTATAGCAATAAAAATGCATTTTTCTGCCTTATCATTCAATTTCTTTCTCAAAATATCAGGAACATGAGTTTAAGCAAGACAATCAAGTACTTTTAGATAAGAAATATTAGGTTTCTTACCTATCCAAACCTTTTGTGGAGTTTTTCCAAATTTGGATCGAGTTCGTCACTATTTAGAACATAAATTGCACAGGAAACACACTCTGGGCAAAAACATTTAAGAATATTTTTAGAATGCATCATAGGTCTCACCATGTCCATCACTGTTCTTATTTTTCTTTTAGCCACACTATTTTGTTGAGGAGTATATCTAGCTGTCATTTGATGTTTAATACCACACTTCTTCAAATAATCATCACAAACAAGAAACTTAGTGTCTCTATCAGTTCTCAATGTCTTAACAAAATATCCACTTTGCTTTTCTACATAAACTTTGAAGCTCTTATAAACTTCACATGTATCAAATTTTATTTTCGGGATAATATACCCATGTCTTTCAACTAAAATTATTAATAAAAGTAATAAAGTACTTACTACCTCCATTGAAAGGAACTTCCACTGAGCACAAGTCTGAGTTAATTAACTCCAATGGTCCAATTTTGTCAAAGAAAAAAAAAGTAAGGGATTAATACCAAGATAGTTCCTTAAATCTGAAAAGTTTTATAAGATAGACACCAAAACTTAATCAGTGATTAGATCGTCACTTGACCTTGGTAGAAGGGTGTCTTTTAAATATATGTGCACCTAACGGTAAATGAATGAAACACACTTGTTTCAATATGTTAAATGGAGAAATTATTATTAATATGATACATGTAATTTTTTTTTAAAAAATAAATATAACTAAAATAGAGTAAATACAAATTTACTTCAAATTTTAATTTTAACTACAAATTACAATTCAAAATCTCATTTTAACTGAAATATCAACCAAAAGAGCACTATGATATTCACAAAATGATTACAACTATTATTTTTTAACCAAAGTTTAAAATAAATAGTTGCAACTAAAACATACAGAATCCCTTATCTGTAGGTAAAGAAAAAATGGTGTGGATTGGGGTGAGGAAAAAGAGAGGTTGATATGTTAAAAGTAAAATTACTGGTGAATTAAAGAGAAAGAACTAGTGGAAAAATTTTGGATTATCAAAAAAATTAATTTAATAAATAAATATAGTTTCTATTTTTCTTCTAAGAATATTTCTTTTTGTTGTTGGCTTATTTAAAAGGAACAGGAGCCATCTGTCTCAAATGGAAGTGTAAAACACACCATTTGCCATATCAACTTAAAGGGTCCACTAGACACACTTCTATCAAATTCAAGTGTCTATTTGGTCACTGACTAGGTTTGAGTGTCTATCTAATCATTGACTAAGTTGAGTGTCTAACTTACAAAACATGATAAATTTAAGGGGTTATATAGGTATCTGTCCAAAAGTAATTAAACAGGTCAATAAAAGTTATTTTTATGATCAACACTAAACATGCTCATCAACCAGTAAATAATACTATATGAAGGATTTAAGGGGAAAATTAACTCCACATTAGAGCTTCAATTAAAAGAGAGTTAAGTGTTTTTCGGATAAATTAATCTTTTTGTCACGCCCCACCGTGGGATGCGTAACTGGAACCTAATGCCACACTGGATCCTGAGCTGACATAGACAGACATATACACTTCTGGTGCATACCAGCAACACGCAATCCATAAAACAACTGAGTATACCTCAACTTAAATATAGCCCTAGGACAAAAAGGCCGCAATATAACACCTGCGCAAAATCAACTGACCCAACAGTTCACAATAACATCATGTTGTCTAAATCAGACCAAGAGAAGGGCAAGCACATAAATACCTATATACAAGCCAATAGGGTTGCCAACTGACAAAACAACTAGGCCCACACGACCAACAATACATGTCTAATAAAACCTATAGTTTGAAAGCCTCTAGAGAATACAATGGTAGGGACAGGGCCCCGACCTACCCAAAAACCATACAACAAAAGATAGGTAAACCTCTAATGTATGGCAACTCTTGAGAAAGAGAGCTGAACAATCTACTGAGTCTGGACAACTACTAAGAAGGTCTCAGAACTTGTCTATCAGAACCTGTAGAAAAGTGTGCAGTGCCCCATGCGTGGACGTCAGTGCAACATGTACCGAGTATGTAAGGCAATAATAACCTGGAACTGAAATTGATAATAAAAACTGAATGTAAACAGCTAAAAGAATCATAAAACAACCTGAACAATCTCATTTGTACAAATTGTATACTAACAAACATTAAACAAACAAGAACCTAACCTGGCCCCCATAGGCCTCGCAGGTACATATAATCAAACAATAACCTACCTGGGACCCCATAACCCCCGACAAGTACCCCAAGGGTGTTCTGTAGTTTATATAAGACTAGCCTTTCCTAGGGAATCAACATGGATTTGTGTGTGTTGTGCTGTAGCTCAACTATAACTAGCCCCTCATAGTTAATCAACGTGTACCTATAAGTAGATCCTTAGGCTATCTCTGTAAATAGCCTTTCAAGCGACTGTAAGTGAGCATGTGAGGCTCCTGTATTTGTATCTTGAGCCTTTTAGGATCCTGTAACTATATCTAAGCCTTTTGGGATCCTATAACTTCACCTTGAGCACACAGGGTTATTTTGAAGGTCAGTAATGCCAACCCATGCATAAAGGAAGTCCATAAGGGCACCAGACTTGAAGTGGCTCTGCAGGCCTCAATATAGTCATTCTAGACTTCGTATTGCTCTATGAGAATAACATAGCCCCATGGGCACTTCATAATTACATTTCACTCCTTGACCAGCCTGTATAGCATCTGATAGGCCTAACTTATATTTCCGCGCATCGCTCGGTGAGCGTAGCATAGCCCCATAGGCCTAAAGAAAACTATTACTTGCCCCTGAAGCAACCTGAATAACATTGAACAGGCATGTCCTATGTGTCCACAGCTAGTCAGAAAGTCATGAAGACAATTATAGAATCAGCTAGCCTAGAAAGAAAAGAGCAAGATCCGGAGTGACCTAAACTATAATCTTAATGTCACTCCAACGCCTATAAATAGAAGTTTCTTTCTCTATTTGGCAAAGGGAGATAGAGAGGAACAGCGATGATCCAAGTGCAAGCATTAAGTCAAACTGATTCAGGTATAGCAAGATAGTTCTTGTCTCCTTCTTTAACAAGATAATATATCGCTAATATTAGGTGTATCCCCCTGCATCTGAACTGCGTAGCCCACTGGGCAGCCACAACAAGTAGCTTTGAAGCTAATCCATTAGGATGCTAGGCATAATCGTTCTGAAGGCATAGCGGTAAGAAAAATGGCTTGTAAGCTAACAATAAAGTTTTAGGCGACCAACTATATGGTTCCTTCGCCTAAAATGATTACATGGTAGCTAATAGTAAGATATAATCCTAAGCAGCCAAGAACAATAGCCTTACAAGCAATCACAATGACTATTAACCTATAAGTACAATTACAACACTAATGTTGCAGCTTTATAGGATCCAAAATACGCTAAAGAAGAGCTTTATCACTTATAAGCGTCATAAACATGCGGTTGTATTTCCAAGTTACTCATCATGCTACCTAGGTTAGCAAGATGGGCTCAACAACTAACAACAAATTCCTTATGGAATCAATAAGGCAGCAAGATATCAGTAGACAACCTAAGTGTTAACCATTTAAACATATTATTCCTGTGTTGCTTCCATCAGAAGGCAAGGCTAGATGTGGAAAATTCTGTCAAGGGATACTTATACTAGTTCATGGTTTCAACTTTCAAAAGCTAACCAACAACACTACATAACCCCCAGTATTACCACAATGCAAAGCTAGACATAGTCAATCCCGACAAGGAATACTTATACTAAATCATAGATTCAACTCGAAGCAGCTAACCACAATGCACATAACCATGAATACTACTACAAAAAGCACAAGTCGTATCGACTATACGATGAGAGAAACTTGCCGAAGGGGGTTTAGCCTTAACATACCTCAATTCACCGAATTCCACTTAACCGATCTACTTCAACTATGCATTTGCAATCCTCCCCGGTCATAGCTCATACTTTAAGAGAATTAGGCTATTCTATTTCAATAAGATTGGACAGCAACATCATCCCTCAAGACACAACGAAAACAAGTCATAATATGTTCAATTCTGCAAAAACCTTATGAATTCTTATAGATTAGGAGGGTAGAAGTACTTACTATTACTTATAGACATTCTGAACTTAAATAGAGATGATTTATGGGGCTTCTACTCCTTAGGGCTCCATCAATCTAAGCCAATTTCAATGATTTAGCTCCGAGATATATTCTTTGTAGTCCCGGGATTCATTACCCAAGAAGAATTCGTGATTGGAAGTGTTTTGATCACTCAATTTTCCCCTATTTTGCTGGAATTTAGAGGGAGAATACCTTTAGCGCGCTATTTCTCTTTTTGGGAAAGTTTTAAATGAAACACAAAATATCCAAAAATATATATACACATGAGGCGGTTGCCGGGGTCCACGGCGCGCCTCCCATCATGGAGGGACAGGGGCGCGAAGCACCGATCCCTACATCAGAGGGGGTCCATGATGCAACACCTATAGTGGACTGCCTCTGGCTCCCTTCCACCCATTCGCTCGACAACACGCTCACGCATTCCATCTTTGGCCCTTCTCCCATATATTCTGCACTCCAAGAACTCTCAACATGTGCACGCACACGTTGGTTAGATGATGAAAGTTGTGGGGTGTAACACTTTTTATATAATAAATTATTTTCTTGTATCTCCTCATTGTTTTCTCTAAAGAAGAAATTCTCAATCTGCTGAAGGAATAACTAATCCAATCCTTTTTATGGTACTAGTTTCACGACACGTGCGTTCCACGTGTATGTCTCATTGGGGATTGTTTGACCCTGTATTTTATTTATTATTATTGTGAAACATAAAATATATAGATATCAAAGTTGAGATTTTGGTAGTGATTGTTGGTTTGCTGTATATGGTGTTTTCATACTTGCATAAAGGAGTCTGAACCAGGAAGCTGCAGAAGCAGGAGAATGCCTGCGCTTGAAGAGATGGTTAGGCATAGTGATGGTCACACATATGGAGTTGGCTTGCACCCCTGACTCTGTTGTTGCAAGGTTTGGCCGTCCATGTGAGCTTACTCCTGCGGAGATCTTCTGCATTTGCGATACGCACCGATGTGAATAGTTTTTGCTTCTGGGATGGATTTTGTGTAGAAGCAATGTCATTGAAGAGGGTATGCTTTTGCAGCTATCGAGATACTTGGAAGTGGGATTTTAAAATCCCCAATTCAATTTCATTCATCATAATTCATTTTTGGGTATTTTTGGACCTCGATTTTTGGAGGTTTCGAAAGAAGTTCGAGATTTCATTGCGATAGTAAGATTCTAACATTGATTTTGGTATTTCTTCATTATTTGATTATTTATTTTGTGATTTAGTCCATGTTTGGTTGTCGTGAATTAGGGGTTACAGTTGTTATTTTTGTGTATGTGGTTCAATTTGTGCTGGGATTTAGCTATTTTTTGGTGCATAAGCTTTTTACTTCATGGGTAAGCATTTTTCTTAAATCAATTTATAATTTTAACTTGGGAGGCTTGGGGTTGAATTTTGAACTCTATTTTTAATTGAACTTTTATTTGAAAATATGGGTATCGATATACCAGTATGCTTACGTAGAGCATGATTTTGACACATTGGAAGTTTTTTTAGGAAATTCAGAAGGGATAGCTAATTTATCGGGAATTTGCGACACATTTTTACTTCATTTCATAGAGTTTTGCATGTATTTAAGTACTAATTTAAGTAAAAACTTACCTCATTATATTATATTTCAGGAACTCGAGTGAAATGAAGAAAGGAGGAGTCAAAGCCACAAATCTTAACAAAAGACAAAATAGAAGATGGACCGCCTCTCAAAATGACAGTCCGCACATTCAATTGTCCAACTGATCCTTCATGATCCAGAAATCACTTTCAAGTGGCAAGCAGCTGACGAGGTGAAGGACGAACCATCTTTTCAAAAGACAGCCCGTCAATTGAAGGATGGATCACCTGATGAGAAATTGCCAGAATCAAAGGATGACATGAAGGACATACTGTCTTTACAGAAGACGGTCCGCCAATCTGAGGACGGACGACAACGTGGAAGAATAACTTTTAATTGATGAAGCAAAGGACGGTCTGTCCCTGCACACTTGGGACCCCCCATTTTTAAATGTGTTAGGGATTTTTGATGCATAGTATAAATAGTATTTTTCTTTCATTTTTCACAAATACCTACAGATACTAGGACATAGTAGTTCATAGTTCATAGCATAAAAAGTTGATTCATCTTGTAATTTGAAGATCTAAATTCATCAATTTAAGTTTTTTTCTCCAAATTGCAATTTCTTTGATAAGAATGTTCAATTACGTGCTTTCTTATCTTCTTTGTGGGCTTAAAACATTTAATTGATTTATGATTTGTAATGTGTGATTGATAATAAAAGTTATTCAATCCTGTTCAATTACCTTTATGGTACTTGAAAGAGCTAAGTTAGGTTGGTCTAACATCAATCAATATTAACTCAAGGCTCTAACCCTTGTTTAATGGATTCACCTAGACATATGATGAATTTCAATTGGCAATAAGCAATTGAGTAGAAGGGAATTCTCTTCAATTTTATAAAATTGAGGTAGATTGACACCATTGAATCTATTGAAAGATACCTATTGGTTGCTTAAGTGATTGGTTGCGCGTTCATCAATAGCCCATTCTTAATTTGCCCACACTGGGTAATTTCGGGGATCGATCCAAAATTAGGGTCACTTCCATAGTACTTATCATATTTGATTACAATCTAAAGCAATGTATATTCTTTAGTTATAGATACATTTCTCCTAACCCTAATACAAATAGCCTCTAAACTCTCAAATATAAGTTGACAAGTTCTAGATAGTTTAGGTTTACTAAAGTCCTTGTGGATCCGACCCTGATTCTAACTTGGATATTATATTTGCATTGACCGTTTACTTTCGAAGATTGGAGTGAATTTAAGCAACGATAAATAGTTGATTGTGTGGAGGTTAATTGCACGTTTGCTTGGCTTTTGAGTTAAGTTATAGCTTACTCTCTTAGACATTATTTGAGCGATGGTTATTATATATAGTGCGTTGTGGGTTGAGTGTAATGGTAGATTTGGAGAATAGGGAAGAAGGATGTATTCTTGTGTGGTCTAGGTTGGGACCTACAAAAATAGACATTATATCACTTATAATTGCTTATTCTTGGTTGTATCAATCTATTTCATGTGTTTGATCGTACCTTGATGAGATATTGGCCTGAAATCAGCATATTGAAAATAATTTGCTTATTTGTGGGGAGCTAGTGGCCTAAGGGCACTATTTTGAAAAACAAATACTTATTTTACTGCATTTGGATATCCTTTAATATTTTAATCATTCATAAATATATGTTGTCTTGGATCACATATATGATAATATGGTAATCATAGAGTGGTGAAACCCGTAGAAAATTGATCCGAGTATGTGATGATGATGAACAGATACAAATATACTCTTAAGAACAGTGTACTGCTTTTCATACACATTGTACCATTTTCATTGAAGCATGATATTATATCGGCCAAATGGGTATGTTGATTTGATTCTCTGAAATTCATACTCATTGAAAGGTCTTCTTAAACTTATGCATGCTGAGGGGAAATATTTTCAGTGGGTTAAAAGTCATGCTTCATACTACATAGTACAAAGGAAAAATATCCATTTGCATGCCCTAGTATAATAGTTTCGGGCGGGTATATGGACCTCACTAGTCCCACATGGGTCCTGGATCATAGCATGTCACTCTGGAGTGATTATATATTGGTAGGATCATTGGTCATTGCATTGCATTGCACATTATTATTTTGCATAATTTTGCATTTTCCATACTCATCATCAATAGTTGATGTTGTGTATTTACTTATCAGATGATTCTAGTTAGCTGCCTAGTCCCCATTTTACTGGTTGAATAAATGAAGATGTGTGATCTGTTTAGTTACATTTCATACTTTTTGTAATATAGTTGTCTAACTCTTTCTTTATTAGCCTATTATGCCTATTGAGTACACGTGTTATCGTACTCACTCTATACTTGTTGATTAAGTTTATCTGAGGCAGCGTCCATTTAGAAGATTTGATGAGCTATCTAACGAACAGAGCTAAGCCTAGCTTCCTGTATCTTATTTATATATCTTTTCTATTTGATATAATCTTGTGATTTTACAATGTATGTTCTCAGTTGTAGATACTCTTGTACTTGTGATACTAGATTTTGAGTGCATTTGTTACTTTCATATTTCTATTCTACCTACAAAAACTTTGATTTGAGACATATTTTTGCTTATTTTATTATTTTAATAAATAAGTTTGGTATTTCTTTTGGGTGATGGTTTGACTTACCTATAGGTGGAATGGTGCAAGCATCATTACGATTTTGAATTTTGGACCCTGACAATACTTCTATTAACAAAACTTTAATCATAGTCATCACAATTTAACAGTATAAATTATTTCATATATAACTTGTAATTATCTTCTCAATCAAAGAATGTTTTCATTATCAGCGATAACGTAATATACTAACAACATTTATATGTTTTGACTTGTAAAATTACAAAACGTTAATTTAAAATTTACCATGCCTGTTCATATGGTTAAAAAAATAAATGTTGAAGTTTCATATATGACCAATATTGTTGTTGTGCTAGTCCTCTGTAGCATAGTAAAATAGAAATTTTTAGAATTAACAAGATATATGATAATTTAGTGGTAACGTATATATTAAGTTTGCAAGTCTATAAATCGAATAATTAACAAAAAAAATGAAGAATATTGCACAAAATAAGGGAAAATAGTTTTAGATGTTCAATAACTTACTAGTATTATAACCTTTTGGTAAGTGGACAAATAGAGGTACAAATAGAATAATTACCAATTTAGATGTTAAGGCCTTAAGATATACATTATAACAAAATCACAAAGGTTATATGTATGACATAAGAGAACAAAAAAAATATTTTATCTAACAAAAATTATTCTGTAGATCATTTTCAAAGTTTAATACTATACATTGCGGAGAATTTGATAAGGAGATAATGATTTTATGACACTTTTGAATGTTAATTGTTGATAATAATATGTAAGTATTGGTTAAATCAATTGAGATAAAATAAGAACATAACCATGATACTTTTTAAATGAAAATGAGTATTTACTCAGATCTTATAAGTGACAACAGACATTTTTCCTTATAATTGAAAATGTTTTCTTGAGAAATACATTTAAGGTACTAACCTGAAAAATAATTTTCTCAAGAAAATATTTTCCTTGAAGGAAATAAAAATACTCAGCGGAATATATAGCCACAAGAGAAAGACCCAACAATAACTATATAGGAGAAATTTAGCAAACTAGAGAGAAGAGGTAGGAGGCTTTATTCAGTAACTCTTAAACTCTTAAATCTCACTATAAGAAAATATGTGCCAAAACACCCCATTTATAATACTAGCAAACCAAATTGGACTAGGACTAGAAAACCTATTCCTATATGATTTTGACAAATAAATCTCAATTAGACATGAATTAAATAAAGTACCAAATATCGAATCTTAAATAATTTTTGAAAACTAATCATGGTTTATTTCCAACATAGCCTCCCTTAAACAAGGATCTTCAAACTTGAGTATTCCATGAACAATATCATCTCTCATAGAAGTCACGTACCTTAGAATCTCCATTAATTTTCTAAAATATATAGCATCAACAAAATCATGGGTGCCATCTTTAGTTGACTTCAACTTCTCTTTTAGGATCCAAATTAAAGTCAATTTGACTTTTTCCATGTCAAATATCTTCAAAATATCATCATCATATTTTTTCTTCTTCTTGCATCATTGAACAAATATTCTTGTCTTAAAATGATTTACTTCTCCAGTTGGTTTGTATTTGGTCTTGTATACCCACTTGACTCCAATTGGTCTTTTTAAAGGTGTTAAATTAGTCAACTCCCATGTGTTTTTTTTTCTCGATAGCATAAATTTCTTGATTTATTTCATCCACCCGACACTCATCTTTAATAACTTCCTCAAAAGTAACTGGATCATAGTCTGACAATAATACAAAATTCACAATATCTTCATCGGATAAATCATTATCATTACCAATAACTTAATATTACAAATGGGCTGGTAAATGGTGATGTGTTTGTGGGCGACTGGATGTCTCTGTTTGAGCCGGATGTGCTACTTGTTCCTCTTGATCTTTGCTAGAACTTCTTTCCTCCATATTTGGAATTATTGGTTGAGGTTCAAATGGGTCAGTAATTTTCTTTGACCAATCCCAAGTACTTTGCTCATAAAAAGTAATATATCTACTAATAATTACCCAAGAAGAATTCGTGATTGGAAGTGATTTGATAGCTCAATTTTCCCCTATTCTTCTTAAATTTAGAGGGACAATACCCTTAGCCCGCTATTGCTCTTTTTAGGAAATTTTTAAATGAAACACAACATGTCCAAACATATATATACACATGAGGCAGTGGTCGGGGTCCGAGATGCGCCTCCCATCGCAGAGGGACAGAGGCGTGAAGCGTCGGTCCCTGCATGGGAGGGGGTCCACGATGTAGCGCCTGGAGCGGCTTTCCTATGACTCCCTTCCACCCGCTTGCTCGACGACACGCTCACGCATTCCATCTTCGACCCTTCTCCCACATATTCTGCACTACAACAACTCTCGACATGCGCACGCACACGTTGGCTAGACGATGAAATTTGTGGGGTGTAACAATTTTTATATAACAAATTATTTTCTTATATCTCCCCATTGTTTTCTCTAAAGAAGAAAATTCTCAATCTGTCTAAGGAATAACTAATCCAATCCTTTTTGTGGTACTAGTTTCACGACACGTGCATTGCACGTGTATATCACATTGGGGATTGTTTGACCCTATATTTTATTTATTATTATTGTAAAACATAAACTTACATAGATACCAACAAAGTTGAGATTTTGGTAGTGATTGTAGATTTGATATATATGGTGTTGTATACTTGCATAAAGGAGTCCGAACCAGCGAAGCTGCAGAAGCAGGAGAATGTCTGCACTTGCACAGATGGTTAGGCATAGTGATGGTCACACATGCAGAGTTGGCTCACACCCTTGAATCTGTTGTTGTAAGGTTTGGCCATCCCTGTGAGCCTACTCCTGTGGAGCTCGTCTGTATATGTGATATGAACCGATGTGGATGGTTTTTGCTTCTGAGATGGTTTTTTTTTGGTAGAAGCAACGTCATTGAAGAGGGTATGCTTTCACACCTATCAAGATACTTGGCAGTGGGATTTTGAAGTCCCTAATTCAATTTCATTCATCATAATTCATCTTTGGGTGTTTTTGGACCTCGATTTTGGGAGGTTTCGGAAGAACATCAAGATTTCATTGCGATAGTAATGTTCGAACATTGATTTTGGTATTTCTTCATTGTTCGATTATTTATTTTGTGATTTAGTCCATGTTTGGTTTTCATGAATTGGGGGTTACAGTTGTTATTTTTGTGATATGTAGTTCAATTCGTGTTAGGATTTAGCTATTTTGGTTCATAAGCTTTTTACTTAATGGGTAAGCCTATTTTTGAAGTTAATCTTCAATTTTAACATTAGGGGGAGGGGAGACTATGTTGAATTTTGAACTCTATTTCTAAATTGAACTTTTATATGAAAATATGGGTATCAATAGACTAGTATGCTTACATAGAGCATGATTTTGACATATTGGATGCTTTTGAGAAATTTCAGAAGGGAATGCTGATTTGTCGGGAATTTGTGACATATCTTTGCTTTATTTCATAGAGTTTTGCATCTCTTTAGGTACTAAATTAAGTTAAAACTCACCTCATTATACTATATTTCAGGAACTCGAGTGAAATGAAGAAAGGAGGAGTCAAAGCCACAAATCTGACCAAAAGACAAAATAGAAGATGGACCGCCTCTTGGAATGACAGTCCACACATTCAAGTGTCCAACAGATCCTTCGTGATCCAGAAATCACTTTCAAGTAGCAAGCAACTGATAAGGTGAAGGATGGACCATCTTTTCAAAAAACAACCCTTCAATTGAAGGATGGATCATTTGACAAAAAATTGTCAGAATCAAAGAACGGCATGAAGGTCGGACCATCATTCCAGAAGACCATCTTCCATTCATAGGACGGACAGCAACATGGCAGAATCAACTTTTAATTGGCAAAGAAATAGATGGTTTGTCCCTGCACACGTGGGACCCGTCGATTTTAAATGAATTAGGAATTTTTGAGGCATAGTATACATAGTATTTTTCTTGCGTTTTTCACAAATACGTAGAGATACTAAGATAGAGTAGTTCATAGTTCATAGCATAGAAAGTAGATCCATCTTGTAATTTGAAGATCTAAATTCATCAATTTAAGTTTTCTTCTGGAATTGCAATTTCATTGATAAGAATATTTACTTACATGCTTTCCTCTCTTTTTCTTGTTGTGGGTAGCTAAATCCAAATCTAGGGTTGTGAACCCTAATGATCCCAATTGGATAAAATTGATTGTGGGTTTAAGAACATCTAATTGATTTATGATTTATAAAGTGTGATTGATAATGAAAGTCATTCAATCCTGTACAATTACCTTTATGCTACTTGAAAGAGCTAATTTAGGTTGGTTTAGTATCAATCAACAATAATTCAAGGCTCTAACCCTTGTTTAATGGATTCACCTAGACATAAGATGAATTTCAATTGGCAATAAGCAATTGAGTAGAAGAGAATTCTCCTCAATTTAATAAAATTGAGGTAGATTAACACCATTTGGTGCTATTGAAAGATATCTATTGGTTGCATAAGTGATTGCCTCCATGTTCATCCATAGCCATTCTCAACTTCCCAACATTGGGAGATTTAGGGGGATCGATCCAAAATTAGGGTCACTTCCTTAGTACTTCTCATATTTGATTATAATCTAAAGAAATTTATATTCCTTAGTTATAGATATATTACTCCTAACCCTAATCTAAATAGCCTATAAACTCTCAAATCTAAGTTGACAAGTTCTAGATTGTTTAGGTCTACCAAAGTCCTTTTGGGTTCGACCTTGACTCTAACTTGGGTATTATATTTGCATTGACCATTTACTTTCGAAGATTACAATGAATTTGAGCAACGATCAAAAGTTGATTGTGAGGATGTTCGTTGCAAGTTATGGCTTACTCTCTTAGACTTTATTCGATGGTATTGTATATAGTGTGTTGTGGGTTGAGTGTTAATGGTAGATTTGGTGAACGGAGAAGAAGGATGTATTCTTATGTGATCTAGATTGGGACATAGCAAAATAGACATTATATCACTTATAATTGCTTATTCTTTGATGTATCACTATATTTCACATGTTCGATCGTACCTTGATGAGATGTTGGCCCGAAAGCAGCATCTTAAAAATAATTTGCTTGTTGGTGAGGAGCTAGTGGCCTAAGGGCACTATTTTGGAAAATAAATACTTATTTCTACTGCATATGGATATCCTTTAATATTGTAATCATTCATAAATATCTGTCGTCTTGGATCACATATATGATACTATGGTTATCACAGAGTTATGAAACCCGTAGAGAATTGACCCGAGTATGTGATGATGATTAAGATAGATACAAATATACTCTTAAGCATAGTGTACTGCTTTTCATACACATTGTACCATTATCATTGAAGCATGATATTATATGGGCCAAATGGGTCTGTTGATTTGATTCTCTGAAATTCATACTCATTGAAAGGTCTTTTGAAACTTATGCATGCTGAGGGGAAATATTTTCAATGGGTTTAAAGTCATGCTTCATACTAAATAGTACAAAGGTAAATTCTATTTGCATGTCCTAGGGTAATAGTTTCAGGCGGGTATATGGACCTTACTAGTCCCGCATGGGTCCTGGATCATAGCATGTCACTCTAGAGCAATTTTATATTTATAGGATCATTGTCCATTATATTACATTGCACATTATTATTTTTCTTTCCTTTGCATTTTTCGTACCTATCATGAATAGTTGATGTTGTGTATTTACTTATCGGATGATTCTAGTTAGTTTCCTAGTCCCCATTTTCTTGGTTGAATAATTTAAGATGTATGATCTGTTTAGTTATGTTTCATACCTTTTATAATACAGTAGTCTAACTCTTTCTCTATTAGCCTATGATGCCTATTGAATACATGTGTTATCGTACTCACTCTACACATGTTAATTATGTTTTTCTTAGGCAGCGTCCGTTCAAAGATTTTGTGAGCTATCTGGCAACCAGAGCTAAGCCTAGCTTCCTGTATCTTATTTATATATATTTTGTATTTCATATAATCTTGTAATTTAGAACGTATGTTATTAATTGTAGATGCTCTTATACTTGTGATACTAGACGTTGAGTGCATTTGTTACTTTCATATTTCTATTCTACCTAAAAAAACTTTGATTTGAGACTTATTTTCGCTTATTTTATTATTTTTATAAATAAGTTTGGTATTTCTTTTGGGTGGTGGTTTGGATTATCTATAGGCGGAATGGTGCAAGATCATTACGATTTTGAATTTTGTTATGTGACAGTACTTCTATTAACAAAACTTTAATCATAGTCATCACAATTTAGCAGTGTAAATTATTTCACATATAACTTGTAATTAGCTTCTCAATCAAAGAATTTTTCCACTATTAGCGATAACATAATATACTATCAGCATTTATATGTTTCAACTTGTAAAATTACAGAACGGTAATTTACAATTTACCATGCTTGTTCTTATGATTAAAAAAAATAAAAATTGAAGTTTAATATGTGACCAATAGGGTTGTTGTGCTAGTCCTTAGTAGCATAGTAAAATGGAAATTTGTAGAATTAACAAGATATGTGATAATTTAGCGGTAACATATATATTAAGTTTGCAAGTCTACAAATTGAATAATTAACAAAAAAAGAAGAATATTGAATAAAATAAGGCAAAATAGTTTTAGATGTTCAGTAACTTACTAGTATTACTACCTATTGATAAGTGGACAAACAGAGGTAATAAATAGAATAATTATCAATCCAGATGTTAAGACCTCATACTGCTTAAGATGTACGTTATAACAAAATCACAATGATTATATATAGGACATAAGAGAAAAAAGAAAATATTTTATCTAGAATGAAATTATTTTTTAGATCATTTTTAAAGTTTAGTAATAATACACTGGGAACTGGGAAGGGTATGATCGGAAAATAATGATTTTATGACACATTTGGATGTTAATTATTGATAATACTATGTACTTATTGGTTTAAACAATTGAGATAAAATTAGAACATAACCATCATACTTTTAAATGAAAATGAGTACTCACTTGGATCTTATAAGTGACAACAGTCAATTTTTCATATAATTGAAAATATTTTCTTGGGAAATACATTTAAGTTACTAAGTGCTGAAAAATAATTTTCTGAAGAAAATATTGCCCTCCATGCTAAACCGCTAAAAGGAAAAAAAAAACAAAGACAAAAGTATAACCCACCTCCCCCTTTCTTTCTTTCTTTTTTCTTTTTTAAAAATACAAGTATGTCCTTGTCTTGACTTAAGAAAGAAAAAAAAGTAATGGCTTAATACCAAGATAGTTCCTTAAACTTGACAAGCTTTATAGGATAGACATTAGAATTTAATTAGTGATCAGATCGTCACTTGAATTTGGCAGAAGGGTGTCTTTGAGATACATGTGTACATTAGGGAAAGTGAGTGAAAGGCATTTGCATCTAATATGTTAAATGGAGAAATTATAATTAGATGACAAGTATTATATTTTCTTTTGAAAAAAAAATAAAAAAATAGAGTAAAACAAACTCACTTCAAATTTTACTTTTAACTACAAATTACCGAATAAAAATCTCATTTCAATTAAAATTTCAATCAAAAGATCACTACAAAAATTCATAAAATGATTACAACTATTGTTCTTAAACAAAAGTTTCAAATAAATTATTGCAACTAAAACATACAGAATCCTTTTAATTCCTTCATCGCCAATTTTTGAAGAAAATATAGTTGATACAAAATATGCATATGTAGGTAAAGAAAAAAAAAGGTGTGGGTTGGGGTGAGGAAAAAGAGAGGTTGATATGTTAAAAGTAAAATTTCTGGTGAATTGAAGAGAAGAACCAGTGGTAAAAATTTGAATTATCAAAAAAATTATTTAATAAATAAATATATTTTTTATTTTTCTTCTAATTTTTTTTGTTGGATTATTTAAAAGGATTATGAGCCATCTGTCTCAAATGGAAGTGCAATACACACCATTTGCCATGTCAACTTAAAGTATCCACTAGTCACACTTCTATCAAGTTCAAGTGTCTATCTGGTTACTGATTAGGTTTGAGTGTCTATCTGATCATTGACTAAGTTTGAGTGTCTAACTTAGAAAATATGTTAAATTTAAGGGTTATATAGATGTCTTTCCAAAAGTAGTTAAACAGGTCACTAAAAGTTATTTTTATGGGCAACACTAAATATGCTCATCAACCTATAAATAATACTGTATATAGGATGTAAGGGGAAAATTAACTCCACATTAGAGCTTCAACTAAAAGAAGCTATCAAAAGAGTTAAGTGTTTTTCAGATAAATTTATCTTTTTGTATAACAAATTATTTTCTTGTATCTCCTCATTCTTTTCTCTAAAGAAGAAGATTCTTAATCTGTTGAAGAAATAACTAATCCAATCCTTTTTGTGGTACTAGTTTTACGACACGTGCATTGCACATGTATATCACATTGGGGATTGTTTTACCCTATGTTTTATTTACTATTATTGTGAAACATAAACGTACATAGAATTATTTTCAAATAAACTTGAAAAGATATTCTTCATTTTTAAGAGTAGAAATTAAATCTTTCGAATAAACACATACTCGATAGTAAACTGGCACATCATAATGTCTATATGTTTATATGAAATTGGTCCATTTTAATTTCTATATGTATGATAAAATTGTTGTCATGGTTGTTAAATACAACAATTATCAAAAAGATAAAATACTTAATTAGAGAAATATTTTTATTATAGCACAAAAAGATCAATTTTCAAAATAGTGGGTATGTTTAGTATGGAGAAGAATATTTTATTTTTTGTTGTAAGATTAAGAAAGAAAATAAGTCTAGAAATATAGCCAAAGCATGTAGATAAAGATAAGAGAAGAGAGTGTAGAGAGAAGACACAACTTTTCTTATTTCTTCCATGTATTTTACAAATGTTCTTCCAAGTATCAAGTGTTTCTAAGTCTTTTCAAGCGTATCCTTTTCATGAGCCAAAAGTGCTCTATTTATAATAACAAAATACATCCTTAAAGGCAAAGAATGAAGTTATATATTAAAGAGATACATATGAATATAAGTGATTCATGTATGTGATGTACAAGATTAAATGGACAGCCATAATTCATTGTATCTATATTAAATGGACAACCACAATTTACTAGATTCATAACACTCCCCCTTGGATGTCCATAGATAATGTGCCTCGTTAAAATTTTACTAATAAAAAATCCAATGATAAAAATCCTAGTGAAGGAAAAAGAGTACACATATCTTGTATTACACATTATTTGCACCTCGTTAAATACCTTGTCAGTAAAACCCATTGGGGGTAAAACCTACACTAAGGAAAAAAGAGTGCAACACGTATTTTACTCTCCCAATGTAAACATCATTTAATTTAGAGACGACGCAACCCAATCTTATATACAAGCTTTTCAAACATTAACTTTGGTAATGCTTTAGTGAACAGATTCGCTAAATTATCAACCGAGCAAATTTGTTGAACATCTATTTCACCTTTCTTCTCAAGATTAAGAGTTAAAAAGAATCTTGGTAAAATGTGTTCAAAAAATCTTGGTGACATGTATTTTTATCTATCTCCTTTAATTTAATGTACCCTCCCTTTAATTGAGCTATACATGCAGCATTGTCATCATATAGTGTAGTTGGAATATCCTTTACCAAAGGAAAACCATAGATTTTCTTAATATATTGAGTCATTAACCTCAACCGAACACACTCCCGACTTGCTTCATGGTTGACTATTATTTCTACATGATTTGAAGAAGTGGCAACTATTGTTTGCTTCATTGAGCACCAAGATATAGTTGTGCCTCCATATGTAAACAAATAGATCGTCTCGGATCAATTTTATGTGGATCAGACGAATACCCTACATCTGCATAACCAATCATTTCTGACTTGGATTCATTAGAGTAAAATAATCTAGTGTCAATGGTTCTTCGAAGATATCTAAATATATGCTTAACAACATTTCAATGTCTTCTTATTGGGAAGGAGCTGAATTTTTCCAAAATAATTATTTGATCGTGATTGGAAAGATACATTAATGCCCTAAATACACTGAGATATGCATTTCATCACCAAGAGGCTCTTCATCATTTTCTTGACCTCAAAATAGATCTTTATTTATGTATGTCAAGCGATCTCACAACCATCGGGTTACTCAATGGATATGATTTATCTATATAAAATTGCTTTAAAACCTATTTACTGTATGTTGATTGATGGACAAATACTCCATTTGTTAAACGCTAAATTTGTAGGCCAAGACAAAATTGTCTTACTAAGATCTTTCATTTCATACTGTTTCTTCAAACACTCAATACCTTTTGAAAGCTCTTTAGGAGTTCCAAGGATGTTCAAGTCTTCAACATACACGTCAATTATAACAAATTCATATTCAAACCATCTTATAAAAATATACGAGGACAAATAGGGTCATTTTTGTACCCTTTCTTTAGCAAATATTTTCTAAGATAATTGTACCACATCTGTGCTGATTGTTTCAATCTGTACAAGGATTTTTGAAGCTTTATTGAACAAGTTTCTTGGAAACTTTTGTATGCTTCAGGTACTTTGAATGCTTCAGGGTGTCACGACCCGAGTTGGGACCCCGGATAGAGACACGAGACCTAGAACCATGAATGGCTCCACACTAACCCATGGTACATTCATAGCATGACTTAAAAGCATAGTCAAATGGAAAACAATATAAGCATGAATAAGAGGAAGACTAAATATCCTAAAGCGTATATCGATCAACAATATCCCAAAACTAAATACAAAAGCTGATCATACTAAGTCTATATCTGAAAAGCCTCTATTGTCTGATGAGATGCAAGGACAAGCCCCCAGCTATCTCCAATTTTGAAACTAAACAAACATAACAAGCCTAAACTGATAGATGTCCTCGTGTGATGAGAACTCATCTAGAGCAGGATGGAGCTCAACTGAGCGGGTGGGAGCCAGTGATGAGACTGGGAGGGATCTCCTAAACCTATATCATGAGACAATATAATATAAAGTATGCAATCAGTACTTTGAATATACTGAGTATGTAAGGTAAATAAAACATGCTCAGTAAAACGTTAGTTGAAATCATACATATAAATCAAATAAATCATGAGAGTAAGGATTGCATGATAAATACCACATATCTGAGATATTCATAATCATAAGTTATTCATCATAATCTGAATATAATGATTCAAGGTTTATAATTAGAAATCATATGACTTGTCATGCTTGATATCGTAATTAAAACTTGTAAACTAATCATTGGGTCAAACATGTTATAAAAAGGATATCACAAGTCATGAACATGAGTAACTGAAATTATAAGGAACAAAAGAGACTCGTCATAACTGACAACCAACATGTATGAGTGCATGATGATCCCACGTCTTGCCCACGTGGAGGAGAGTCATCCTAAGCCTTGTCAGGGTAAAGGATGAATAATGTTTTATATTACGGTGTACCCTCGAGTGGGGTAAGCACTCTCTTGAGATGTCCCAAATATATACCTATGTTGGCGCGTAGTTTATGAGACAGGGGAACCTCGAAACCCCTAGCCTTCTCGGTGATAGATATTTCTCCCAAAATATGCATTTTGCTCATATAGTCATATTCTCATAACATAGCTTGAATTTGAACATTTGAGAATCTTGACTCCAAATCATATCATAAATTGATCTTGCTAGCGTTGACTAAAATCATAAGAAGCATACTTAACTGGCATGGTCTTGCCCAAATCCTAAAAATCATGCATACTTGAAATAAACTTCACAAGTCAAAATCCTGAAAACATAAGTTGAGAGTTCATAAACATTATATTCATGTCATGACCCGAACATAGGCTCGGATTGAGACACGGAAAGAGGAGCCCTGAGAGACTCAAGGTCGAACCATGGCATGAACATACATCTAACTCAATCAATAAAAGTGAAAATTTTAACATAATAAACATAACGGAAGTCTAAACATAACATAATATTAGAAATGGAGTTTACATCATACATGACAAGCTGATTACTATACGAAGTCTGAAAGCCTCTAACATATCTGATGGATTGATGGGACAACACCCCCAACTAACCTGACAAGTCTGAAATTTAAGAGAGACATAATAACCACGGATACTGAATATCCTTGGAGGATGAGGACTCACCGATGCTAGCTGGATAGGTCTGAGTGGGAAGCAGGGGCTAAGGATGTTGCAGAGAAAGATCCCTCGGACCTGTATCATGAGACAATACAACATAGAGTATGCGATCAGTACGTGGAATGTACCGGATATACAACGTAAGTAAAACAAACAGTTAAAATATATAAACGTTCATAAGAGTGGGACAGCATGAGCATAACATAAATATCATAATGCAAACATAGGGCTCAAGGTTTTCAAAATATTCATAAATAATTCATAATCATTATCATAAGAGAAGAGCTTTATTAAGCATGACTTGAGCCAAAGTATCTAATTATAATCATACATAAATCATGAGGAATAGTGGGAGATTCTTATAACCGGCATACCCCATATGAGCACACATGGAGCCCTACCTGTAAACCCCTAGTCAAGAGGGTGTTCGTACCTTGCCAAGGGTAGAACCATGAAAGAGGAGTGATATCACAACAGAGGGCCCATTTGGGCTAAGGGGACAGTATCATGGAGGTCCCATCGGGGCTATGTTGGCTCGTAGTTTTGATACTTGGGGCATACTTGGACCTCGGGTATACTCAGTGTTAAATACTACTCCCAAAACACATATAGTGCTCATAGGATAATATGCATGAGATTCATAGGCTAGTTAAAATCATGATAATCATAAGCATTCTTGAATTACGTGAACTAGCCATGAAAGTAAGGCCCATGAGTCGACCATAATCATAAATCATAAATCATGAAGTTCATGCATACTTGTAAAATATGTATATACTTGATATTTATAAATTCATGATGAGAATTTGAGTGAAATCATATCATAATTCATAAATCTTAATGGGTTAAAGAACATCAAAATCAAAGTAGAATCATAACTTGATTTATCATGAAACATATATAATTAGGCATAGTTTTGTAGAAAATTTAAATCTAAATAGTTATAAGATCTGCCCATGATTCATAAAACATGAATTTATACATGAGAGAAATTAACCCATAGATAGATCATAAGGATTTCATAAGAATTGGGATAAAACCCCATAGGATTATCAATAGAATTTCATGACTAAGAGAGAGATTGGGCATGGGTGTGAACACATTCACCCATTCATAAACCTACATACCTGAGAGAATTTGGTTCTATAAATCATTTGATTGCCCAAGGAAGAATTGATAAAAAATAT
Source organism: Datura wrightii (assembly GCA_035772735.1). Taxonomy (NCBI): domain Eukaryota; kingdom Viridiplantae; phylum Streptophyta; class Magnoliopsida; order Solanales; family Solanaceae; genus Datura; species Datura wrightii. Next base: position 31,303,137 of record JASDFA010000004.1, read on the forward strand.
GAAGAAATTAAGCTTGATCATCTCTCTAGACTTATAAGTTTGCATGCATGAATAGAAATATCCTAGAATGAACTTATCCCTCTTAAAACTCACTATTCATAGCTTAAAACGATGTAGTTTAGGCCTTAGAATCATAGGAATTCTAGATAAGCCCTTATTAAATTCGTAGAGGAAAAAAGACTGTCAGTCCTAACGAGGGACTAGATGAGTCGTTACCTCTGACCACGAGTCGTCGCCACAGTTGTAAAGTGAATTGCCAAAGCTTCACCTGGAACTCACCACGGGCAACATCATGAGTCGTTACTAGTGACCATGAGTCATGGTCACCACTCATCCTCTACACTGCCAGAAAACCAACTGGGGTCACCACGGCTGACACCACGACTCGTGGTGCTACACAACGAGTCGTGGTGAGGACCCGTTAAGTGTACTGCCCCATACATCCTTTTCCTTCAGCCATCCTTGACGACGGGTGACCTAATAATTTGTGGGGCTGACCACGACTTATTATACCCTGGGAACCCAAGGATCAGACCCGTGAGTCAAAATGGAGAAAAACTGAAAATTCGCACCAGATCTCGGGATGACCCGTAAGGTCGCTCGTGGGGAGTGGCCACGAGTTGTGAGGTGACTCGTGGTCAGCAAGGTTGGCAGGCTCAGGTAGAGGAGGCCACGGGCATGACCATAAGTCGTGGTCAGACCCCACGACTCGTGAGGTCGCCCGTGGTTTGGGGTGTGTAGTTGGTCAACGATTTGGGAAGTAGGGGTCACGGGTGGTGACCACGAGTCATGGTCAGCCACCATGATTCGTGGGGTCCCCTAAGTGATTTTGGACAGTGAGCATGACAGGTCTCAGCCACGAGTCATGCCCTCTGGCAACGACTCGTGAGGTCCCTCGTGGGGACTGACAACCAGAAATTTCTGCATTTTTAGTAAGTGTGTTTTCGTAATTCCTAGACTACGTCGTTTTAAGGTATGAACGGAGTCTTTTAAGGGGTTTAAGTTCATGTTAAGCCTCATTCATGAATGCAAGAGTATAGAGAGGAGATTATAAGATGGTTCAAAGTGTTCTTTCTCAATTCCTCTAAATTCCATCTTGGGCTAGCAAGGGAAGTTAAGAACCAGATAATCCCAGGTATGTAAGTTCATCAATGGGTGAATCCTTCCATATCCATGTTCCTACTCTATGATTTTACTTAAAATTTATCAAAAACTTATGAGGTTTTGTATTTGATTTAAATAAAATTTAATGATATAATTATGGGTTTTGTGATTTTGAACTCTTAGCATAATCTATGAATTTTGACTATCCTTTGAGATTTAAATTGATTATAATATTGTTGATTTGAGTTCTAAGCAATTAAGCTTAATTAAGCACCCCATGATGAATCAATTTATGATCTATTTTCCCATTGATGTTCTTTACAAGCCCAGCCTTAAATATGTTTTAAATTACAAATTTATTATGTTATTCATTATGATTTTTAAGGAATTCAAGCTATATACATGATCTACAAGTATGTATGAATCTTATTAATTATGAATTATGTTTTTGGCAAACTCATAGGCCTCATGTCATGGTTAGATCACATATGTTCAAGCGTGTATATGATTATCATGATTTACCTAGCCCATGAATTCATGTATGTATTATTATGAGCACTATATATGTTTTGGGAGTAGTATCGAACACCGAGTAGGTTCAGGGCTCAAGTTAAGCCCCGGATCTCATGAACTACATGCCACCGTAGGTATGTTGGGACCCTTTACATGTTTGTCCCTAGCCCAAATAGCCCTTTTTCATGGTGATGTCACACTTTTATGGATCTACCCTTGGCAAGGTACGAACACCCTCGGACTAGGGTTACAAGTCGACTTCATGTGTGCTCATATGGGGCATGTTGGTTAAGAGAATCTCCCACTGTTCCTCATGATTTATGCATGTTATGATTATGTATATTGGCTCAAGTCGTGTTAAGTAAAGCTCTTCTATTATGATTATAATTATGTTATGTTACGAATGTTTTGAAAACCTTGAGCCATATGATATGTTATTATGATTTATGAAACGAGCATGATGTCCTACTCTTATGATCATTTATGAATTTCTTATATGTTTTAAATGTCTATTTTACTTACCTTGCATACTCCTTACATTCCACGTACTGACCGCATACCTTCTATTCTATATGGTTTCATGATACAAGTCCCATTTCTCAGGCTCATCCTCACCCGTAGATAGTTTCAGATTCGCACTCAGCCCTTTTGGTGAGTCCTCATGTTTTGAGGGTTGTATGTTCGTCCCTTATGTTGTTTCTTTCAGTTTTTGGATGTTGGATTAGTTGGAGAGTTTTTCTATCAATTCTCCCTTCATGTTTAGAGGCTTATCAGACTGCAAGTTGTATTCAGCCGTATTGTATAAGTCTTGTACTGATATTTCCCTTGGGATATCTGCTTACGTTCATATATGTTAAGTCTTCCATTCATGTGATTGATCTAGATGTATGCTTATGTCATGGGTCAACTTGGGGTCTCTCGGGTTTCCTTGTACCGTGTCTATGATCCGGGTGTACTTTTGGGTCGTGACAAACTTGGTATCAGAGCCATAGGTTTTGAAGTGTCCTAGAGAATCTGAAAGCCACGTTAAGTAGAGTTTTTTCATGGGTGTTAAGCATGTCACATTTATGACGAAGAGGCTACTAGATGTTTAGGAAATGTTCCCTTTTTTCATGATCTATGTCGTGTGATGAACGTCCTTTACTCTTTTAATTTATGCTATTCGTGTTTTCATAATCATGCCTCCACATCGAGTAAATGCCAGGAGAAATAGTTATGGCAATGATCATGAGGGTGCCCCTGATGGTGAGCATCAGCCAGCTCCACCCGTTCATGAGGAGCACGTACTAGAGCCAGCTGCCCACGCCGAGTTTAAGGCAATGATTCAGATGTTGAGACAGGCCATGACTGCCCAGGTCCAGAATCAGACGATGGCGCATTTCCCTCAGAATGGGAATGCAGTGGCAGATAGGGTTAGGGATTTCTTGAGCATGAGCCTCTGGAGTTCATGAGGTTAAGGATGGACGAGGATCCACATAATTTTATAGAGGAGATTATGAAAATCACCCAGGTTATGGGGGTGAACAATGGGGAATGCGTCGACTTGACCTCCTACCAGCTTAATGGGGTAGCACATATATGGTTTAAGAAATGGATGGATGCCAGGCTGCGGGTGCAGGCCCGATAGGTTGGGATGAGTTTCACACTACATTCATGGTTCGGTTCTTCCCTCGGGAGATGAGGGAGTTCAAGGTAGCTGAGTTTGTTAATATGAAGCAGGGTAACATGTCTGTCCAGTAGTATGCATTGGAGTTCACCTGGTTATCTAAATATTCTCTGGGGTTGGTGGTGGATCAGCGGGCGCGGGTGAGACATTTTGTGCCTAGGGTAGCAGATTATTTGGACAAGGATTGACGGATCGGCATGCTTCATTGGGACATTGATTTTCCAGTATTATATTGCATGCACAGAAGATGGAGTCATTCTACAGGAGGTAGAGAGAGGCCAAGACGTCCAGGACCGACAGCTACAGGGTTTCTCAAGCTTGGACAAGGGGTGGACCACGTCAGTGGTCCCAACACAGGTCCATTACTCCAGCTCCATTATTAGCCAACATGCTATCTAGGTTCAGGGGAGACCAGAGGAGTAGGGCTACAGGCCCGAGGGATCATGGTAGCATATAGGTGGAGCGCACATTTCCAGTTTGTGTAAAGTGCAGCAAGAATCATCCCGAAAGGTTCCTGCTCGATACGGATGCTTGTTTCGGGGGTGGAAAACCCAGACACAGGATCAGAGATTTCCCCGCAGCCAGTTGTACCGGTCCAGCATCACGACCCCCTCAGTAGGGTGCCTCCACTAGTTCAGCAGGTGGTCAGCGCCAAAACAGGTTTTATGCCCTAATACCTCACCAGGAGCAGGAGGCTTCGCCATATGTGGTCACGGGTATGTTGCAAGTCTTCCATATTAATGCTTATGCTTTGTTTGTTCCATCAGCTACTTTGTCTTTCGTGACCCCTTACATTGCTAGTAATTTTGGAGTTAGGACTGAAATTATGTCAGAATCGTTCTTCGTATCTCTCCAGTTGGTGAATCAATGGTAGATAGACGGGTATATAAAGGGTGTCCCATCACAGTGCTACATAAGGTTACCTCCGCAGACTTAGTTGAGTTGGCCATGACTGACTTTGATATCATCTTAGGTATGGATTGGTTGTTTGCTTGTTATGCTTCGATTAATTATAGGACCCGTGCAGTGGAATTCCGATTTCCAGGTGAGTCAGTTCTGGAATGGAAGGGTCTGTACCAGTAGGTCATTTTATTTCATACCATAAGGCCAGGAAAATGATCTCTAAGGGTTGCATGTACAACCTAGTTAGGGTTAAGGATGTAGAGTCCGAGACCCCGACTATTCAGTCAGTTCCTGTGGTGTGTGAGTATCTGGAGGTTTTCCCTAATGATTTTTCAGGTGTTCCTCCAGAGAGAGAAATTTGATTTCGGTATTGATTTATCGCCCGATATGCAGCCTATCTCCATTCCTCCTTACAGGATGGCTCCAACCGAGCTAAAAGAGCTAAAAGAACAGTTGAAGGACTTATTCGATAAGGGTTTCTTTAGACCGATCAAGTCTCCAAGTGGTGCACCGGTTCTCTTTGTTCGAAAGAAGGATGGATCCTTTCGAATGTGTATTGATTATCGGCAGCTGAATAAGGTCTCTGTCAAGAACAGGTACCCCTTACCCAGGATTGATGATTTATTTGACCAGCTCCAAGGTATTAGGTGTTTCTCGAAGATAGATCTCAGGTCTGGGTATCACCAACTCAGTGTCTGGGAGAGTAATATCCCAAAGAAATCCTTCAGGACCCAGTATGGCCATTATGAGTTTGTAGTTATGTCATTTGGACTAAACAATTCTCCTACAGCTTTTATAGATCTAATGAACAGGGTGTTCAAGCCGTATCTAGACATGTTCGTGATTGTGTTCATTGATGACATCCTTATATACTCCCGGAACGAGGAGGAGCATGCCACTCATTTGAGAGTAGTGCTTCAGACCCTCAAAGATCGTTAGTTGAATGCCAATTTTAGCAAGTGCGAGTTCTGGTTGATCTTTGTAGCACTTTGGGCCATGTAGTATCAGGCGAGGGCATAATAGTAGATTCTTAGAAAATCGTGGCGGTGAAGAATTGGCCTAGACCAGTGAGTCCTTCAGAAATTTGAAGTTTCTCTAGCCTAGCAGGTTACTATCGGAGATTAATTGAGGGTTTCTCATCTATTGCGGCACCTTTGACCATGTTGACTTAGAAGAAGGTGAAGTTCCAAAAGTCGGAGGCTTTTGAAGGAAGCTTCCAGGAATTGAAGATCCGACTCAATTAAGCACTAGTGTTTACTTTACCCAAGGGTACGGATGGCTTTGTTTTACATTGTGATGCTTTGAGAGTTGTACTGGGATGTGTGTTGATGCGGCATGGGAAAGTAATAGCGTATGCTTCTCAATAGCTAAAAGTTCACAAAAGGAATTAACCGACCTATGATCTTTAGTTGGCCGCGGTGGTGTTTGCATTGAAGATATGGTGGCATTACTTGTATGGGATCCACATTTACGTGTTCATGGATCACAAGAGCTTGCAATATGTGTTCACACAGAAGGATCTCAATCTTCGGCAAAGGAGGTGGTTGGAGTTATTAAAGGACTACGATATGAATGTTCTTTACCACCCGGGCAAGGCTAATGTGGTGGCAGATGCACTTAGTAGTCTCTTTATGGAGAGTTTGTACCACGTGGATGAGGGAAAGAAGGAGTTGGTGAAGGAGGTCCACCGGATGGCAAGGTTGGGAGTTAGATTGATCGACTCGACCGATGGAGGCGTTGTTGGGCAAAATGGGTCAAAATCGTCCTTGGTGGTTGATGTCAAATCTAAGAAAGACGAGGATCCAATTTTGAGGAAGCTGAAGGAAGCGGTGCGGATTCAAAAGGTGGAGGTTTTCTCTCAAGGGGGAGATGGTGTGTTACGATATCAGGGTCGCCTATGTGTCTCAAACGTTGATGAATTGAGAGTCCGGATATTGCATAAGGCACATGGTATAAGATATTCTATCCATCTGGGATCCACAAAGATGTATCGGGACTTGCGAGAAATCTATTGGTGGGATGGTATGAAGAAGGATATTGCAAAGTTCGTAGCCAAATGTCTAAACTATCAGCAAGTGAAAGTCGAACATCAAAGGCCGGGAGGCGTACTTCAAGATATTGACATTCCCACTTGGAAATGGGAAGAGATTAATATGGATTCCATTACAGGCCTACCTCATACTCGTCGACACTATGATTCCATTTGGGTGGTGGTAGATAGGTTAACAAAGGCTGCACACTTTCTACCGATCAAGACTACGGATTCAGCGGATGATTATGCCAAATTATATATTTGAGAGTTGGTTCGACTGCATGGAGTACCCATGTCTATTATTTCATACCGAGGTGCTTAGTTTACCTCTCAGTTTTGGCGATCCTTCCAAAAAGCGCTTGGGACTCAGGTTAAGCTCAACATAGCATTCGATCCGCAAATGGATGGAAAGGCGGAGCGGACAATCCAGACTCTTGAGGACATGTTGAGGGCATGTGTTATGGACTTTAAAGGTAGTTGGGATGATCATTTGTCCTTAATCGAGTTTGCTTATAATAACAGCTATCACTCTAGTATCCAAATGACACCATTCGAGGCACTCTATGGGCAGAGGTGTAGAGCTCCCATCAGATGGTTTGAGGTTGGTGAGGCAGCTATGATAGGGCCAGATTCAGTTCACGAGGCAATGGTGAAGGTTTAGTTGACCATGAGTCGTGGTCAGACACCACGATTCGTGTGGTGACCCGTGGTTTGGGGTGTATAGTTGGTCAAGGATTTTGGCAGTGGGGGTCACGTGTGGTGACCATAAGTCATGGTTAGCCACCATAATTCATGGGGTCCCCTGAGTGATTTTGGATAGTGAGCATGACGGGTCCCAGCCACGAGTCATGCCCCCTAGCAACGACTTGTGAGGTCCCTCGGGGGGACTAGCAACCAGAAATTTCTGCATTTTTAGTAGGGGTTAAGTTCATGTTAAGCGTCGTTCATGCATGCAAGAGTATAGCGAGGAGATTACAAGGTGATTCAAGGTGTTCTTTCTCAATTCCTCTAAATTCCATCTTGGGCTAGCAAGGGAAGTTAAGAACCAGATAATCCCAGGTATGTAGGGTCATCAATGGGTGAATCCTTCCACACCCATGCTTCTACTATATGATTTTACTTAAAATTTATCAAAAACTCATGGGGTTTTGTATTTGATTTAAATAAAATATAATGATTTAATTATGGGTTTTGCGATTTTGAAATCTTATGAAAATCTATGAATTTTGATTATGTTTCGAGATTTAAATTGATAATATTGTTGATTTAAGCTGTAAGCAATTAAGTGTAATTAAGCATGCCCCATGATGAATCAATTTATGATCTATTTTTCCATTGATGTTCTTTACAAGTCCAACCTGAATTTTGTTTTAGATTACGAATTTAGTATATTATTCATTATGATTTTTAAGGAATTCAAGCTATATACATGATCTACAAGTATGTATGAATCTTATTAATCATGAATTATATTTTTGGCCAACCACGGGCCTCATGTCATGGCTAGATCACATACGTTCAAGCATGTATACGATTATCATGATTTAACTAGCCCATGAACTCATGTATGTAACATTATGAGAACTATATATGTTTTTGGAGTAGTATCGAACACCGAGTAGGCTCGGGGCACAGGTTAAGCCTCGGATCTCATGAACTATGTGCCACCGTAGGTATGTTGGGACCCCTTTAATGTTTGTCCCTAGACCAAATGGCCCCTTTCATGGTGATATTACACTTTCATGGTTCTAGCCTTGGCAAGGCACAAACACCCTCCCGACTAGGGTTATAAGTTAGGCTTCATGTGTGCTCATATGGGGTATGTTGGTTAAGAGAATCTCCCACTGTTCCTCATGATTTATGAATGTTATGATTATGTATGTTGGCTCAATTCATGATAAGTAAAGCTCTTCTATTATGATTATGATTATGTTATGTTACTAATGTTTTGAAAACCTTGAGCCATATGATATGTTATTATGATTTACGAAACGAGCATGATGTCCTACTCTTATGATCATTTATGAATTTCTTATATGTTTTAAATGTCTATTTTACTTACCTTGCATACTCCTTACATTCCACGTACTGACCGCATACCTTCTATTCTATATAGTTTCATGATACAGGTCCCATTTCTCAGGCTCAACCTCACCCGTAGATAGTTTCAGATTCGCTCTCAGTGCTTTGGTGAGTCCTCATGTTCTGGGGGCTGTTTGATAAACTTTCATGTTGATTATGTTTCAGTATTTCTCGGGTTAGTTGGGGATGTTGTCTCATCAACCCATCTTATGTATTACAGGTTTTTGGACAAATGCGTAGTACTCAACTTATGTAAATGTTTAGTATTTCCTGATTCTATGTCATGATTACGTTTTTGCGATGTTTTATGCTTAATATTCCACTTATTTAAATGAGATTAGTTGTATGCATGTGCCATGGGTTGACTTGGGGTCTCTCGAGGTCCCTTGTCCCATGTCTACGATCCGGGTGTATGTTCAGGTTGTGACAAACTTGGTATCAGAGCTATAGGTTTGAAGTGTCCTAGGGTGTCCGAAAGCCTCTTTAAGTAGAGTCTGTTTCATGGGTGTGAAGCGCGCCACACATATGATGAAAAGGCTACTAGAAGTTTAGGAAATGTTCCCTTCTTTCATGTTCTATGTCGTGCGATGAAAAAGCCTTTCCATCCTTATAATTCATGCTATTCGCTATTGTAGAATTATGGCTCCTAGAAAAATAAATGGAGGGAGGAATGAAAATGATGAAGGCCACGGAGATGACAATGACCATGGGCATCAGCAAGCCCCACCTATTCAGGAGCCCCAAGCACCAGAGCCAGCTGCCCACGCTGAGTTTCAGGCGGCTATTCAAATGTTGGCACAGGACTTGACCGCTCAGGTCAACCAGCAGGCTGTTGTGCATGTTCCTCAGAACGACCATGCAGCGGTAGCCTAGATCAGGGACTTTTTAAGGATGAACCCTCCCGAGTTCACATGGGAAAAGGTGGACGAGGATCCACACGAGTTCATTGAAGGGATCTTGAAGGTCACTCATGTCATGGGGGTGAAAAATTAGGAGTGTGTTGAGTTGGCCTCTTATTAACTGAAAGAGGTCGCTTATATTTGGTACAAGAAATAGAAGGACAGAAGGGCAATGGGAGCAGGCCCTATCAGCTAGGATGAGTTCTACTTGGCCTTTCTCGACAGATTCTTCCCTTGGGAGATGAGGGAATTGAAGGCAGTCGAGTTTTTTAACCTCAACAGGGAAAGATGACGGTGCTAGAATATACACTTGAGTTCACTCGTTTGTCAAAGTATGCCCCAGAGTTAGTGATGGACTAGAGGGCACGGGTGAGAAGATTCGTGCAGGGAGTAGCCGAGTATTTGGAAAAGGACTGCAGAACAGCCATGCTTCATCAGGATATAGACTACCCACGGATAGTCCTTTATGCACAGCAGATGGAGGCAGCTCATATGAGGCAGAGAGAGGCCAAGAGAGCCAGAACTGATAGCCACAGGTTCTCCCAACCGAGGCCAAGGGATGGGCCTCACCAACAGTCCCAGTATAGGTCCATTGCATCAGCACCATCTTCAGCCAGTACCCCATGCAAGCCTCGAGACGCTCAGAGGAGTAGGGCCTCAGGGTTGAGGGTCAGAATAACATGCGCACAGAGCGCACTTTTCCATCTTGTGCTAATTGTGGCAAAAATCACCCAAGGAAATGTTTGGTGAGCTCAGATGCTTGTTTCGGGTGTGAAAAACCTGGACACAAACTCAGGGATTGCCCCGTAGCTAGGTCAGGGGGTGGTGAAGCCCGAACTTCAGCAGCTAGTTCAGCAGTTCCAGTGGCACGTCCTACTAAGCATGGCACTTCAACTGGTCCAGCTGGCAGTCAGAGCCAGAATCAATTTTATGCACTTGGCTCTCGACAGGAGCAGGAGATTTCTCCCGATGTGGTTACAGGTATGTTGCGAGTCTTTAATATAGATGTTTATGCCTTGTTATACCTAGGAGATACATTGTCTTTCTTGACTCCTTACATTGCTAGTAGCCTTTGATTAGTCTCGAGACCTTGTCAGAGCCATTTTTAGTTTCTACCCCTGTTGGTGATTCGGTTGTAGCTAAGCGAGTATATAGAGGATTCCCGATCATAGTGTTGCATAAGGTTACCTCTGCAGATCTGGTAGAGTTAACCATGACTGACTTTGATGTTATTCTTGGTATGGATTGGTTTTTTGCATGTCCTGCCACGGTTAATTGTAGGACCCGTATCGTGGAGTTCCATTTTCTGGTTGAGTCAGTCTTGGAGTGGAAGGTTAGTTCAGCAGTACCAACAGGTTGGTTTGTTTCCTATCTTAAGGCTAGGAAGATGATCTCAAAGGGATGCATGTACCACCTAGTTAGGGTTAAGGATGTGGAGTCCGAGACCCCAACTATCCAGTCAGTTCCGATAGTGTGCGAATATCCTAAGGTGTTTCCCGAGGATTTGTCAGGTGTTCCTCTGAAAGGGAAATCGATTTCGGGATTGATCTATTGCCCGATACACAACCTATTTCTATCCCTCCTTACAGGATGGCTCTATCCAAGCTAAAGGAATTAAAGGATCAGTTGAAGGACTTGTTGGATAAGGGTTTCATTAGACCGGCAAGTCTCCATAGGGTGCACTGGTTCTCTTTGTTCGAAAGAAGGATGGGGTACCTTCGGATGTGTATTTGATTATCGGCAGCTTAATAAGGTCACCATCAAGAACAAGTACCCCTTTCCTAGGATTGATGATTTATTTGACCAACTCCAGGGTGCCACATGTTTCTTGAAGATAGATCTCAAGTTCGAATATCACCAGCTCAGAGTACGGGAGTGTGATATTCCAAAAATAGCCTTCAAAACCCGTTATGGCCATTATGAGTTTGTAGTTCTGTCTTTTGGACTAACCAATGCTCTTGTATCTTTTATGGACATGATGAACAGGGTGTTCAAGCAATATTTGGATATGTTCGTGATCGAGTTTATCGACGACATTCTTATATACTTCCGGAGAGAGGAAGAGCATGCCACTCATTTGAGAATAGTGCTGCAAACCTTTAAGGATCATCAGTTGTATGCAAAGTTTAGCAAGTGTGAATTTTGGCTAAACTCAGTAGCATTTTTGGGATATGTGGTATCAAGCGAAGGCATAAGGGTAGATTCTCAGTAGATCGAGGCGGTCAAGAATTGGCCTAGACTGGTGAATCCTTCAAAAATTCAGAGTTTCTTGGGCCTAGCAAGTTACTACCGAGTGTTTGTTGAGGGTTTCTCATCTATTTAGGCACCTTTGACTAAGTTGACTCAGAAAAATATAAAGTTCCAGTGGTCGGATGCTTGTGAGAAAAGTTTCTAAGAGTTGAAGATCCGACTCACTTCAGCACCACTGTTGACCTTACCTGAGGTTACTAATGGCTTTGTAGTGTATAGTGATGCTTTGAGAGTCGGACTGGGATATGTGTTGATGCAATGTGGAAAGGTAATAACATATGCCTCAAGACAGTTGAAAGTCTATGAAAAGAATTATCCGACCCATGATCTTGAGTTGGCCGCGGTGGTTTTTGCATTGAAGATATGGCGGCATTACTTGTATGGGGTCCACGTGGATGTGTTTACGGATCACAAGAGTTTGCAATATGTGTTCACACAGAAAGACCTAAATCTTCGACAAAGGAGGTGGTTTGAATTGGTAAAGGACTACGACATGAGTGTCCTCTACCACCCGAGCAAGGCTAATGTGGTTGCAGATTCGCTTAGTAGGCTCTCTATGGAGAGTGTGTGCCACGTGGATGAGGAGAATAAGGAGTTGGTGAAAGACGTCCACCGGCTTTTTAGGTAAGGAGTTAGATTGCTCGACTCAGCAGATGGTGGAATTGTTGTGCATAATGGATCAAAATCATCCTTAGTTGTTGATGTTAAGATGAGGATCCAAATTTGAGGAAGATGAAGGAGTCGGTGCAAAGTCAAAAGGTGGAGGTTTTCTCCCGGGGGGAGATAGTGTGCTACGATACTAGGGTTGACTATGTGTCCCAGATGTTGAGGATTTGAGAGTTCGGATATTGCATGAGGCACATGGTACCAGATATTCTATTCATCCAGGATCCACGAAGATGTATCGGGACTTGCGAGAAATCTATTGTTGCGATAGTATGAAGAAAGATATTGCAAAGTTCGTAGCAAAATGTCCAAATTTCCAGCAAGTGAAAGTCGAACATCAAAGGCTAGGAGGCGTACTCCAGGATATCAGCATCCCCACTTGGAAGTGGGAGGAAATAAATATGGATTTTGTTCCAGGCATACCTCGTACTTGCCAACACGATGACTCCATTTGGGTGGTGGTAGATAGGCTAACTAAGGCGGCATACTTCCTACTGATCAAGACCATGGATTCAGTAGATGATTATGCCAAGTTGTATATTTGGGAGTTGGTTCGACTTCATGGAGTGCCCCTGTCTATTATCTCGGACCGAGGTACTCAGTTTACCTCTCAATTTGGTAGTCTTTTCAAAAAGGACTTGGGATGCAAGTTAAGCTCAGTCAGCCTTCCATCCGCAAAGAGATGTCCAGGTAGAACGAACCATTCAGACCCTTGAGGATATGTTGAGGGAATGTGTTATGGATTTCAAAGGTAGTTGGGATGATCATTTTCCCTTGATCGAGTTTTCTTATAATAACAGTTACCACTCTAGTATCCCAATGGCACCGTTCGAGGCCCTTTATGGGCGAAGGTGTCGATCTCCCATCGGATGGTTTGAGGTTGGTGAGGCAGCTATGATAGGAACAGATTCAGTTCATGAGCCGATGGTGAAGGTTCAGTTGATAAGGGATTGGTTGAAAGCTGCTCAGAGTCGTCAAAAATCATATGCTAATGTGAGAAGAAGGGATTTGAAGTTTGACGTGGACGACTGAGTACTTCTAAGGTATCTCCCATGAAGGGAGTCATACGGTTCGGAAAGAAACGTAAACTCAGTCCCCACTATATTGGTCCTTACCGAGTTGTGAGAAAAGTTGGCAAGGTAGCATATGAGTTAGACTTGCCCTCGGAGTTGTCCTCAGTTCATTCCGTCTTCCATGTGTCACTTTTGAAGAAGTGTTTGGGTGATCCATCCTTGGTAGTTCCGGTAGACAGCATTGGGATAAAAGACAGCCTCAGTTATGAAGAAGTCCCTGTTGAAATCTTAGATCGTCAGGTTCGTAAGTTAAGAAACAAAGAAGTACCTCCAGTTAAGGTTTTATGGAGAAATCAGCATGTTGAGGGAACTACACGGGAGGCCGAGGCGGACATGATGACTAGGTATCCACATTTGTTCTCTACCGGCTCGATTCCGACTTGAGGTATTAGTTTTTCCCTATAACTCTATTTAGTTTTCATGTTTATTTCATGTGTGCAAGATTCTTTTATGTGTATGAATATGTATGTAAAGTATGAGGTCAGTTCAGCTACATGGTTTTATTCAGAGGTAGTCATTCCGTAAAATTTTGGTTAAAATAATCAATATATGGCTATGATAAATTGTATGTTTCTGTTTTCTGCTTGTTTCCTATATTTGAGGACGAATGTTTCCTAGGTGAAGATATTGTAATACCCCGGAAAGGGCTAAGAGTACACCCGGGAGTCAAATTTAAAAAGTGTAGAAAACTAGCAAAAATATCATAGGAAGGATAACCCTATGACGCATGGTAGGATACCACGAGTCATCATATGCAGTCATGGTTTGGGATGTCAGGGAAATAGTGGAGACAACGGACGGTGCAACGACCTGTTGTCAAGAACAACGAGTCATTGTCACCAATCGTTAGGAGGTTTGGACTTAGGCTGAGGAGGAAACAACGGGGCATCCCACGATTTGTGGTTAAGAGGGACGACCCATTGTTTCCAGTCGTCGTTCGTGGGTTGAAGGTTCCAGTGCAGACAACGGATGGAAATCACAACTCGTTGGAAGTCACCACAAGTCGTGGTGAGGCTCGTGGGAAGGAAATCCAAATTTGGTCAAGGAGTTGATAATGGTCGATCCAACGACTCATCCTTTAAAGTCACAACTCGTCCTGATGAGCTGCGGGAAGGATCCAAGGCATGAGATGAAGCGGTGGGACTCAACGACTCGATACCACGAGCCGTGGTATGCTGTCACGACCCGTTGGGTCGGTCGTTGGTTCGTCCAGGGCAGGTTTTCAGGTAAATTATTTTAAGGGAATTTTCGACCATTCCACATTTTTAGCCCCTAATCTACGTCGTTTTGGATATTTTCTGAGTATGATAATATGAGTTAAGTCCTTTATGCATGCCCATTCTCATTCAAGAATTTTAGAGAGACTTTTGGGAGATTCAAGGTCTTCTTCCCCAAGTTTTCATTAATTTCTTTGTGGGTATTCAAGGAGTTTTGAATCAACCCATTTCTAGGTAGGTGGGGTTTTAAAATGGGTGGAATTCTTCCTCACCCATGCCCAATTTCGATTTAAATCATGAATCCTCCTATTCAAGTCTATGGGGTTTTACTCAAATGCATGAAAATTTTATTTCTCTTTATGCGTATGATTTAATTGAGTTTTAGTTATTGAATTTTGAATTATGAGCAGGTTATCATTTTTTTCTTTTAATCATGTTTCAAGCTTTCAAATCGAAATTGCCCATTTGATGAAAGTTCATGGAAGTTATGATTTATGATGAATACTCTATAATTTGAGTTTATTAATGATGGAAAAGCATTATTTTCTAGTTACCCATGTTTATGAGCATATTTTGAAATAATTGAGTATGCTGAAGTAATGGGAAATACCCACATATTGAAGAATGATTTACGATTTATGAAACGAATTACATAATATATCGATTTATGATGTTGGCTGATGAAAAGGGCTTTGATTCTTGGCTAAGCATGTTTTAAAGGGGATCAATAATGATAAATGTTATATCTTAGCAAAAGAATTTTAATGCATGATGTTATTGATTTACGTATAATCCTATATGCATGTTTTCGGGAGCCGTCTAGCACCGAGTAGCCCGGCGTTCAAAGGACTACGCCGGTGTCTCATAACCACGTGCCACCGTGGGTTTCTAAATGATATGATGTATTGATAATGATCCCCTCAAATGTGATATCACGCCTTATGCACGACCCTTGCCTCGCAAGCCAGGGTCGGCTCTGCCCACTTGACCGAGATAGTGGGGCATCATGAAAGGCTCTACCATGATGGTGTCGGTATGACGAGTCCTCCCATTGTTCTGCATGTTTTATCCATTTTTATATTTATTCTATTGGCTAAGTTATAATTTTTATAAAGTTACTTACGATTATGATAATGAATGATTACGAATGATTTGAAAGTCTTGAGCGCTATGTTTTATTACAAAGATTTTGATGCAAGCACGATGACCTTCTCCTATATCTATTTATGAGTTTACTTTACTTTTAAAATGTCTATTTTACTTACCTTGCATACTCAGTATATTCCACGTACTGACCGCATACTTTCTATGTTGTATTATTTCATGTATAGGGTCCGGATCTCAGGGTCATCCTCATCCTTAGTCCATCTCCGCTTACGCTATCAGCTTGTTGGTGAGTCCTTATGTTCCGAGTCCGTTCGATAAACTTTCATGTTAATTATGTTTCAGTATTGCTCAAGTTAGTTGGGGATGTTGTCCCGTCAACCCATCTTATGTATTAGAGGTTTTCGGACAAATGCATAGTACTCAGCATATGTAAATGTTTGGTATTTCCTAATGCTATGTCATGGCTACGTTTCCGCAAAGTTTAATGCTTAATATTCTGCATATTTAAATTAGATTAGTTATATGCATGTGCCATGGGTTGACTTGGGGTCTCTCGGGGTCCCTTGTCCCATGTCTACAATCTGGGTGTACGTTCGGGACGTGACAGTCACCACGACTCGTTGGGTACACCACGAGTTGTGGTGTGCCCTGTGGTGAGCCTAGGTATGTTATGGGTAGTGTAGTTAGCGAGTGGTGACCACGAGTCATGGTCACCAATAACAATTCGTGACATTGATTATGGTGAGTTCCAGGTAAAGCTTTGGCAGTGAACTCGACGATTGAGGCGATAACTCATCGTCAGAGGTAACGACTCATCCAATCCCTCGTTGAGACTAGCAGTCTGTTTTTCTCTGTTAATGTCTTATCTGTAATTCCTATGATCCTAAGGCCTAAACTACGTCGTTTTAAGCTATGAATAGTGAATATCAAGAGGGGTAAGTTCATTCTAGGCTATTCCTATTCATGCATGCAAAGTTAGAAGCCAAGAGAAGTGTTCAAGCCTAATTCCTTCAAGTTTTTCATCAATTCTTTATTGGACAATCAAGGGAGTTGTAGAATCAGTTCTTGTCAAGTATGTGGGGTTATGAATGGATGAACTTATTTACACCCATACCCAATCTCTCCCTAATTCATGAAATTCTATTGATTATTCTATGGGATTTTATCCCAATTCTTATGAAATCCTTATGATCTATCTATGGGTTAATCTCCTTCATGTATCAAATCATATTCTACGAATCATGGGAAGAATTTATAACAAGTTAGATTTAAATTTTCTACAAAAGTATGCCCAATTATGTATGTTTCATGATAAATCATGTTATGACGCTGCTTTGATTTTGATGCTCATTAACCCATTATGATTTATGACTTATGACATGATTTCCCTCAAATGCTCATCATAAATTTATGAATATCAAGTATATACATGTTTTACAAGTGTACATGAACGTCATGATTTATGATTTACGATTAACGATTATAGCCGACTCACTAGCCTTACTTTCATCGCTAGTTCACGTATTTAAAGCATGCTTATGATTATCATGATGTTAACTAGCCTATGAATCTCATGTATATTATTCTATGAGCACTATATATGTTTTGGGAGTAGTGTTTAACACCGAGTAGACCCGGGGTCCAAGCATGCCCCGAGTCTCAGAACCACGCGCCAACGTAGCCATGGTGGGTCTTCCTTTTCGACTATCCCTTTTTCGCGAATGGGCCTTTCATGAGTGATATCACACCTCTTTCATGGTTCTGACCTTGGCAAGGTACAAATTCCCTCGTGACTAGGGGTTTACAGGTCGGGCTCCATGTGTGCTCATATGGAGTATGTCGGTTATAAGAATCTCCCACTGTTCTTCATGAGTTATGTATGATTATGATTATATAATGTTATACCCCGTAAAATTCCCAACACATAGATGGCCTCTTCACATGTTGGTTAAGAGTATTTGAAAGCCATACATGTTAGGAAAAGGCCCGGGAAAAGACTGGACGAGAAACCTGTCGAACCATCGCGGAAGGAGCCGGGGCAGAGCCCCTCCGCGATGGCAACGTGTCACGGAGGTGGAGCCTCCGCTTTAGCTCCGTGACATGTTGGCCCTGTCTAGCCCTAAGTATATAAAGCCTCCACTTCGGTTGATTTCATAAATATATCAAATAATTTCCAGAAACTCGAAGAGAAACAGAGGGTGCGAGGTTTGTTGATAAATTATCGCTCGATTACGCCGTCAAACACGGTCCAAACTCAAATTAACTCCAGATACCAAGGTATTTAGCAGCAAGGAGCATTCCTACGGATTTAGTTTCGCGAAATTTGGCCGGCGAATCGTCGTGCTACCAAACTAAGGTAAGTGGAATTGCTCCAAATTAGTGTCAATATACTCCTATCCTTAAAGTGAATATTTCTCCCTTCTGGACTTTCGAGAAATAGCGAGTTTTTGACCGTCTTTCGATAAGCCAAAGTTTAGACTATAAATATATCGAAAGTGACATTTTCTTTCAGAATATTGGCGTATTTGGTTCTAATTGACATGATATGAATGTAGTTGGGAGAAACAGCATAAGTACCGACGGAAATCACATCGGTCAGTCGGGTACTCAGCAACCAGGTATGTAAAGCTATTCTTTCGGTAAGCCAGGAAGTACAGTCTAGAAAATAAATAAAACAAAGGCTATTAACATATATCCAGCGTACAGGAACGATTTTTCTATAATTTCCAGTAAGCATGCTAGTATATCATTACGTATCATGCGATAATCATAATAATGGATAGTCAGACGATTTTAGATAGTAACGTGGTATCAGCTAGTAGCTCAGCATGTTCTTACGTAATACCCAGAATGGAAGTTGCGAAAGTAGTAAATGAGTTAGCAAGATTACAGACAGTACGTATTACATTTGTTGAGACTGTATCCGGTAACAGATGGCACATCTTATGTTACTGAGCTGTATCTAGTTATAGATGGCATGTCCTATGTTATTGAGTTATATCCAGGTGTAATCAAATCAGTAATCAGATATAGAATAGCTCCAGATACAGATATAGCTCCAGAAACAAATATGGCTCTAGAAATTGATATAGCTTCAGATTGCAGATAACAATATTCAGATAAACAGATAAAGGCCAGGTAGCAATTAGCCTAGCAATCAGAAACAGTGTAAAACAGAATATAGCATCGTTTGTTTAATACGGACTGGCCTTGAAATAAAAGAAGAGAATATGATTAGTATTTTTCATTTGAGCATGCTTGCTATGTATGTGTTTTGCATGTTGAGACTTGTTATGGCATGTGGGCACCCTTTAGCATCCCCACCGCCCCTGGGTTATAGCTGTGTCGATACCAGATTCAGATACCGCCACCAGTTGGGCGATGCCGTCAGCCTAGAGGACAATGATGGCCGACCACCATGATAATACGGTCCAGATTACCCTGCTTGCAGGGGCAGTTCAATTCGCTCTGCACAGGGCCAGATTACCCTGTTTACAGGGGCAGATTACTCTGTGTGCGCTTGTGGCCGGGGGTAGTTTCAGATACAGATTTTTATAAAATTACCCTGTTGCGTGATTGCACCCAGGGGCAGTTTCAATTACAGATACAACAGCAGATTACCCCGTGAGCACTTGCGCCCAGAAGCAGGAGTCTTCGGACTCAGACACAGTTTATTGTCAGAGGCCAAAGCCTAAGCTATGTACCCAAGGGGGGTGGTAGGAGGAGCTCACAGTTATCAGATGAGTGGAGTGACTTATTTTTTTGGTTGGTTTAGACCCGGGTAGGGGTAAATAGATTGTTCTATTGATTGGCACCTTCCGGCTTATGGGGGTCGGTCAGGTATTGTGTGTATTTATATGTATATCTATTTGTGCTATTAGATACTGATAGATAGTAGGACGACACGTCGTCAGGTATGCCCAGTTTAGTTACAGAATAAATAAACTCTCCCCAGTTATCCTTAGCTAGATAGACTCAGCTACTTCCTGCTTGTAGTTCATGCTGTTGTTGTTACCCATTTCAGTTGTATTGTTATACCCCGTAGAATTCCCGGCACCTAGATGACCTATTTGCACGTTGGTTAAGCATATTTGAAGGCCATACGTGCTAGAGAAAGGCCCGGGGAAAAAGACCGGACGAGAAACCCGTCGAACCATCGTGGGAGGAGCCGAGGCAGAGCCCCTCCGCGATGGCAGCGTGTCACAGAGGTGAGGCCTCCGCGATGGCTCCGTGACACGTTGCCCAGGTTCAGGCCCAAGTATATAAGCCCCACTTCGGTTGAAATTCATTAATCATTCATATAATTTCCAGAAAGCGCAGCAAAACAAAGGAAGCCGAAGAGGGAATATAAATTATCGTTCGATTACGCTGCCAAATGCTGCCCAAACTCAAATTAACTCCAGATACAGAGGTATTTAGCAGCAGAGGGCATTCCTACGGATGCAGTTTCGTAAAATACGGCCGACGAATCGTCGAGCCACCGAGCTAAGGTAAGTGGAATTGCTCTAAACTAGTGTCTATGTGTTCCTAGTTGTGAAGTGAATATTTCTCCCTTCCGGACTTCTGAAAAATAGCGAGTTTCTGGCCGTTTTTCGATAAGCCTAATTTTAGGCTATAAACTATATCGAATGTGACATTGCCTTTTGAAATAAAGTTGTATTTAGTATTGATTGACATATTTATGAATGCAGTTGGGAGAGGACAGTTAAAGTACCGGCCGAGCCTCATCCGACGAACGAATAATTCAAGGATAAGGTATGTAAAGTCAGTTTCTTCGGCAAGTTAGTAGCTTTAGCCTTGTATAGTTCAATAAACTCCGTAGTAGAATTTCCGGAGTTGAATGTTAAGTATTGTGCAAAGTTCAGTAAACCTAGTTTGCGTTGTTATATCGTATTCAGTCTGAAAGTTAGAAAAGTATGTGCCCAAGGGCAAGTTAGTATTTCAGATTCAGTATAGCCTATTATGTGAATGGCAAGCATGTTGTAGAATAAAAAGGAACAGATTTTCATAATAAAAGTTAGTAAAGAAAGATCAGATAGACAGACAGTATCTTGGCTACAGATTAGCCATACAGTTAAACAGAGATTTCAGAATCAGTATAATCAGTAAAGAATCAGTTCAGTATAGACACAAATCAGAATAAGAAGTTAGATTCCAGATAGTCTTTTCAGTTATACATGCTTGCTATTTCTATGTGCTATTTGTTTGTTGAGACTTGTTGTGGCATGTGGGCACCCTTTTAGCATCCCCACCGCCCCTGGGTTATAGCTGTGTCGATACCAGATTCAGATACCGCCACCAGCTGGGCGATGCCGTCCGCCCAGAGGACGATGATGGCCGACCACCATGATAATACGGTCCAGACCACCCTGCTTGCAGGGGTAGTTCAGTTTACTCTGTGCAGAGCCAGTCCACCCTGTTTACAGGGGAAGAACACTTTGTGTGCGCTTGTGGCCGGGGGCAGACTCAGGTACAGATTTTTTTTATAAAATTACCCTGTTGCGTGCTTGCACCCAGGGGCAGTTTTTATTACACACCCCGTGTGCACTTGCGCCCAGAGGCAGGAGTCTTCGGACTCAGACACAGTTTATTGTCAGAGGCCAAGGCCTGAGCTATGTACCCAAGGGGGCCGGTAGGAGGAGCTCACAGTTATCAGATGAGTGGTGTGACTTATTTTTGGTTGGTTTTGACCCGGGTAGGGGTATATAGATTATTTGCTTGCTTGGCGCCATCCGGCTTATGGGGGTTGGTATTGGCTCTTGTTTGCTACTTGTATATCTATTTATGTGCTCTATACATTATATACTAGCTACTAGACAGCAGGCCGTCGCGTCTACAGGTACGCCTCTGCCTTATCAGTACAGAAAGGTTGAGTTAGTTTATATCAGCTTCTTCAGATTCAGCTATCTCCTGCTATACAGAAATGCTAGTTATGCTATCTATATTCAGTTGTTTTCAGTTGTATTACTTCAGTTGCTTTGCATACTCAGTACCAGTGGTACTGACGCCCAGAGGGGCGCTGCATTACTTGCCTGCAGGTACTCATAGACGAGGAGGCGATCCCTCGTGATTCCAGCCAGCTATTGAGTATTCAGCTCCTGTCATCCGGAGTCTGAATTCTAGAGGTGTATTTTGTTTTCTTTTGTTGTACAGTTTGGGTAGGTCGGGGCCCTGTCCCGATCATTTCTATTGCTATTCCTAGAGGCTTGCAGTCTGTATATTTCCCTGTGGTCAGTTGAGCCGGTCGTGTGGGGCCGTGCAGTTGTTAGTTGTTAGTACTTTTGCTTCTTTATGTTGGCCGTGTGGGGCCATAAGTTTGACGGTAGTGGTGACCTTGCCGGTCACGTAGCTTTCTAGTATTTCGTTGCTGAGTTGCAGATAACTAGACAGTATGGTGGCCTTGTCGGCCTACATAGGTTTCCCTATAGTTGCATGTTCTGGTCAGCTGTTATTACAGGTACAGCAGGCTATAGGCCAATGGGCCGGGGGCTGTGTTTACAGCTGTTATATAGCCCTTTGTGTCCATAAATATGAGTTAGAGCCAGCCAGGCACCAGATGTGCCCAGGCTTAGCAGTTCAGCAGTTCAGGTCCCAGTAGGGCACTAGGTGCCAGTCGTACCCCCCAAGGTGGGGTGTGACAAACTTGGTATCAGAGCAGGTCGTGTCCCAGGGAGTCTGCAAGCCGTGCTAAGTAGAGTCTTTTCTATGGATGTGTTGTGCACCACATACTATAGGCAGGAGGCTGCGAGGCATGATATGATGGTTACCCTTCCTTCTCAGTCAGTCGTGCTTTAGAGCAGTACAGTATAGGGTTGAGTCCCTGAGAACTTACCGTATTCTTTGATTACAGATACAAAGGAAGATCAGCATTACCCTATCATAGGCAGAAGATCAGAGATAGCAACGGAAGAGAGCATTAGTCAGTTACATGATAGCTACAGCAGCAGGAGGAGGTATCAGAGACCTCCCAGTGTGATACCTTTATTGGCACTATTCCCAGTGTACGTTGATAACGTTAGAATAGGAAGTCAGAAGTATAATGTACATATGAGTTGATCTACTTATTAGTTATATAAGATCTGATTAAGATTATAGACAAGGTCAGACCACCAAGTAAGTATGAAAAAGAGAGGGAAATGCAGGAATCCCAAATACCTCTTTTCGGATATGGTACAGTCAAATGCTTTTGCTTGTTGCAATAAGAAAAGGGCTATTCCCACCCCTTGGTTTTGATGCCAGTATAATAAAGGGGCATAAGACTTGAGATGGGGTTGCCAAATCAAACAGTAAGTAAAGATGGGCTGATTGATCCTAGTAAGTATTAGAAGGTATAAAGAGCCCTTATGATTACGTAAGTTGTGCAGACCCTTATGACAATAAGCCTTTAAGCCAGTAGAAAAAGTAAGACTGTTAGCCTACCTGAAGTAGGGGTAACAGACCTGCTAGTGATGAATGCCTAATAATAGTCGAGTTTGAGTCAGAAGAGGGCCAAGTCTGCCATATATGCTAACAGACAGCAAGATATACCGGTAAGATTATAGTTATGATCTAGTTGTGACATCGAAAGATATAAAGGTCCTGTGAATCAGATGGGCTTGAATATATGCCAGAAGAAGTATATGCCGAGGCTTGATCAGTGATCTCATTAGCAACGAAAGGCAGGTACCTTGAACCCCAGAGTTCAGTTTAAGTAAGATGAGGGGAAGAAGCAGGAATGCCAGATTTGATGGGGAAATCAGGGTTACCCCCCCCCCCAGATTAATAGAGTATCGTTTTAAGGATTAAGCTTCGGGCTGACAGTAGGATTGCGGTTCAGAATACCACAGTATGTCCTCTATGGAAAAGTTAAAAAGTTACTGATACAACAATTCTAATCTAGTGTAGCCTAGAGCTAAGGCCCAGCAGACAGTCATGGGCTCTTAATATATGCCTACGTAAGGCTACAAGATTCGAATGTTGACCCCACATCGCAAGAGTGGCGGAATTTCAAATAGCAGACAATAACTAAGGTGTTTATATTTGTTACTCTCAGAATGGGGTGGCAATACAACGAAATGATAAGTCAGGGCAAGAGATAGTATTAGGCTGTAGAAGCAGTGTATCATGTACGGTATGAGACTCAGCAGAACATGTCAGAGATTATGAATTACCGCAGAATTCAGTACATATGGTACGTAGCTAGCGATATATATGTATACAGATAATAGATATGTTGTAAGTGGCTGCCTATAAGGGCTACAATCACAGATGCTGATTAGTAATAGAAAGCATATACAAATTGCATTGCAGGACACCCCCTTGCCAAAAAAAAATATAAGAAAGAGGGAAAAGAAAGAAAGAAAAGGAGAAGGGAAGGGGCTGAATTATGTATGAAATCATAGAAACTATCTCAGTTCTCAGTTATTAAGTTAATAGATTTATGGGTTGTTGCCAGATCTAGGCCCTAGGAGCTTATCAGAGTTAATGGCCTAAAACAGATGGCTAGATGATAAGGGCGTAGTAGACGGTCTACCGACCAGCTGACGCCTGCATTAGCAGGGAGGCATCCCTGAAGATCGGTAACAGTAGTGTATATGCTAGAACCAGGATTAGAGGCCGAATAGGAAAATTTCAGAGATTAGCAATACCAGAATTGTTCTAGTATGTTAAGTGGTTGTACGTCATTTTCCCAGCCTTGTAGGTGAGAGTCGGCCTTAGCTAACCTAGCAGTCATTATGTGGAATACCCCATAAGTTAGCCGGCCGTCCCGGTCAGAATACTCGTGGGTACCCAAAGGAAGGGTTCACATCAGTAGTCAGTGACAGATTAGTACTTCAGCTGGGTTTCATAAGATATTCAGATACAGAGCCCTAGCAGAAGGCCAGTATTTACAGAATAGCCCATAAGACCGAGAATTCCCCAAAATAGCAGTATAAATCCAAGTGGATACACACAAGGCGTAAGAAATTGATAGTACCCTGCTAGAACAGTGTTTATTAAGACTAGGGGATCAGTAGACTCCCCGTGAAGATCCAGAGATCAATCATCTGGGAGCAAGTTTGATTAAGCCCAGCCTTACAGTGGCTTAAGTAAAATAACAGAGCAATTAGATGCCCACAAGTCTGCGGTTATGCACGAACTATAAGCACTCAAGTAGAACGATTAGAGCATTGTTAGACTACTGCCACATTCGGGTCATTCAACTCGACTATTTAGTTATTTAAGGTTATGCAGCCAGATCATTAGAGGTCATGGTCAATATAAGGACCCCCTGATCAGATACGGGCGCATGGTGTGCAGATAGTCATTCAAGGTTACTTTAGCAACAAGTAGCCTTAGCATGCGGCCAGAAGGCTAGATAAGCTCTGGTTATACCGGTAGTCTACTTGTCAGATTCTCCGGTATAATAAACCAGTATGACTGTCAGTTATATGTCAATTTTTGTAAATGTGAATTTTGGTTGAGTTCAGTAGCCTTTTTGGTCACATTGTGTCGGAGGCTGGTGTACAGATAGATACACAGAAAATTGAAGTAATGAAGATCTAGCCTGGACCTACCACTCCGATCAAAGTACGCAGTCCCTGCGGTTAGCCGGGTACTGCAGAGGGTTTGTGGAAGGATTTTCCACTTTAGAAGCACCTCTAACTAAATTGACACAGGAGGCAGTAAAGTTCCAGTAGGCTGAGGCGTGTGAGCAGAACTTCCAAAAGTTAAAAGCCAGATTAACATCAGCTCCAGTGTTAGTATCGCCAAGAGGTACAGAGGGTTGATACAGCGTGGTAAGGTAATGGCTTATGCTTTCAGGCAGTTGAAGAAACGTGAAGAGAATTATCTTACCCATGACCTGGAGTTAGCTTCAAGTAGTTTATGCCTTAAAGAGTGAAAATTTTGTATCACCCAGGAAGGGCTAACATGGTAGAAGATGCCCTTAGCCGTAAATATATGGGGAGTTGGCATACTTGCCGCCTGAATAGCGAGAATAGACCCGAGAATTTCACTAGTTAGCCGGTTTAGCCGTTCACATAGCAGAAATAAAGGATAACAGAATGATAATACAGAATGTCGTCGTGTTATCGTTAATGGTGGAAGTAAAGGAACGACAGTATAGAAACCCTAGCAAGGTCCAATTTGAACATAAGGTTCAGTAAGGAGAGGTGACATATTTTCAGATAACCGAGGATGAAGTGTTACGATATAAAGGCCGCATTGTGTTCCAGATATTTTGGGGGCATCGCCAGCAGCTTATAAGCGAGGCGCATTACGCCCACTATTCTCTCCACCCAGGCGCAACGAAAATGTGCCATGATATCAAAGAAAACTACTGGTGGCCAAGTATGAAAAGAGAAATTGCTGAATTTGTAGCCCAGTGTCCTAACTGCCAACAGGCGAAAGCAGAACATCAGAGACCAGGCGGGTTAACTTAGGACATAGCTATGCCTCTCTGGAGATGAGAAGCAGGGAATATGGATTTTGTGGCAGGGTTGCCCCGTACCGGATGCGGAAATGATTCTATATGGGTAATAGTTGACAGGCTGACGAAATCAGCTCATTTCCTGCCAGTGGAAGCTACCTTCTCGGCTGAGGATCATGCCGAATTATCTATCAGAAAAATAGTTATATTGCATGGAGTGCTGGTATCTATCATTTCTGATAAGGGAGCACAGGTTACAGCTAGATTCTGGCAGTCGTTCCAGAGGGGTCTGGAAACACAGATTAATTTAAGCACAGTATTCTATCCTCAAACAGATGAGCAGGCTGAGCGCATAATTCAGACGCTCGAAAGTATGTTGCGAGCGTGTGTAATAGATTTCGGTAGTAGCCAAAGTGAGCATTTACCGTTAATTAAATTTGCCTCCAGAATTAGAATCCGTTCGTCCGGTCTTTCATGTATCTATTCTGAGGAAATGCATAGGGGACCCGTCCAGAGCAGTCCCAGTCCAGAATATCCATGTTACGAAAAAGCTGGCCTATGAAGAGGTTCCAATAACTATCTTAAACAGACAAATTCGCAGATTGAGGACTAAAGATATTACGTCTATCAAGGTATTAAGGCGTAAGAAGAACCGAGAGGAGATGACTTGGGAAGCGGAGGAAGATTTGAGGACCAGATATCCTCACCTATTTCAGGCCCAGTTAGGCGACAGGTATGTCCGTATTATTACTTATGCATTACCTTATGGTTGTATGTTTGTGAATGAGAAAGATTGATATTTAGTTATCCAGTGGATCCTAGAATATTATGTGCAGTGCCTGTGTTGGACTTTTCTACATTTCAGGTTTTTGCTATAGTCCATATTACAGGGGAAACTCTGCCGAATTTTTTTTTTTTAAACAAGTAAGCTAAGTAAGTCCTCTAGATGGCAGTATACATTCGAGGACGAATGTTCTTAAGGGGGGGAGAATGTTATACCCCGTAGAATTCCCGGCACCTAGATGACCTATTTGCACGTTGGTTAAGCATATTTGAAGGCCATACGTGCTAGAGAAAGGCCCGGGGAAAAAGACCGGACGAGAAACCCGTTGAACCATCGCGGGAGGAGCCGAGGCAGAGCCCCTCCGCGATGGCAGCGTGTCACGGAGGTGAGGCCTCCGCGATGGCTCCGTGACACGTTGCCCAGGTTCAGGCCCAAGTATATAAGCCCTACTTCGGTTGAAATTCATTAATCATTCATATAATTTCCAGAAAGCGCAGCAAAACAGAGGAAGCCGAAGAGGGAATATAAATTATCGTTCGATTACGCTGCCAAACGCTGCCCAAACTCAAATTAACTCCAGATACGGAGGTATTTAGCAGCAGAGGGCATTCCTACGGATGCAGTTTCGTAAAATACGGCCGACGAATCGTCGAGCCACCGAGCTAAGGTAAGTGGAATTGCTCTAAACTAGTGTCTATGTGTTCCTAGTTGTGAAGTGAATATTTCTCCCTTCCGGACTTCTGAAAAATAGCGAGTTTCTGGCCGTTTTTCGATAAGCCTAAGTTTAGGCTATAAACTATATCGAAAGTGACGTTGCCTTTTGAAACAAAGTTGTATTTAGTATTGATTGACATATTTATGAATGCAGTTGGGAGAGGAAAATTAAAGTACCGGCCGAGCCTCGTCCGACGGACGAATAATTCAAGGATAAGGTATGTAAAGTCAGTTTCTTCGGCAAGTTAGTAGCTTTAGCCTTGTATAGTTCAATAAACTCCGTAGTAGAATTCCCGGAGTTGAATGTTAAGTATTGTGCAAAGTTCAGTAAACCTAGTTTGAGTTGTTATATCGTATTCAGTCTGAAAGTTAGAAAAGCATGTGCCCAAGGGCAAGTTAGTATTTCAGATTCAGTATAGCCTATTATGTGAATGGCAAGCATGTTGTAGAATAAAAAGGAACAGATTTTCATAATAAAAGTCAGTAAAGAAAGATCAGATAGACAGATAGTATCTTGGCTACAGATTAGCCATACAGTTAAACAGAGATTTCAGAATCAGTATAATCAGTAAAGAATCAGTTCAGTATAGACACAAATCAGAATAAGAAGTTAGATTCCAGATAGTCTTTTTAGTTATACATGCTTGCTATTTCTATGTGCTATTTGTTTGTTGAGACTTGTTGTCGCATGTGGGCACCCTTTTAGCATCCCCACCGCCCCTGGGTTATAGCTGTGTCGATACCAGATTCAGATACCGCCACCAGCTGGGCGATGCCGTCCGCCCAGAGGACGATGATGGCCGACCACCATGATAATACGGTCCAGACCACCCTGCTTGCAGGGGTAGTTCAGTTTACTCTGCGCAGAGCCAGTCCACCCTGTTTATAGGGGAAGAACACTCTGTGTGCGCTTGTGGCCGGGGGCAGACTCAGGTACAGATTTTTTTTATATAAAATTACCCTGTGCGTGCTTGCACCCAGGGGCAGTTTTTATTACACACCCCGTGTGCACTTGCGCCCAGAGGCAGGAGTCTTCGGACTCAGACACAGTTTATTGTCAGAAGCCAAGGCCTGAGCTACGTACCCAAGGGGGCCGGTAGGAGGAGCTCACAGTTATCAGATGAGTGGTGTGACTTATTTTTGGTTGGTTTTGACCCGGATAGGGGTATATAGATTATTTGCTTGCTTGGCGCCATCCGGCTTATGGGGGTTGGTATTGGCTCTTGTTTGCTACTTGTATATCTATTTATGTGCTCTATACATTATATACTAGCTACTAGACAGCAGGCCGTCGCGTCTACAGGTACGCCTCTGCCTTATCAATACAGAAAGGTTGAGTCAGTTTATATCAGCTTCTTCAGATTCAGCTATCTCCTGCTATACAGAAATGCTAGTTATGCTATCTATATTCAGTTGTTTTCAGTTGTATTACTTCAGTTGCTTTGCATACTCAGTACCAGTGGTACTGACGCCCAGAGGGGCGCTGCATTACTTGCCTGCAGGTACTCATAGACGAGCAGGCGATCCCTCGTGATTCCAGCCAGCTATTGAGTATTCAGCTCCTGTCATCCGGAGTCTGAATTCCAGAGGTGTATTTTGTTTTCTTTTGTTGTACAGTATGGGTAGGTAGGGGCCCTGTCCCGATCATTTCTATTGCTATTCCTAGAGGCTTGCAGTCTGTATATTTCCCTGTGGTCAGTTGAGCCGGTCGTGTGGGGTCGTGCAGTTGTTAGCTGTTAGTACTTTTGCTTCTTTATGTTGGCCGTGTGGGGCCATAAGTTTGACGGTAGTGGTGACCTTGCCGGTCACGTAGCTTTCTAGTATTTCATTGCTGAGTTGCAGATAACTAGACAGTATGGTGGCCTTGTCGGCCTACATAGGTTTCCCTATAGTTGCATGTTCTGGTCAGCTGTTATTACAGGTACAGGAGGCTATAGGCCAATGGGTCGGGGGCTGTGTTTACAGTCGTTATATAGCCCTTTGTGTCCATAAATATGAGTTAGAGCCAGCCAGGCACCAGATGTGCCCAGGCTTAGCAGTTCAGCAGTTCAGGTCCCAGTAGGGCACTAGGTGCCAGTCGTACCCCTCAAGGTGGGGTGTGACATGTATATTCAGTTTGCTTTACATGCTCGGTACCTGTGGTACTGACGCCCGTGGGGGCGCTGCATTGGTTGCCTGCAGGTACACATAGACGAGGAATCGATCCCTCGTGATTCAGTCAGCAGAGTTGTCAGCTCCTATCCTTCGGAGTTAGACAGTCGGAGGTTGTTCCTATTTCTTTTTTATTTCAGTTTGGGTAGGTCGGGGCCCTATCCCGACCATTCTATTATTACTTCCTTGAGGCTTGCAGTCTGATGTTTCCCTGTGGTAGTGGAGCCGGTCGTGTGGGGTCGTGCATGTATATATGTGTTTGGTTGATTATGTTGCCCGTGTGAGGCCATAGCCTGATAGTAGTGGTGACCTTGCCCGTCACGTAGTTATTCAGTATACTATTATTAAGTTGCAGATAACTAGACAGCATGGTGGCCTTGTTGGCCCGCATAGGTTTCCCTATATGAGATGATTCTGGTTAGCTGATGATATAGTACAGGTGGCTATAAGCCCAGTCGTCCGGAGGCTGTATCTACAACCGTTATATAGTCGGTTCATTTTTTGAAATAGGGCCAGAGTCAGCCAAGCACCAGATGTGCTCAGGCTGGACCGTTTAGCAGCCCAGAGTCTAGCAGGCACTAGGTGCCCGTCATACCCCCCAAGGTGGGGTGTGACATATATTTTGGATCAAGTCATGTTTAATAAAGATCTTATCTTATGATCATGATTATGAATGATTTACGAATTCTTTGTAAACTTTGAGCCTTATGTTTGCATCATGATATCTATGTTATGATCATCTTGTCCTACTCTTATGAACTTTTATGTATTTTAAATGTCTGTTTTAATTACCTTGCAATCTCGGTACATTCCATGTATTGACCGCATACAATATGTTGTATTGTTTTATGATACAAGCTCCGATCTTCAGACTCAGCCCCATCACAATCCAGTTCTCCGGAGTTAGCATTCAGCTTCAGTGGTGAGTCCTCATCTCCAGAGGACTATTCGTTACCAGTTATCTTGTATTTTCTATTTTCAGACTTGTTGGGTTAGTTGGGCGCGTTGTCCCATCAACCTATCAGATATGTTAGAGGCTTTTTAGACTGTGTGTAGTAATCAGCTTGTCATATATGAAGTGAATTCTGATTCTGATGTCATGTTATGATTAGACTTCCTCTATGTTTATTATGTTAAGTCTTCCGCTTTATTTGATTGAGTTAGAAGTATGTTCATGCCATAGGTCGACTTGGAGTCTCTCGGGGCTCCTTGTCCCGTGTCTCGATCTGGGCCTATGTTCGAGTCATGAAAAACTTAGTATCAGAGCAATAGGTTTTGAAGTGTCCTAGGGGGTCTGAAAGCCGTTTATGTAGAGTCTTTTCATGGGTGTGAAGCGCGCCACACTTATGACGAAGAGGCTACGAGACGTTTAGAAAATGTTCCCTTCTTTAATGATCTATGTCATGCGGTGAAAGGTCTCTCTTTATCCTTAGAACTCATACTATTCGTGATTGCAGAATCATGCCTCCCCACAGAGTTAATGGCAGAAGAAATGGAAATGGAAATGGCCACGAGAATGGCAATGGAGACAGGCACCAACAAGCCCCACCAGCCCAAGAGCACCATGCATTGAAGATGGTTTCCCACACTGAATTCAGGGCAGCCATTCAGATGCTAGCACAGGCCTTGACCGCCCAGGTCAACCAGTAGGCAGTAGCGATGTCCCGCAGAATGGGAATGCGGCGGCAGTGAGGGTTAGGGTCTTTCTGAGGATGAACCCTCCCGAGTTCTTTGGATCGAAGATGGACGAGGATCCATATGATTTCATTGAGGAGATTCTGAAGATCACCCAGATTATGGGGGTGACTAGAGAGAAGTGTGCCGATTTGGCCTCATATCAGTTAAAGGGGGTCGCACGTATCTGGTTCAAATAGCGGAAGGAGAGTAGGGCAATCGGAGCAGGCCCTATCAGTTGGAACGAGTTCCACGCCGCTTTTTTTGATTGGTTCTTCCCTCGGGAGATGAGGGAGCTGAAAGCAGCCGAGTTTATAAATCTCAAGCAGGGAAGGATGAGAGTTCAAGAGTATGCCTTGGAGTTCACACGTCTGTCTAGGTATGCACCCAAGTTGGTGGCGAATCAAAGAGCCCGTGTGAGCAGGTTCATACATAGGATAGCAAACTCCTTGGTCAGGGATTGCCGGACCGCGGTTCTTCTCCTGGATATTGACTTTGCTCGAATTTTACTATACGTGCAGTAGACGGAGGCGGTACAGACGAGTGAGCGGGAGAGGGAGGACAAGAGGGCCAGGACTGATAGCATTGGATTCTCCCAGCCGAGGACTAGTAGGCACCATCAGCAATCCCACCAGAGATCTTTAGCCCTAGCGCCATCATCAGCTAGTGTTCCATCCCGACCGAGACGTGATCAGAGGGTTAGAGCGTCAGACTCGAGGAGTTGGGGGAGCATTTCAGGAGATTGCACATTTCTAGCCTGTGCGAATTGTGGCAAGAACCACCTAGGGACGTGCTTAGTTGGATTAGATGCTTGTTTAGGTTGTGGCAAACCCGGACACAGGCTTAGAGATTGCCCTTTAGCCAGATCAGGCGATGGTAGAGCCTGCACTCCTGCTTTTAGTTCAATAGCTCCACCAGCATGCCCCGCATAATAGGGGGCTTCTACTAGCACAGGTGGCGGCGCCAAAATAGATTTTATGCCCTATTTATGTCGCCCAAATTACACCTCGCAATTGAGATATAAAGCGGTCTATGTCAAAAATAGTGCCTAATGAAGGTTGAGTTCGATCCCACAGGAATATGGAAAGAACTTGAGTTAATGTGAATGGCTATTACTATCGGATTACTTATTTCCTATGGGGGAAATAAATAAAATACTAAACAAGAGTAAAAACTACTAAATGCTTAAGTCAAATTAAGTTTGTGTTCAATCAACAAATTGACTAGGATTGTGTTCCCCAAGACTGCACAACCATAAGGCTTTACAATAGTGATCTACTCTGGTGTTTAACATGCAATATCAGTAAGTTATGTTCACCTAAATTGCTGGTCCCCTATCTAGATGATTATTCTATCTTGGCATCTTGATTCCGTACACACCTCATTTAATAGGTAATATAAGATCAAACATGATTTATGGAATTCAACTCATAATCTACCAAGGATGCATAACTTCATGTAATTAGGTTACAACCATTTCACACACTTGTCATAATCACTCCTTTGTGAACTCTTTAGCCACGGACATTTTAGATTTCAAGGTTTTATAAAAATGATTAATTATGCAATATTTCCACACCTCCATCAAAATCATAAATTTCTACGGTAATCAAAGGAGAAATGAACCATTCCCATTCAACACAAAAATCGAGTTAGGGAGAACATACTACACCCCATACATACTCAACCTATATTTTCACAATTTCTTCATATTCATGCATGGCTACGAAAAATTAACTGAACAATAAGCAACACCAACACATTACTCAAGCCACTTTATGAATAAGATGTTATCCTCATGCATTCCCAACATATGATCCATATTCCAAACAACCCATCATATTAACATCCCAAATAAATTCCATGATTGCAGTAAATATTTAAATTTAAGAAAAAAGAATGAAGAAGAAATTACACATTATTCAAACCCTAGATCATGATATTCTAAATAAATTAAATCGGATTCTTATTGAAAATATTTTGGGGCACAAGGATGAAAGAATATCCTTGTTGAAGTCCCGCATACCTGATAGACGAAAATCCCACCCGAAAATCTTCCTTGAAGCTTGAAGAACACCTTGGTGAAACCCTAAAATTCTTTAGAAGAGAGGGGGAAGAAGGAGAGTTGAGAGAATGGGGGTTTAGGCATGAAAAGCCCTTAATCGTGCAAGGTAGAACCCAAAATGACGTAGTTTAGGAATCTAGGGCTTATGAATTATGAAAATGCCATTAATGAAAAACCCTAAAAAACTGCTCTGCCCCCGACCACGACTCATACCACGAGTCGTACCATGAAGTAACGACTCGTGGTCACCATTCGTAGTCACCACTTCTCAAATCCTCTGAATCTGGCCACGACTCGTAATGACCTTCTACGAGTCGTACAGATAGTCGTTGTATCATCCAACCTCACCAATGACGAGTTAACCACAACTCCTCATGACGACTTATTTCTACAACCTACGAGTCGTACCATGACCCTTAACTCTGTCCTACGAGTCATACCATCACTCGTATAATCATCCACGCGTTAACCTGAAAGACTCGTCACGACTTCTGGCCACGGGTCTTACCCACATGCTACGGCTCGTGGTTGGGAAAATGACTTATCTGATCTGAACCACAGGTCTTCCTACGACTCGTACAATCGACCTACGACTCGTACCTTAAGTCATACTGAGGCAACGTTGCAGATTTTTCTGCTAAGCTCATTCCAAATCTTGAATTTTAATCTTGAGAACTTTTGGGGTGTTACATTTGATGATTGACAAAGTCGATGAAATAGGTCAGCCAAGTTGTTCCAAGAGAGTATAAAATTTACTGTCTAAAGAAGATGACATGGAAGCAGTAAATGTTCCAATAAAAATAAGATGCACATATCAAAAGATGGTTAAGCCATGCCACACAATCTCAAGTGTAATAAACATGTGCTAAATTGAAGTATTGGAGTTCTACTACAATACTAAAGAGGCAAAGAGTTTGACTCCCAGAAGGAGTCTCACTTGAAGTAGAACTTTAAGTCAAGAAAAGTTTGATTGATGGAACTTAGAAGTAAAGAACAACTCTATGAAGAGTTGAGCATGTGCTGATTTGTAAGATTTAGAGTTTGATTAAAACACAAAGGAAGCCAAAAGATAGATTTGAAGAAGGACTCCTACTTGGAGTAGACTTCTAAGGCGCGCAAAGGTAGTTGCTGCAAAGATGTTTAAGAGTTGGGTATATATAGAAGTGTGACTTCTCAAAGCAACTTGTGCACTCACAAAGAGAGAAAAACAAAATATGTAAAGTTTGAGATTTTGCACCATTTGGAGTGTGAAGAAATTCAATTGTCGAACTTGGTCCTAGTAAAGTAATAGGCTAGAGTTAGCAATCTTGTACTAGGAGTTAGTTATTGAGTTTTAATTGAAGTAATCTTGATTCAATGAGTTAAAAACTAGATTAAGATGATTTTGTCTTCAAGAAGAGTATACTAGGAGACGTTGTGAACACATTCCTAGGGAGGAGTGTGAATAGCTAGGAATTAGAGTGTATATTTCCTTTAGGTTACAAGTGTTGTAATTTGTTGTTTGAAGAGGCTCTTTGAAGTTAGTGAGGTTGGAGAAAATCCTATGGAGGTACAGGCCGTGGTTTTTCACCTTTCGAGCCGGGTGTTTTTCACATAAAATTACTGTGTTCTTTACTTACCGTTTTACTGCATTATTGAAATGCGTCAGACGACCTATTTCAATTGTAGGCAATAAGCTAACGTAAATAAGTAAAATTGTAGTCGCACAGCCTAACAGATCGACTACATGGTAATCCAGTTACTAGGCGAGAGATTGAGGATGTCAGCAATTGTATTCAGAAGTTAGAAGTGAATGAGCTGGTCTGGAGAGGAGAGTTTTTCACCTGGTCAAACAAGCAAAGTGCAGCAACCAGAATTTATAGTAGACTGGATGGGGCATTTGGCAACAATGATTGGATGTCTAGTTATGGACATCTAGGAGTTCATTATGGTTCTCCTCACATCTCGAATCATGCCCCAATGTTGTTAAAGATGCAGGTCCCAATGCAAGAAGGGAAGATTCCTTTTAAATTCTTTAATGTATGGATAGATCACCCTATTTTCCTAGTTACAGTGGGGAAATTTTGGAACATTCAAAAGAATAAGGACAACATGAGGAATATATGGATGAAATTGAAAGAACTTAGAAGAGAATTTAGGCTGCTGAATGTTAATGAATTTCAAGCTGTCTCAACTAGAATATTACAGGCTAGAGCAGCTTTGCAGGATATAGAAGGGAAAATGAATCAGCAGGGTTCTGATCTTCTTATTGAAGAAGAGAAAGAAGCTATCACTAGACTTAAGAAGTGGTCTATGATTGATGAGAGTATTCCATAGCCGAAGTCAAAATTGGCCTGATTGAAACTTGGAGATGCCAACACAAAATATTTCTCTGCAGTCATGAAGAAAAGACACCACAGAAAGAATATTTCAGAATTAACATCATTTAATAGGGTGGTTCTGAAGGATAAAGGCCAGATTCAAGAGGAAATTGTTAATTTTTATAAATCTCTTATGGGTAGTTCATGCCACTCCATGCCAGTAGTAGATAATTGTGTAATGAAATTGGGACATGCCCTGTCTCAAACTTAGCAGTTGCAGTTGTGTAGGGATGTTATAGACCATGAGACTTATCAGGGGCTTTGTTCTATTGGGGATGACAAATCACCAGGGGAGGATGGGTATAATGCAAGGTTTTTTAAGAAGGCTTGGTCAGCGATCAAGGGGGATATATATGATGTAATTCAGACCTTTTTTCATACAGGTAAGATGTTTAAAGGGATAAATTGTACTACCATCACCCTAATACCTAAGGTCTCTAATCCTAGTACCATTAAGGAATATAGGCCTATTTATTACTGCTCAATATTATATAAGATTATAGAAAAGGTTCTTGCCAACAGGTTACAAAAGGTGATACCTTCAATTATTTCAAATACTCAGGCTGGATTTATACCTAGGAGGAAGGTGGTTGATAATGTTATTATGACTCATGAGTTATTCAAGGCTTACTCAAGGAAGCATATCTCTCCTAGATATGTCATCAAAGTTGATATCCAGAAAGCCTATGATACTGTTGATTGGTTCTATCTAAAGAAGGTCATAGAAGGTATTGGTTTTCCTAAAAGATTTATACAGTGGGTTATGTCATGTGTTTCTACTGTGAATTACACTGTTATAGTGAATGGAGAACACACCAAGCCTTTTGATACAGCTAGGGGCCTGAGGCAAGGGGATCCCATGTTCCTATTTTTGTTTTCTATTGGGATGGAGCATCTCAGTAGGAATTTGTTGAATTTAAAATAGAACATTTTGTTCAAATATCATCCTAGATGTTCCAAACTTGATATAACTCATTTGAGTTTTGCTGATGATTTACTTATATTTCCTAGAGGTGATTGTTCTCCAGTCACTCAATTGAAGGCTAAGTTTGATACTTTCTCCTCAGCTTCAGGATTACAAGCTAATCTCACCAAAAGTTCTATATACTATGGAGGGGTTGATGATATTACTAGGCAGCAAATTCAAATGATACTTGGTTATAGTCAAGGTTCATTGCCTTTTACTTATCTAGGCATTCCCTTGCCTACAAAAAAATTAAGTGCATTATAGTGGCAGCCTCTAGTAGATAAGATAATGGCCATAATAACAACATGGACAACAAAGAAGCTCTCTTATGCTGGCAGGATTCAATTGGTTCAGACAGTTATATTTGGGATTCAATCTTACTAGGCTCAAATGATTGTTATGCCAGTTAAAGTGCTTAAACAGATAGAAGCTCATTACAGAAGTTATATATGATATGGAGTGGAGACTATTACTAAGAAGGCCCTGGTTTCTTCGGATAGAAGTTGTTCACCTAAAGTTGCAGGTGGACTGAATCTGGTGAAGCTCAAGTTGTGGAACAAAACTGCTATCTTGAAGATGTGTTGGGAATTGGCTGCTAAGAAAGATAAGCTTTGGATAAAATTGATTCATAGCTATTATATAAAGGAGCAAGATATGAGAGCTGTAACCACTCCCCCGCAAGCTTGTTGGATGATGAGGAAGGTATTTATTGCTAGATCTCACCTGTCTCTTACGGGTCTAGTGATTAAGCAAACTTATCTAAATCTTGTTGGTGATATGCCATGTGTACCTTGGAAAGGATAGATGTCAAAGAACCAAACAAGACCTAAAGCCATCTTTACCATGTGGCTTCACCTGCAGGGAAGGTTACTCATAGTGGATATATTAATGAAATGGGGAATACAAGTTGAGGATAAATGCAAGTATTGTGGCGTTGAATGGGAAACTAATCATCATTTGACATATGTATGTATAGAGACTAGGAAGATTTGGAATCGACTTGTCACGCCCCAAAACTAGGGTAGGGCGCAACTGGCACTCGATTCATGATTGATCGAGAAGCCGACTATATGACATCTATAACTGTAACACTTAGGTTATCCAGGACACCTGTTACAATCAACTGGAGTATAAACTGGACCCATAAGGTCTTAACAATACATGGTAAACAACCGAAATGCAACCGAGGCAATGAGTGTGCTAAACCAAGCAACAATAAGCCGACGAGGCCACAAACTAAACAACACTGTATACACTAAGTCCACAAAGCCTCTAAAGAGTAAAGTGACTGATGGTCGCAACAGGGCTCCGACCTACCCATAACTGCATCTCCAAACTCAAGCATAAATAACTAAGCCCTAGCTCCAGGAAGAGAGGAGCATACCAACCATCCATTGATATCACTAACTGCTACTCAACTGGCAATCCTGACCTCTATCTGTACCAGCGGCACGAACATAAGTCCCCAAGCGAAGGGACGTCAGTACGAATGAAATGTACTGGTGTGTAAGCTTGAAATTGTAAACATGAGATAGCAATCCTGTAATAACTGACTCAGTACATAAAAATATAAAGGATAGATATAACCTGGAATCTGCAACCTATAATTGATAAGAACTTACTATAACATAAGTGAATTCAACATAACTGAACCAGGAATAAGGAATAGTAACAACCCGGAATCCTGGAAATAGAAACCTGATAACAACTCTATAATGAGATGAAAATGCAATTAAGAAATGCACAAGAAAGAAACTATAACTGTAATGCCAACGATCAGCAAACCATAAATCCATATATAAAATTCGTCCAGCCAGTGTACCACACCGGGATAAAATAAAAATATCTCCAGGCTGTGTACCACACTTGGGTGAAATAAAAATATCTCCAGCTGGTGTACCATAGCGGGGTAAAATATAAAAATCTCCAACTGATGTATCACACCGGGGTAAAATAAAAATATCTCCAGT
Source organism: Datura wrightii (assembly GCA_035772735.1). Lineage (NCBI taxonomy): Eukaryota > Viridiplantae > Streptophyta > Magnoliopsida > Solanales > Solanaceae > Datura > Datura wrightii. Next base: position 31,341,724 of record JASDFA010000004.1, read on the forward strand.
CGGTGTACCACACCAGAGTAAAATAAAAATAACTCCAGCTGATGTACCATACGGGAGTGAAACAAAAATAAATCTCAATCGCAATCATAAATGGAGCTGATAGGGCTCATACAAACTATCTGAATACTAAATACCATGAAATATGCCGACTCAGTAACTATAACATGTGTAGGATCTTACTGTGACCCCTAATACCACAATTATGCCATACACATATAGGTCTTTCATTTAGAAATTAAATACATACATATGCTATGAATGAATTCTAGGGGAAGTTCCTAGAACTGGAATATCATAAACACTGTGCAGACGCACCTTCATGATTTTAAACATCTCCTAGCAATTCTAACATGAGGAGTAGAGAGGAAAAGCTTAACTTAACATTTTCTATTAACAATCTTCGCATTCATTTCGTGCTTATATTCTTTTGACTTTCATACTTTCATATCAAGAATTGTGAGTGTACATCATTCATTGCACATCATATCACATCTCGAGGTAACTTATGAACAGGAAGACATAACCTGCGTATCCCAAACTTGGAGCTCTTTAACATAAAAATGCTAGGAAACTGTCTCGGAGCTGCCTTAAGATAAATAAAGAGTTATAGTCGTGCTTTAGACAACATAGGAAAAGCTCGTGTGAAACTTTGCAATATACGAGGACCTTAGAAAAGCTTAGCAGCATTATAAACATTTTAGAAACTTCCAAGAAAAAAATTCTTTAAAACTTAAAAAAGTTAATCCAACTCTTAGAACAAATAATCAAAGATAATTGTTTAAAAAGTACAACGAAGAACTTCTTCTTAACTTGAGTCACTATCTAAAAATATTTGATTCTAATAATTCTTAAGAAGTTAACACTTTACTGGCCTTTCATTATCTTAACACAACTGAACATAACCAACTTTATTTATAACTTTTTTATGCTAAATGTCATTAGAACAGGGTGAATCTTGCTGGCCATTTTCCTAACTCGTTAAAAATTGAAACACTTATCATCTAAGTTAACAACCTTCAGCTTTACTTTGCGTATTCATCATAAATTCTTTTCCAAACAGGATTCGTGATCCCTACTTAATTATTTACTCTCGTATTCATTATTCCAGCAATTCTTATACGTACTTACCTTTTTACCTAATTGCCAACCTTATCTCTTAAACATCGTCTTGTTCATATTTTAACATCACTTGAGGGTTCTTGAAATCAACTACGGACAGAGGGCATATAACTCGCATTTTACCTTAAAAGATCTAACATTTACTCTTATCTCTCCATTGCTACTAGAGCCTCAACTTTTACTCTTAGGTTAATTTCCTTATACATCTCCAACTTTCAAAGAACATTCTACATGTCTGCTTAAAGCATTAAGCAATTCTCAGGAGGTCTAGATAACTCAAGAGCTCTAATAAACATATAGTAACTTTCTAAAGGTCATCCTTGCCGCTTTAGCGCATAATTTGAACGTAATCATAAACGTATATATTATGATTTTCGTATAACCTGTTAACATCAAGATATTGTGCATAACCTTCCAATAAAAATGGTTCCATAGAAATATCAATAGTTTACCCATTCGGGTTCTACTTTCCAAGTTTAACGTATCGGTTAATTAAGAAAGAATTAATTAGTCGATTAGCTTAAGGGAGAGGGATCGTGGAACCATCTCATGGCCCTAGTTACCTTAAAATATGAATATAAGAGGGTAGGTAACTGTCATAAGGAAATTCCATTTTGTTACCCTCGTTATCCCTTCTTGAGTTAAAACTGATTTCAATTATTAGGTTTGTCCGTGCATCGTCGTCTTGCCATATTTACCAATTTTCTTTGCAACCATAATGTGAAAAAACTTTGAAACCACAAATACAAAATATAATCTAAAGTACCAGCTCACAGTGGCCATGCCGAGGGGACTTCAGACTCAATTTACAACTATGACCATAATCAAAGGCAATTGCCCTCTCCGATTCACATTCATGCATTCCAACTCTTTAGCAAATACACAACTTAATACCAAGTAATTCTAACAACTGGGAAGAACCATAATATGATACTATGGAAGCTCAAGTACAGGGGAATGTGGATTAATCCTTGGCATGAATTCGTTCTTAAAAATCAAGAGAAAAAGAAGACCTTACATACCTTTTTCAGATGAACTTTTCTCTAGCCGATTTTCTATTTCAATGATCAACCTTCAACCTCCTTAATCCAGTGGTTTTATAGGTCAATGAAAATATTAATATATAGCATAAAATTCATCCAAAATAACTAATCAAAGGCAGTCACAATAGCAACAACAACACACGGCAACATCAACAACATTTAGCCATTTTCTCAACTAGTTTTCAGTTACTTTTGAGGGAGGAACAAAAGGAAATTTTACCTTAGTTTTCTATAATTCTTCCCCTAAATATGAAGTATAATTCAATCAAAATAATCAGCCAAAAATCCTAAGGAAAATGAGCAAAACTCAGCTCACAAACAGTCCATCGGTAGCTCACTTAGCTGCCAATTTCCAGATTTTCGCTTTACAATTTGAGAGGTTTAAAAGGGGGGAAATACTTACCTTTTACTGGGGGTTTGTTCTTCGTTAAAAATAGTAGTAATTGACCTCAACTTCTTGTCCAAAAATACAGCAACCCTGCTGTACAAAATGCAGCAAAAACAGTTCACCAACACACCTCCAATCTTCTAGCCTTTTAATCAAGAATTCAAGAAAGGTTAGTAGTAGAATTCTTACCTTTTATACTTGTGTTTAATCCCTACCAAGAGGTAACATATATGTATCTTAGAACAGCTTCACAAGTGCAGAAAATTCACCAAAGCAACACTACCCAAGTGCAGCCAAAACAGCCACCAACACACCACCTTCACCATATGATAGCTCCCCTTCACTTAGCTTTACTTTTAATGGAGTTTAGATTGGTGTTCTCCTTAGTTGTTTGCTGGAAATTTTAGAGAATTTCAGAGGATATGCAAGCACCTCAATTCTGGAAACGTTGAAAATGATTTCATAACACACAACTTAGAATATAAAGGTTGTTGGGTGATGGCCGTTTTTAGGGCAGTGGCCACCTCAATGCCCGATAGTGTCACGGTAAAACGTCTATAACTTTTTACTCCAAACTTCGATTAACAAGCGGTTTGATGTTATGAAAACTAGAGTCAAAAATATTTAATTTGATAGCGGGTGGAGCTTCTAGTTCATTATTTACTAGGATATATGGTCGTTTAAAGTTGACCCTAACTTATAAACTTCACATACTCTTTGTTTTTCCATTTGTACACATTTTCCTTGTTATCTACGATCAATATACAACCCGTACTTCCCTTAACATAGCATAGAAACATCAAATGATCACCAAAAATTTTCCGCGGTGTAACATCCTTCCCCCCCCCCCCCCCCAGGAACATTCGTCCTCGAATGCCATAACACATATCCTTTCCAGTCGTTGCTTCATATCAAACTATACTTATTTAACTCAATCTATTTACCTAACATAAGGCAGACGTGCCTTAACACTACATAATCGATGAACTTTTCTAACCATAAGAAAATTTATACACTACCACTACAGATAATTAACTCCAATACCACTTTTCATTCACTACTTAAGATACAAGATCAATGTTAAATATTAAGTTGTGCATTTACCTTTGCTTTTACCATGGCCCGTTATTGACTGTCCTGATAACTGAAACTAAAGCCTGATCTAGGGACAAAGAAGGAACTAAATCTCCAGGAGAAATTGAATGTCTGGCCACCTGGGGCCTTGAAACACTACATGGGCCTTAAATAATCCTGTTGACCTGGTCTCCCCACTTTATTATACTTCTTTGTTGGTACTTGGAAACAGTGAATCAGATTCCTCTATGAAAATGCTTGTATCTAAGAAATAGTCATGTCTATCTAGGTAGACATTCCCAAACACTCTCAAACCAGATAGGGTCCCAAACCTAATACAATTGATATACTCTATCCCTCATATTCCGCACCCTATCTGAAGCATATCGGACCAAAGAATTAAACCTGAGACTATATTCGCGAATACTCATGCTGCCTTCCTTTAGGTACAAAAACATACTAACTCGAACTCGTTGAAGTTCCCATGGTAAGTACTGATCTATAAAGGCTAGGGGATATATGCTCAAAACCCACGGGCACTACAGTTCTCAGAAGTATTCTCCTAGACCCTTCCATTAATTTCAACAACTGATTTTTGAAATGTCACTATTTGGGTTAACATCTGAAATGCTTTCTCAAAATCTCATCCCTTTGATATAGCTAAGGGTGCTGGAGGATAAAAAACTCTACCTCCTCCTGGCTCTATTGAAACTGGGAAAACATGAGGGGCTAAATACCTTCCCACGATAGCTCTGACTAGAACCAGAGGAACTGTAACATGGGTAGTAACACAAAACTCACTTCGAGCATATAATCTATTTCTCGGATCGATAGAAGGGCGAGTGGGACCCTTTGAAGCATTAGTGTCGATATATCCCGTAGCCATCTGCCTTACTCCAGGTGAATTCTAAAACATAAGCATGATTTAGACTTCAAACAGCCTTTACATCTTTGCTTTATAGCACGATATATTAATGAACAAAGTGAAACAACTCCTAAATGCCATGTAGCCTCCTGATTATAAGTATGGTGCACAACATACCCATAAGAATGACTCTACTAGACACGGCTTGTGGACTCCCTAGGATAGGACTTAGCTCTGATACCAAGTCTGTCACGGCCCAAAACTAGGGTAGGGCGCAACTGGCACTCGATTCATGATTGATCGAGAACCCAGCTCTATGACATCGATAACTGTAACACTTAGGCCATCCAGGAATTCTTATACGTACTTACATTTTTACCTAATTGCCAACCTTATCTCTTAAACATCATCTTGTTCATATTTTAATGTCGCTCAAAGGTACTTGAAATCAACTATGGACAGAGGGCATATAACTCACATATTACCTTAAAAGATCTAACATGTACTCTTATCTCTCCATTGCTACTAGAGCCTCAACTTTTACTCTTAGGTTAATTTCCTTACACATCTAAAACTTTTAAAGAACATGCGACGTGTCTACTTAAATCCTTAAGCAATTCTCAGGAGTTCTAGATAACTCAAGATCTCTAATAAACATATAGCAACTTTCTAAAGGCAACCCTTGCTGCTTTCGCGCGTAATATGAACGTAAGCATAAACGTATATATTATGATTTTCATATAACCTGTTAACTTCAAGATATTTTGCATAATTCCATAGAAATATCAATAGTTTACCCATTTGGGTTCTTTTTTCCAAGTTTAACGTATCGTTTAATTAAGAAATAGTCGCTTAGCTTAAGGGAGAGGGATCGGGGAACCATCTCATGGCCCTAGGTACCTTAAAATATGATATAAGAGGGTAGGTAACTTTCATAAGGAAATTCCATTTCGTTACCCTTGTTAGCCCTTCTTGAGTTAAAACCAATTTCAATTAAAACAGTTCACCAATACACCAAACACACCTCCAACTTCTAGTCTTTTAATCAAGAATTCAAGCAAGGTTAGTAGTAGAATTCTTACCTTTTATACTTGTGTTTAATCCCTACCAAGAGGGAACATATATGTAGCTTAGAACAGCTTCAAAAATGCAGAAAATTCACCAAAGCAACACTGCCCAAGTGCAGCCAAAACAACCTCCAACACACCACCTTCACCATATGATAGCTCCCCTTCACTTAGCTTTACTTTTAATGGAGTTTAGCTTAGTGTTCTCATTAGTTGTTTGCTGGAAATTTGAAAGAATTTCAGAGGATAAGCAAGCACCTCAATTCTAGAAACGTTGAAAATGATTTCATAACACACAACTTAAAATATAAAGGTTGTTGGGCGGTGGCCACCTTACTGCCCAATAGTGTCACGGTAAAACGTCTATAACTTTTTACTCCAAACTTCTATTGACAAGTGGTTTGACGTTATGAAAACTAGACTCAAATACCTTTAATTTGATAGGTCGTGGGACTTCTAGTTCATTATATACTGGGAGATATGGTCATTTAAAGCTGACCCTAACTTATAAACTTCACATACTCTTTGTTTTTCCATTCATACACATTTCCCTTGTCATCTACAATCAATATACAACCCGTACTTCCTTTAGCATAGCATAAAAACATCAAATAATCACCAAAAAATTTTTGGGGTGTAACACGATTGTTGAAATGGCTGATTATGCAGCAGTTCAGCAGCTTGTCATGGCCAGATTTCTTACAGTGGTTGATTATACAGTCCAAAGGAAAAAATGGTTGGTGCTTACCTGATCGAAATGGTTTATGCTGAATTCTTCCATATACTGTGGATAGAAAGGAATCGAGAATTTTTAACAAGAAAGAACAATCCATAGATATAGCGAGGCATATTGCTAGTATTTGCAGTTTTAGAGCTACAAGAAAGGTTAAATGTTTATTAGATCAGTGTATATATTAACCTTTAGGAGTTGAGTTTGGTAGAGTAGAAAGTTTATAAGTATAGCAGATTGAATTTTGTTTCTGCTTGGTTATGTATTTTTCACTTGGTGATTAATAAAAAATTTATTTACCAAAAAAAATGAGGTGCTTTAATTATTATTTTTTTAATTATATTTCAGTTACATGAAAGTACCCCAAAAAAATTAAATCTATCCTCCGTGTTCTGCGAAAGGGGAACATGTTAAAAAAAAATTAAAAATATTTTAAATAGAACCTCATTGGACATCCAACGAGGTACTTCTTATTTTTTTAATTATATTTTACTTAAGAAATATAAAAATTAAATAGAACCTTGTTGGAAACCCAACAAGGTTCGAGAAATTTTATCTTTTTAAAATTTTTTTAGAAAGTGCCCGTTTTGGTGAACTTCCATATCTTTGATCCATTTTGACATTTTCTAAATATTTTTTGCCCTTTTGATGTCAGACTCATCATTATGTAGTTACTAGTTTTTGGACACATGCTTTGCACATGTATCCTATAAATAATGTATATCTATAGTTATATTTATGCATATATATTCTTAAATATTTAATTAAGCTGTAGATTATAAATTTTAAAAAAATCAGTTTGGACATCAAGCAAAAATATGTTTACTTTCAAACTCTATGTAACACTTCTCAGAAAAAATTCTTCTTGAATTTTTTAATGTCTTTCTATTTATATTTTCATGCACAACAGGATACATAATATCATGTCTTTCCTGTAAATTTCAAATGATATACTGCACATTTTCTTTGTGAAAAAATAAAAGAAGGCAAAAACAAAAAAGACTACAAAAATAAAAACTTTGTTATGAAATAATAAAGAAAGAACAAAAATATTGTAGAGAAAGAGAAAAGGAGAGAAATTCTTATTTCTCTTGCTGGGGTGAAAAACAATGAAGGAGAACCCCTCTATTTATAGGGATCATTCCTCATAACTTTTCTCTAAAAGATAGACTTTCACTATAATATAAACACATGTATCCACTACAATACAAATACCTTTATAGACATTCACTATAATACAAATACATTTATAACACTCCCCCTTGAATGTCTATTTGATAGATAATGTGTCTCGTTAAAACCTTACAAGAAAAAATCCAGCGGGAAAAGATCTACTGAAGGAAAAGAGTACATATATCTAATAATATGCATTTTGGCTACCTCATTAAAAACCTTACAAGGAAAACCCAGTGGGACAAAACCTCGTAAGGAAAAAAGAGTACAACGCATATTAACTCTCCCTAATGAGAACATCCTTGAATCTTTGCATCCCGATCTTGTGCACCATCTTCTTGAAAGTTGCAGTTGGTAGAGATTTGGTGAATAAAATCAGCCACATTGTCACTTGAACGAATCTGTTACACATTGATATCACCATTCTTTTGGAACTCATGTGTGTAGAAGAACTTTGGCAAGATGTGCTTCGTTCTATCTCATTTAATTAATTCTTCCTTTAGTTGTGTTTTGCATGCTGCATTATCTTCATATAAAATTGTTGGTACTTTTTCACGTTTCAAACCACATTTTTCTCTAATGAGATGTATCATGGACCTTAACTACACACATTCTCAGTTTGCTTCATGAATAGCTATTATCTCAGCATGATTTGATGAAGTGGCTACGAGAGACTATTTTGTAGATCTCTAAGATATGGCAGTACCTCCACATATGAACACGTAGCTAGTTTGAGATCGAGCTTTTTGTGGCTCAGATAAATATCCAGCATCAGCATAACCAACAAGATGGGGACTGCAATTGTTAGAATTATATAAGCTCATATCGGTAGTCACCAACAAGATGGGGACTTCAATTGTTATAATTATATAAGCTCATATCGATAGTCACCAACAAGATGGGGACTGCAATTGTTAGAATTATATAAGCTCATATCGGTAGTCCCTTTGAAATACCACATTATGTGTTTGATCCCATTTCAATGTCTCCTAGTAGGAGCAGAACTATATCTTGCTAACAAATTAACTGAAAAGGCTATATCAGGTCTTGTAGTGTTACGAAGATACATTAGTGCACCAATTGCACTAAGATATGATACTTTAGGACCAAGAATTTCCTCGTTCTTTTAAATCCTTCAAGAATTTTCATATATACTTCAGTCTATCTAGACTTGAAAATAATTTCATTATACGCATAGCAAGTATTTCATGTATTTTCAGACTTATGTGTAACTTCAAAATAATTGCATTCACCACCGGAGGACCTCTCCATATAATAATGTCAGAATCTGCAAAACATCTTTATTCCACAAGAATCCATTTATACTCACTCGCATTATACTTGTATTGCGTATTTTTATTTGGCTAATCATTTATCTGTCCATACTTTTTGATAGATTTGAATTCAAGATCCTCGTCAATATTTATAACATTGAGGCTACATTATATCAAAGGTATTGTCGAAGATCATTTTGATATAAGTTCCAATGCAACATAACTTATTGAGATCTCTTCATTTTTCATCATTTTCAGGTACCTAAACCTTTGCCAAGGTTTTATGAAGTGTTATGTCATGGAGCTTTCTTAAAGCACTTGCCTCATTATTATGACCATCTTAATCATTTGCTCCTCTCCTTCTTCAAGGAGTTGCTATATGTTAAATAAACATATCTCATACCAAATTTTATTTGAGAATTTTGTTCTCATAACCAATGGTTTATCTATAATTGGAGGCATACAATTTTTGCTAAACCAACTTAGATATGAACCAACATTATCAATGTGATTTTATAGTTTGGAACTGCTCTTAATTTAACAATTCAAGTAAACGACCTTGCAAAAATCAATTGCAAGTTGATACCAAAGAACATGTGACCATACCATAGATGCATTTATTATATAATAGCAAACGGTTCACATGGAAGGTGAACGGGCCCATGTTCACCCTTTTATAAGTTCCAAAATTTCAGGGAATATAATTCCAATCTTAGCTGATCAAGATCATTCTATCACGAGAATAAGCAATACGAGAATTCTTGAAGAATCTTTTATTTCTTCAACATATAGCTACGTGAATTCTCAATTATTTTTGCATCACATTTAAACCGGGATAGTCAACCAGTTATGCCAACTTATCTTTATTTCAGTAAACTTCTAGTTTACTTTCGTATGTGACTTTGTCATCATACTCATGTTTATGTACTACAAACAAAAGGAAATGACGGGTAATCTTTTACATAAATATTTATAACCCGCTTTAATTATAGTAATATGAAGATATTAAATCTTCCCATAATTTATAGTCTCAAATTTTTTTTTCAATATCTTTGAAACTTATAAGTTTCCTTTTGAAACTTACTAGTACACATTAGCTCTTCTAGAGCTCTCAATTAATTTTGTGTACTAGCACATATTCCATCATATCAACATCATTAATAGTTTTTCCACATAGTTTCAACTTAGAAACAATTTTGAACGTTGAAGAGTTGTACTCATGAACAAACTTATAGTCTTGATGGATCCAATCATATCGTGCCTTTGGGTGGATGACCATATTCAGGTGGTCTATCTTGCTTTTAGGTTATTCCACAAAACAAGTGGATCCTTAACCATGAGATATTCAATTTTAAGAATTTTGTCAAGATAATGACGCAAGAATATCATAGCCTTAGCACGATCTTCGTTTGATGCTTTATTTTCACTTTTAATGGTGTCTCCAAGACCCATTGCATCCATTTGGATTTCAGCATCTAACATCCATGAAAGGTCGATGGTGAAAAATTGAGGAAAAATCAAACTTGTTCGTCATTTTATTTTTTTATTTAATTTTTACATAACTATTTAATAAACCTACGGTGTCCACCGGATACGCCGTCAGTAAGTTTCAAGCATTTTTGCATGAATAAAATTTACCGGGATATAATTTTAATATCCGACGGACAGAGTCGTGTGGAATTAAAAATAAAATTTTAATTTACTTACCCGACGGACAGAGTCGATAAATGAATTAATTATTATTTCTTAAAGAATAATAATAATAATAATAATAATAATAATATATAAATTTAAAATAATTTCTACATACCGATGGACAGGATCGATTTGTCCGTCGGTTATTAGTCAAGATCTGGGTCAACTCATTAAATGGACAAATCGACGGACTAACCGACCCTGTCCGTCGGTTTGTCATTTAATATCGGTCGACCAGACCCTTTCTTCTCCCATTTCTCCCTTCTCTCTTCTCTCTCCTTTCACTCCAGCGATTCTCACCCCCAAACCCCATTGTCGGACCTTCCTTGTCTCCAGCGTCCCTCCCAGATCACCGGCGAACCTCCCACCGCCTAGCTTTCATTCACAACTACCGCCCCTCCTCTCCAATTTCAAGTTTAGGGTTTTTAAAATTTTTAATTACATTATTATTGTTTGATTTTAGGTTAAATATTAATATATTAGTCTATTTAGGTTAATTTTTATCCATTAATTTCGTGATTTATCAAGTAACTGCTGTGTATTAACTTGAATTCTTGAGAAAAGTAGAGATTTGTTAACCTAAGTATGTGTATTGATGTCTTTTTTTATTGAAATAATTGTATTTGTGGTTCATTGTTAATATGAATGTGTTAGTTAATTTAGAATTTATAAAGTTAGTTTATTTTCAGTTCTTGATATTTTTTTTTTGGTTGTTGATATTTTAGTTTAATTTAGTTTCTTGATATTCCAATTCTTGATATTGTTATGTAGATTAATAATTATTCAAATGTAGATATAATTCAAATGTAATAATTATTGATATTTCATATTCATAGTTCAATTATTACAAAAATTTAGTTTAATTTAGGTTCTTGATTTTGTTAAGTAAATTAATAATTTAAATTTAATAATTATTAAAATGTAGAATAATAATATATTAATTCAAAGTTAATAATTATTAAAATTTCATATTCATGTTTCAATAATTATAAAAATTTAGCTTAATTTAGGTTCTTGATATTTTTATGTAGTTTAATAATTTAAATTTAATAATTATTAAAATGTAGATTAATTATATAATAATTCAAAGTTAATAATTATTAAAATTTCCTATTAATAAATCAATAATTACAAAATTTATCATTACATACTCAAATTCCTTAACCACATATAATTTTAGTAATTAATAATTATTAAATATTAATTCAATAATTTCATCAAAATTTGACTTACTTTTGGAGGATGTTTATAGGATAATTAGTGACCATTAAATAATAAAATTTAATTATCAATATAAATTAATTAATTTTAATTTATATGTGTAAACTAAAATATATTTATTTTTTTAGATGAATCATCGCGTATGGATGTATGATAGAACTAATGCAAATCGTGGGGGCATGAAAGATGAATTTGTTGAAGATGTTAGAGGATTTATCAACCATGCAATGTTGCTATACCCTTTTCAAACTGATGGATTGATTAGGTGTAAGCGATGCATTTGCATGAAGTTGTTTAAACCTGATAAAGTTGTAGTTCATATTTACCGTTATAGATTTAAGCCTAAATATTTTGTGTAGACTGATTATGGTGAGACTGATGGAGAGAATGGTATTTTTTATAATATAATCGGTGAAAATAGTAGGTCTGCACATGATCAAAGTAGTGTTCAACATGAGAGAGTGCATGAAATGGTTAGTGATGGGTTCAGAATATAATATAGGATGGAACCCGAATAATATTTCGAAGAAACTCCCAATGAAGAAGCAATGCATTTCTACGAACAACTAGAAGAGGCTCGTCCTCCACTATGTGTAGGGAGTCCGCATTCTGAGTTGTCCATTGCAGTTAGACTAATCAATATCAAATCAGATTGGAGTGTTCCTCAAGCTGCTATGGACTCTGTGGTTGGTTTTTTGGGGGAACTCGTTAACCCTGAGTTGAACGTACTTAAGAATTTCTATCAGGCAAAGCAATTAGTTTCCAAGTTAGGATTGTCGTATTATAGAATTCATTATTGTGAAAATGGTTGCATGTTGTTCTATAAAAATGATGGGGATCTAGAAAATTGCAAGTTTTGTGGACATGCTCGTTTTAAGCGGACTCCTGGTGGAAGATGGTTCCAGTTAAGGCGATGCATTATTTACCTCTTATACCTCTATTAAAGAGATTGTACGCGTTGATGAGTTCTGCTCCGCATATGAGATGGCACCGTAAGAATAGAAGGGCTCCTAGTGTTATGTCTCATCCATCAGATGGAGAATCTTGGAAACATCTTGATCGAACTTATATTGATTTTGCTAGTGAACCAAGAAATATTACATTAGGCTTGTGTGCATATGGTTTTACACCATTCTCTGTTTCTGATGCATCCTACTCTTGCTGACCTGTATTCCTTATTCCATATAATCTTCCACCTGAAATATGTATGACGAGTCCCTATATATTTCTAAGTTGTATTAGCCCGGGTCCCCGCAATCCAAAAAGTTTGATTGATGTTTATCTACAACCTTTAATGGATGAGTTAAAACAATTGTGGTTTGAAGGTTTAGTGACTTATGACATATCAACTAAGCAGAATTTTCTTTTGCGTGCTTGTTTAATGTGGACTATAAATGATTTTCCGGCATATGGGATGCTTTCTGGTTGGATTACCGCTGGAAAATTAGCTTTCCCATATTGGACGGAAAATAGTAAAGCATTCACATTAAAATATGGTAATAAAAATTCATGGTTTGATTGTCACCGTCGGTTCTTGCCAGTGGATCACGAGTTTAGAAGAATGAAACATGCCTTTCAAAAGAATAAGGTTGAAAATGATCTGTCACCTCCATTATCATCAGCAAGTGAAATTTGGGAGAGAGTTTGTCACTTACCAAAGGTTACAAATGCTACACCTTGTAGACTTCCTGGATATGGTGTTGGACATAATTGGACAAAACAGAGTATATTTTGGGAGTTGCCGTATTGGAAGGACAACCTTCTATGACACAATCTTGATGTGATGCACATTGAAAAAAATTATTTTGATAATTTGTTCAACACCGTGACGGATATTAAGGGTAAGACAAAAGATAATCCAAAGGCTAGAATGGACTTAAAAGAATACTACAGAAGAAAGGAACTAGAGTTGCAAGAAATATACAATAATAAATTGTTAAAGCCCAAGGCGAGCTTTTCATTCACAATGGATGAAAAACGTGAGATTTTGTGAGTGGGTTAAAAATTTGAGGATGCCTGAGGGCTATGCTTCAAATTTAGGGAAGCATGCAGATATGAACAAAGGGAAATTGTGTGGTATGAAAAGTCATGATTGTCATGTTTTCATGGAAACTTTGATTCCTATTGCATTTAATCGACTACCTCATAGGATATGGAAGCCAATCACAGAGGTAAGTTTGTTCTTCAAAGATTTGGGTAGTAACACTTTGTGGGAGGATAACTTAGAAAGGATGGATGAGAATATTCCTGTGATTACTACTACGTTGGAAAATATCTTCCCGTGCAGATTCTTTGATGTGATGGAACATTTACCTATTCACCTCGTACATGAGGCACGTCTTGGAGGCTCAGTTCAATACAGATGGATGTAACCATTTGAAAGGTACTAAAACTACGACTTTGTACACAACGAATTCATTTTTTTAATGTTGGTTTAACCAAATTACTAAGATCAAAATTTTATACAGAACTATTGGCAAGTGCAAAAGAAATATTAAGGAACGGTCTAAGATTGAAGGATCTATCTATGAAGCTTATCTTGCAAGGGAAACTACTCATTTTTGTTCTTACTATTTTGAGCAGCAAGTGCCAACTTTAAGAAATAGGCCTACCCGCAATGATGATGGTGATATTGATCCAAGCTACCCGCCGATTTCAAATTTTAATCAACCAGGTTGAGGTTCTAAAAAATGAACCAGACGAGGTTTGGGTAGTCTGGAAATGCAATATATTGTGACACACGTTCTGCTTAATTGCCCCAAAATACAACCATATCTTGAGTAAGTACTAAATGATATTATTGAATAATATTATTTAAATAGTAATGCTTAAACTAATTTAAAAACTAATGTGATTGAGCAGTTACTTTGTAGGACAGTGGGGTAATGATGCCATATATACGAGGTTCTCTGATTGGCTGAAAGATTATGTAAGTGTTCAATATTATGTTAACGATATAAGTACAACATAATCATTTGTTTAAATAAATTTTTTAAACACTATGTAGGTTCATGATGAAAATTACAATATTGAACATTTGCAAATTGTGAGTGATGTTGCACTCGGGCCTGAGATTCAAATTCAGTCCATACATAAATATTGTGTCAATGGTTTCAAGTTTCAAATAGAGAAAACTTCTAAGTTAAAACCAATAATAGCACAGTGTGTGTTAAAGGTGATATAGACGGTAATGGCCAAACTGTTGATTATTATGGTGTTATGCAAGAGATAATGGAAGTTAGATATGCTGGATGGCCGAGAAAAAAGATAGTACTATTTCGGTGTAAGTGGTTTGATCCATCACACAGAGGTACTAGGGTTAATCAACAGAATAATATAATTAAAGTTAAGCACACCAGATAGTATGACCGTTATGATCCTTTCTTCATTGCACAAAATGCTAAGTAGGTGTATTATGCTTCATATCCTCTGCGTAGAGACAAGGCTGATTGGTGGGTTGTTATAAAGACTAAGCATGTCGGTCAGATAGAGATTGATAATGTGTTGGATGTGGCGTACCAAAATAATTTGACAGTTGTTCATCAAACTGTGGATGCTGAGTTAGAACAAAATTTAGAACATTTTGAACACATTAGAATAAGTTTCTGATGATGATGTAATAATTGAAATTGCAAATATTGAGGACAAATCAGATAATGAAAATGAACCAAGTGAGGGAGAAGAATCAAATCATGATTATGAAATAAGTGATGAGCAAGAATGGGAGAATTATGAAAATGAAACAAGTGAGGAGGAAGAATGGGATAATGATGATTAGCAAGTAACTTAATTAATTCTTTTAAGTAATTATTATATCTAATATATACTTACATTATTATTTTAATTATATTTTATAATGCATGTAAACTTGTATACAGATGTCGTCAGGTGATCGAGGTCAAACTAGTAAGGGTAGTAAATTGAGTAAGAGTAGTAGGAAAACACATAGGAGACCACTAGATTCTAGTGCTGCTTCGAGGTGGCACATACACATACACATTCTTCTCCACATCTGTCCTATGTCCCCTATGGTACTGGGCATCCAGCACATTCATCTCTGCCTCCATTTCCTACTACTTCTCACACTTTCATGCCTACACCTAGCATTCATCCACCACGGGGAAACTTGACGTATTCATCGTCTGGTACTCCTTCCCCGATTGGATCATCTCCTGACATTGCCGACTTGCGACTTAAAGATAGAAGCTCTAACTCAGACTCACAGGGCACTTTTAGTACTCCGCCCTTGACCCAGTCATATAGAGCACCGGCACCACCACCGGCACCAGCACCAGCAGCTGGAGAGCCACAACCTGGAGATATAGACAATCTCGATAGACTGGTGATCGTGCCTGATGGATCTGGCTAAGTTTGATTTTAATTTTGATTTAGATTTATAATATTTAATCTTAATGTTATATTTATGACTTGACATGTTTGTTGTCTTTTTTACAGGTTTCATCCGGGAAAAGAGGCAAGAAATCATCTAAGGGAGAGCATTCAGAGGATATATGATCGACCTTATTCGAGTAGGACTGAAATACCACATCGGGTTTGACAGGCCATCTTTAATGAGTTTAAGGTATATAAATGAATATTATTTCATTAAATTCTTCTTTGACCCATGATTATTATATATTATCTAGCACTATTGATCCTTGATTATAGACATTGTGTATTTGGCTACCTTAGCATGATAAGAAGATAGCCACAAACTACGAGAGGAAGGGCATTTCAAGGATGTCAGATTGATTTAGGGATGCAAGATTAAAGAACAAGAGGCCTGAATGGATGCTACCTCATCTTTTTGAGGCGCTTCAGGAATATTGGAACACGCCTGAATTTAAGGCAAATTGTGAACAGGCGAAGAAGGCCAGGAGTGAAGGGAAAGGTGGTTCATTGCACACTGGGGGTCCAAAGAGCCAAGGGACAATAGCTAGAGAATTGGTAAGTAATTATTATATTTAATACTTATATAAATTTGATTAAATTTTACATATTCTTTTACTTTGATTACATTTTGTTTGCAGGCCAAAAAATTAGGTTGTGACCCTACTCAAGAGGAGCTATTTCGGGCTACCGATGTAAAGAAGAAGAAGAATGAGTCTGATGCTGACACATGGGTTGAACAAAGAGTTGAACAAGCCTATGTAAGTTCCTACATATTATATATAAATAGTAATATGTTAAAGTTTAATTTGAACAACCATATTATACTAATTAACTTTTTCTAATTATGTAGATGGATTATCAGTGACTCTTGTCTGAGTACAGCCAGTCTCAGGAAGCCCTAGGTGGGCCGACCCAGCCTCCACCGGATGTCGCTACCTAGATTTGGACTAAAAAAGTGATCGGGGGGGCAAAAGGGGAGAGTCTACGGTCTAGGATCTAGAAACTCAGTTTGACGGATTCAGTCTGAAATGGAAGGTATTGGCTCTTCTAGCCAGGCCGAGGCAGTTGATGGTGTTCAGATCGCCGCAATGTCGCAGAAGATTGAACAGCTTACACGTGCCTTGGCAGATGCCGAGGCCAGATGCATTGCAGAGAGTAGGACAATGTGTCATATCGTCGAGGCTCTCAAGGCACAAGTGAACAACCTAGCTAGTGGAATGCAGAGACGACGTTCCCGTTCTCCTCCTTCGGATGACGAACTGTTTTCGACAGATGATGAAAATGTCGAAGAGACGCCTTAGTTGTTAGGATTATTGTAAATTAAAAACAAACTTTATATATATTTTTTGATTTTTTAAACTTTGTTGATAATTTTGGTGGATATTTAGTGTTGTTTTTATGTTTTAATTCGATAATTACTATGTTATTAATTTTCTTGTTCATTTGGAATTGTTTTGGTAGCAACTAGTGCTAGATATTAGCTAAAATTGAATTGATCTTTAATTTGGCAAGTGGGAATTCAGAAATTGCATCTTTTTGCTGTTGGTGCGTTTGCAGAAAACCGACGGACAGCGTAGGTAAGTCCGTCGGTTTTCTACAAATACATACCACAAGAAACCCAGAAAACCGACGGACAAACCGACAGTGTCCGTCGGTATGTTCTTTAAAACTAAGAACATACCGACAGACACCGCCGGTAATTATGATTTAAAAAATTAATTAATAATTAAAAATTACCGACAGTGTCCATCGATTGGGTAACATTTTAAAAACCCACGGAATTAAAATTCACCAAACCGATGGACGTCCATCAGTAATATCCGATGCTATCCGTCGGTTTTTTATTTCCGACGCGACATATTCTGACGACCCTTTGTCCTTCCTTTTTAGCCAAAAAACTGAAGCTGTACGTCAAAAATGACCCTCATTTTTTGACTAATTTTTAGTAGTGTGATGGGATGAAAAACAATGAAGGAGAACCCCTCTATTTATAGGGATCATTTCTCCTAAGTTTTTCCAAAAGATAGACTTTCACTATAATATAAACACACGTGTCCACTATAATACAAATACCTTTATAGACATTCACTATAATACAAATACATTTATAACAAACTTGAAGAAAAAAAATACTATAGGTATCCTTAGGAATGAAAATCATTTGGAGCTTTTAAACAATATGTTGGAGTTCTCTTCTACTTGACTATTAATTAAATTAGTCTATATTTAATTACTTCATTTAACTTTTCAAATTCTATAGGTTTTCATAACTTGGGTGATTAGTGATTAATTAAAAAATAAGTTACACGTTATATAAAAGATGAAATGTGAAAAGTTTGATATTATAAATAATAATTAAGAATATATAACTGAAAATAATTAATTTAATTAGAATACTTTTCTACGTGAAGGGTAATAATAATAATAATAATAATAATATTATTATTATTATTATTATTAATCACCCAAAACGTCGTGATTGGCACCCACATTAATCCTCCGGTGGGCGAACCAACGATCCCCAATAATTATCCCAACATCAATCATTCAGAAGGACATAACACTTCTAATAAAATGAAATAAAATATCCAAAAAATATAATAACCTTCAAAACCAAAACAAATAATACTTCACAAGATTCGAAAGTCATTGCACTTCAACGTCTAACTACAAGTCTAGGAATATTTAAACTAAAAGAAAAAAAATGTCGCAATGGGCGGAGGAGAGACATCTTCATTAAAAGAATGGGACTGCTCGCCATTGCGCTCGCTCACTTTCAAGAGGAATCGCTGCTGTTTTTATGTGAGGACGAGAGGAGCTTCTTGGATCAAATTCTGCACTCCAAAAAGAAGTGCAGGAGTAGGGTCAGTACGAGATACGATACTGGTAGGCATCATCGGCTGACCTAACATAATAACATATAAGTATGACAACAACAATATAGAACCAGTCCAAACATCATACAAAAGTACAGTAAGCATTTCAAGTACATTAACTCTGCCCAGGTGACAGCCGACCTGCTCACTAGGTTGGGCCTTCCACTGTGGCTGTCACTTGAACGCTATAGCGGTCTCACCACAACAGAAGAAGTTCCACTACAGTGGTACTGGTCGAGGCAATAGCTTGACTTAGCTGCACCTGCATCAGTTTACCAGTCTTCAACAATTCACACATTCAGATACTCAATCAGACTATACATAATCTTTTTACAACAATGCACAACTACTCATAATCACATGCGATTTATGCAATTAATCACAAGAGAGAAACAATTCAACATCATTGAATGTTAATCATATCATGCTTTAAACATTTCCCACTTCCCTCATTCGGGTTGCAAGCACAGGATCACAAAGTTAACTCTACCACTTAGTACTTACTCATTCCAAGTTGCAAGCACATTGCACACACATCATAAAATAGAACAAATGGTGACATGTCGTGCACACGCCTACGCCATATCACCATAAACACTATGTCGCCAATATCAGTGTACACACATGCTAGAGGGTCTTATTTCTACCGTTCCACTCATGACTTGCAGGGGACTCTAGATATTCATATACTGTACCGGCATGGTAACTGCTCCTACTCATATGCTCGTCCGGATGCTCCCCTGGGATACGAGCCACTCAATCCATGTCGCTCGCCTGGATACTCCCCTCGTAACCATTCTCATTTAATTGAATATAACAAAGTGCATTATTTAAACACACAGGAGTCTACAATCTACTCCTTCACTTGCATAATTACGGACCAGCAAACATCTCGATAATAATGTAAAATATCTTTACTTAACAACTTAACACAGTTTCATAATGGTTCAAATACCACATCATATCCACATTCTTTCACAGTTTATTCAACAGGAAAATCTCATAACAAGTATTGTCCACAAACCAATCACATGTCATCATTGCACAAAACAAACATGTCGTTCGTTATATAGAGTCTAATCCCTCTAAACCCTAACCTACCTCGATTTTTGGGTATGAAAAGTCAGCTAATCCATAGGAGCCTTGCCCTTTCTCAACGCCTCGGAATTTTTGAAATCTACAACAACAAAATAAAGTAATTTAGTTATTTACTCTTCAAATAAGGGTCTTAAAAGTACAAACCCTTCCCTTCAGGGCACTTTCAAAAATAAAACCCCAATTTCACCTAGTTCTAGGCCTCAATTCCCGTATAACCCATGTTCTCTACCAAATAAACTTTGGGGTATAATCATTACCTCTAAAACTTCTAATCACACCACCCCTTTAACTTCCAATCATCCTGCCCTAGTCTATTAACCTATTGTTTCTCAACATAGAATTCCCCCATTAAAGATTCTACAAGAATCCCGAAGTCATCGCAATCCACCATGAAGGTAGGAATTCAAGAGACTTACTTTGGGAGAGGAATTCACTGATCTGGGGAAGAAATTCGCCTTCCAACCCTCTTCGTGCTTTTGGAGATAATGGGGTGTAACCCTAGAAATCTCACTTAAACCCACTTTCTGATTCTTGTCGTCTGTTACAACGGTCACATTTCTATTGCAGTGGACCCGCTACAGCGGTCAGGAGACTGTTATAGCGAATCCGATGGTTAATTCCCGATCCAATGCGGCGAGACTCTGACCATTACCATGGTCTCGCTGCAGCAGAAACCTTACTGTTGTAGCAGTCTCTTGAAACGAGTTGCCTCCAAAAAATCATCATTTTCGACACTTAGCTCATTTCACATTACTTTTCCTCAGATTTTTGCCTTTTTTGAGAGTCCTAAGTTTGTTCCCCTTGTAACGACATGCAGGTTGTTACATTATTACTTGTTAAAACAAACAAATAATGTAGGTCACGTGGGCCAAAACATATAAATTTTGATTATCTTAACATCTTTTTTTCATCATATTAGTATGAAAAAAATTGTAACTTGTACTATTTTTATATAGTTTTTTAATATTTAAATTATAATTTTAAAATATTAATATAATCTAATTTAATTTTAAAAATTATTTAAATTAACTCTCCAGAAGCAAAACATGAATACTAATTTTGGATGAAGGAATTTCTGTTGATGTCAACAAAAGGTCAATTTGTTGTGCTCTATTTAAAATTAAGAAAATAAATTCTCTTATATCATTCTAGTACTTTTTAGGATTGTTTGGTTATTGAGATTAGGTTATTAACCTTAGGTTAAGATTTTTGATTATATTTATCTCATATTTAATTATGAATATTAATTAATATTGATAAAAAAATTTTGTATTAAAGTTTTGGTATTTTCCATCCAACGTGACATAACATATGGATGGTAATTTTTAGAATTATAATTTTGAGATTATTAACTCTGCATAGTTGTGCTTGGAACAAAACGACCCCTATCACCTATAGTTTTGAAGTATGTAATTCCTTTTATTTAATTAAATAAATATGGAGTTAGTTTTTTAGATGTTCATTTAACTAAGGATAGTTTACTCCGAATTTCTATTTTTTATTTTATTTTTATAACTCAAGAGTTACTTAACTATTAATATTTCACTCACAAAGTATTTTTTCTTTGTTTTATAACTCAATAGTCACTCAACTTTTGATATTTCATTCACAAAATCACTCAATCATTTTAGGTGATTTTTTCATTTAAGTTTGTTGACATAAAATTTTTACTTTTAGCCAAATTTTTTTAGCAATAAAATGCTACCTATTATTTTAACAAAAATCTAAAAAACATTTTAATAAAATTACTGGAAAATACTTATGCGTTTGTAATTGTACTCTAAAGAAAATTTAAATATTAAACTGAATTTTAAAAAAAATATAATGTGGAATAATGAATGACAATACAACATAAAACTACTCAAGGGAGAAAACGGAAAGAACGAAAAAGTTAGAAAAGAATAATTATAAAGACAAGATTTTATTTGCTTGATTTAAACATGACGAAAAATAAACTTGTTAGTAAAATCCTTCACATGAATATTGTGCATTTTTAATTCCATTAAAAAGAGAAAATTCAAAAAAGAAAATAAGATCCAAAAGATAATTATAATTATAGTGTCATATTTTTCTTTCGATGTGATTCTTAGTTGTCTAAAATTTAGTCTTTAAAAATAAAACAAATTCATTAAACAATACATAATCTGTTAGGATCAAAATAGTTACGCGTCATGCGGAAGCTAACAAAATAAATTTTGACAGACAATAAATAAGAAGACAAATGAGAAATATATCAAAAGATATACAATAATCTAATATGGTTTGGTTAATCGACCTACATCCACAAGAAGAGACAAGCAATCCACTATATAAAAGAGAGTACAGAATATCGAGAGAAGTAACCTCATATAATTTACTCAAAACGAAAAGAGGTTTACACAAGTGGCAGTATAATAGTTGTGTCTCACAAATTCTCTCCCTAAATAAGACTCTCAAAGCCTTTAGGATTACATTATTGATGGTACCAAGTTAGAAGGAAGGAACCTCAATTTATACAGCCATAAACCTTGTCCTACCGGAGAAATGATTGGCCGAATATAAAAAATTTGTGTTTTTCTTTTAGGAAAAGAAAAATCTAATTATAATAAGAAAATCAAGAAAAACACCCAATATAACCTGCTAAGCAGTAAGCCTATTATTACGAATTTAAGTTTTCTAATATTGAATTACAATAAATACAAGGGTAAAATTAATTTAAGCAACATATGAATGATAAATTAAAATCATTACGCCTAGTAATAAGAACATGATAACAATTTATTTTATATTGAAGTATAATTATTGTAGGGATATAAAGATAACAAAAATAATAAAATAAACGGAATAGGGACAAATATCTCCTCAATTTTGTGAGTTGGAGTGGATATATCCCTTGTTAAAAAAGTGGTTTAAATATCTTTAGAAGAATGTGACTTTCCGGTGGTCTGATGAGTGTGAAGTGAGCTTCCAAAAGCTCAAGGCTTTGTTGACTTCAACTTTGGCAAGGGTTTTATCGTGTATTCTGATTCTTCATTGATTGGCCTAGGATGTGTTTTGATGCAACAGTGCAATGTTATTGCATATGCTTCTTAACAGTTGAAGATTCACGAGAAGAGCTGCCCTATTCACGACTTGGAGTTGGCGGCGGTAGTTTTTGCTTTAAATATTTGGAGGCACTACCTCTATGGTGTGCGTTGTTAAACTTTCATGGACAATCATAGAATACAATACATATTCAACTAGAAGGACCTAAACTTGAGACAAAGAAGGTGATTGGAGTTGCTAAGTATTATGATATGACTATCCTTTACTATCCAGGCAAGAGAAGGAAGATAATGTGTATGACAAGTCCTGCATTGCTACTAGAGGAGATCTTTGGCTAATATATTTCTCAGACTTGGCATTTTTGATCCTAGGAGGATTCTTTCTTGTGTGAAGGTCAGTCTATGTTATTGGAGTAGATTAAGGCTCAACATCTTGAGGATGATTCAAGAAAACGTATTGAGCAATGAATCTAAAGAGTCCATTTTGTATCTAGAAGGTGTTTTGAGGATCTAGGAACGTATTTGTGTTCCTAGAATGGGTGTTTTAACTAGATAGATTATGTAGGAGAGTCCTAAGTATTCTATCCGTCTAGTAGTAGCGAAGATGTACAATGATTTGAAGCAACACCACTAATGGTGTTAGATGAAGAGGGACATTGTGGATTATGTGTGTTGGTGCTTGAATTGCCAATAGGTAAAGTATGAACATCAAAAATCAGGTAAATAACAAAGAAGATGCCTATACCTGAGTGGAAGTGGTAGCAGATAGCTACGAACGTCGTGGTAGGTTTGCCGCAAACTTTGAGGAAATTTGATTTCATTTGGTCATCGTTGATTGAATCACCAAATACGCACTTTGTGCCAGTTAAGACTACTTCCAATTCAGAGAGGTTAGCCATTGTATACATATGAGACATAGTTCTACATGGGTTGCCCATTTCCATTATATCATATAGGAATACTTAGTTTACATCTCATCTCTAGAGATAAATGCAGAAGGAGTTAGGTACGGGGTTGAGCTTTACACAATATTTCACCTGTAGATAGATTGTCAGTCAAAGAGGATCATCCAAGTTGTCTAGGATATTTATGAGAATGAGTGATCGATTTTGGAGGTCATTGGGACCAGTTCTTGCCTTTAGTAGAGTTTGCTTACAATAGCAATTATCATTCCAGCATTCAGGCGGCTCCATTGGAAGCTTTGTTTGGTAGGAAGTTTAGATCTACGATGGGTTGGTTTGATACTTTTTAGGTTTGATTAAATTCAATATTTTGGGTTAACGATAATGCGTTCAAGTTTTGACAATTCTGCTAGTTAGATGATTTACGACTTAGTTGAATGATTTGCAGAGATCCTGAGGCTCTCGGGAATGAATTGGACTATTGAAGTGATTTCTAGTTTTCTTAAAAATTTTAGTTTACCACAGATAATATTTGGTCAAGACAATCACATATTAATGATCTGAAGATTCCAACAAGCGTGAAATATATTTTATGATCGATTTGCACTGTTGGTATGTGTTTGGGTAGGCTATCCTAAATGATTTCCAAGAGTCAAACCAAAGTTGAGATTTTGATAGTGATTGTTGGTTTATCTTATATGGTGTTGTCATACCTGCGTAAAAGAGTCTGAACCAGCGAAGATGCAGAAGCAGGAGAATGTATGCGCCTACCGAGATGGTTAGGCCCAGTGATGGTTACATATGTGGAGTTGGATTGCACCCTTGACTCTGTTGTTGCAAAGTTTGGCTGTCCCTATGGGCCTGCTCCTGTGGAGATCTTCTGCATCTGCGATATGCATCGATGTGTATGGTTTTCGCTTCTACAATGATTTTTTTGTAGAAGCAAAGTCGTTGAAGAGGGTGTGCTTTCACACCTATCGAGATATTGGAAGTGGAATTTTAAAATCCCCAATTCAATTTCATTCATCATAATTCATTTTTGGGTGTTTTTGGACCTCAATTTTGGGAGGTTTCTAGAAGAACTTTGAGATTTCATTGCTATGGTAAGATTCTAACATTGTTTTTGGTATTTCTCCGCTGTTTCGTTATTTATTTTGTGACTTAGTCCATGTTTGGTTGTCGTAAATTGAGGGTTACCGTTGTTATTTTTGTGATATGTGGTTCAATTCATGCTGGAATTTAGCAATTTTTTGGTGCATAAGCTTTTACTTAATGGGTAAGCCTATTTTAAAGTCAAATTTCAATTTTAACTTGGGGGGCTTGGGGTTGACTTTTGAACTCTATTTTTTAATCGAACTTTAATAGAAAAATATGGATATCAATAGACTAGTATTCTTACATAGAGTATGATTTTGACATCCTGAAAGATTTTTGTGGAAATTCAGAAGGGAAAGACGATTATTTGGAGGTTCATTGCACGTTTTCTTGGTTTTCGAGGTAGGTTACGACTTACTCTCTTAGACTTTGTTTGGGCGATGATTTATTATATATAGTGTGTTGTGGTTGGTGGATTTGGTGAATGGGGATGAAGGAATTATTCGTGCATGATCTAGGTTGAGACCTAGCAAATAGACATTATATCACTTATAATTGCTTATTCTTTATTGTATCACTTTGTTTCACATGTTAGACAATACCTTGATGAGATCTTGACCTGAGAGCAGCATATTACAAACAATCTGCGTATTTGGGAGGAGCTAGTGGACTAAGGGCATTGTTTTGAAAGATAAATAATTATTTATATTGCATATGAATATCCTTTAACATTGTAATCAGTTCATACATATCTATTTGTCTGGGATCATATATGTGATACTATGGTTATGAAAGAGTGACGAAACCTGTAAAGAATTTATCTGGGTATGTCTGATGATTGAGTCATGTTGGAATTGGTCTTAATGATATTTGATGATAAGTTAAAAATATGCTTGAAATATAAATGTTAGGCCGATTAATAATCTATATGTTATACTTGGCCAATTTCGATTAATAATTGGTATGTGATTTCCATAAAACATGTGCTACTAATTGGTTTCCTAATGTCTCGAATTATTTGCAGGAAAAAGGAGAAAGGAACCGAAAGTCAACAAGGACACTATAAGGAAAGGAATCCTTTTTCTAAGGAATGAATTAGATTGTTGGCTGGAAAGGAAAGAAAATATTTTTGAATCCTAGAAGGAGTCAACAAGATCTTTCAAGAAAGGAAAAGGAGTCCAAAGTTTCCTTCTTCTAGTGGAAGAAAAATCGGGAATTCGTGTGCTTTAAATACAAAGTCTACCACGTCCAGAAACTGATTCACTCGAAAAAGATTTTTAGCAAAGTCCATTGTTCTTGAGCTTCCAATTGACATTCAAGTTGAAGAAGAGTTGACCGGTGCTGGAAACTGTCCCCTGAGTCTGTTCCATTACAGTCTAGGTCTAGGGTCAATTTGTAGTGAATCATTGAACGTGTTTTGTTTTAATTTTGTTTTATTTAGTTGTAATTGTGTTAAAGTTCATCTTGTTAAACAAAGGGTAGTTTATACAGGTTAGGAACTTTGTAAGGGCTTACGGGTAGTTCCTTGGATTGCGGGGGTTTGCAATCCAAATTTGGCTCGGTGTTTAGTGGAGTTAAGTTGAAATCCTACTAGGGCGTAGGTCGTGGTTTTTACACTCATTCGAGCCTGGGTGGTTTTTCACGTAAAAATTCTTGTCTCTTGCTTTATTTTCTACACTTTATTATTTCCTCTTGAATTAGGCTACTGCTCAAAGGAATAGAGTTAAAGTCTGTTCCCGTCCTAAAAGAAAATTCAAGTTAAGTTTTAATTTGTGCAAAAATCTATTAGACCCAATTCACCCCTCCTCTTAGGTCTAATCTATGAGTCACAATTGGTATCAGAGCAGGTTGCTCAGTCATAGGTTAACCCCTTAGAGAAAGATCCATAAAAATGACTTCTGAAATAACCCTGCCTAAGGGACAATCTAGTACTCGGCCTCCTCTTTTTAACGGCCAACACTACAGTCTTTGAAAAAATAGAATGGAAATTTATATGAAAGCCGAGGACTATCAGCTTTGGTTGATTACCATGAAGGGACCTCTTGTTCTCACCAAAGTTAAACCTGACGGAATAAAGGTGCCAAAGACTGAAGATGAATTTGAAGCTAATGATCTTAGGATGATGGAGAAGAATGCTAAAGAAATAAAAATAATCTACTTTGGACTGGGCATTGATGAGTACAACCGTATCTCTGGATGCTCCAGTGCCAAGGAGATTTGGGACTCCCTTACTCTGGAACATGAAGGAATAAATCAGGCAAAACAATCCAGAATTGATATGCTTATAAGAAAGTATGAACTCTTTGCCATTGGTGAAAGGGAACCAGTCAAGGATATGTTTACCCGATTCACGCACATCATAAACGAGCTCAAATCTCTTGGGATAGAATTCACGACTGAAGAAAACGTCAGACAAATTTTGAAAATCATGCCTGCTTCTTGGGAACCCAAAGTTACTGCCATTGAAGAAGCAAAACAAATGAGCACAATGCAAATGGATGAGCTCATTGGAAATTTGCAAACTTATGAACTCAAAAAGCGTGACAAAGCTGTTGAGGAACCCAAGAAGGAATGCAGTCTCAATTTGAATGCTGAATCAGCATCTGATGATGAAGAGATGGCTATGTTTGTTTGAAGGTTCAAAAAGTTCTTCAAAAAGGAAAACTCAGAGAAAAGGGACTCTCGCAACAAAAGAAAGTCATCCAAGAAGGGACAGTTCCAGGGATGTTTCAAGTGTGGCAAAATGGATCACTTGATAAAAGACTGTCCCCTCTTAGAGGAAGAACAGAGAAGAAACTCTAAACAACAGCAGCAACTGGCCTCAAAAGCTTTCAGTAAGGCCATGAAAGCTACTTGGGGTGAAACTTCCGATGAGGAATCAGAAGTAGAAGATGGTGATAATGACAATCTGTCCCTCATGGCCAATATACTGACTTAGACAGCGATTCATTCGAGGTAAGTTTATCTAATCTAAAGAGTCAAATTCATAACTTGTCAAAAAAAAAGGTGGTCAAATTGTTGCTTTCCTTGATGGATGAATGTCAGCAAATGAGCATTAAAAAGATGGAAATGTCTAAAATTTTCTCCAACTTAAAACCTGATTACAAAGTTTTGAAAAAGGAGAAAATTGAGTCTGAAAATACTATCAAAACACTCAATGCTGAAATTAAAAATTTAGAGGAAACTGTCTCTGCTCAGAAGACTAAAAACAGTAAGCTGAAGGAGACAGTCTCTTCTCTAAAAGCTTAATTAAATACCATAAAGGAAAGAAAAACATCAAGCAGTGAAATAAGTAACTATGATCAGGGTTGTCATGAAGCTGAAATCACTTCCTTGAAAAAGGAATTGTGCAATGAGAAAAAACATTCTAAGCTTCAAGTAACATTGAATCGAGCAAATTATGACATTGTTTGGATGAAAAAATGGAACAAGTCTTCTGAAGCTTTAAACTGGATAAATGAGCATTATACAGATCTAGAACCGGGCTTGGCTACAAGAACAAACCTGTCAAATAGGATCGAAAAAGAAAATATGTTGGTTTGGCAGAATATAAACTTTGTAGCCATTGCGGTCATACTGGACATGTTAGATATGAATGTTTATCCAGGATTAAAGCTCTTGAAAAAAAATGGTAGCACAGTTAGATGGATTAGGAAAGATTTGATTTCTTAAGCTTTTAAAAGAAAGGGAACCAAACTGGTGTGGGTTCCTAAACCTAACCCTTGATTGTATGTGCAGGCTGAAGTGAGAATGAACAACAAAAATGGTATCTCGGCAGCTGTTGTTCCAGGCACATGACAGGTAACAAAAAGCTTTTTCTCTCACTAACAGTCTTCAATGGGGGAACTGTGTCCTTTGGTGGAGGAAAGAAAGGCACATTTGTTGGAATAGGTAAGATTGGTAAGTCACTCTCTCACTCTATTGATAATGTTTACTTGGTTGAAGGACTAAAACCCAACTTGTTAAGTATTTCTCAACTTTGTGATCGAGGGAACATAGTGTTTTTCACTTCTTTTTATTGCAAAGTTGTTAACAACAAGTCTGGGGAAATTTTCTTGACAGGAAAGCGACACAGTAATGTTTATAAAGCTTTTATCATGTCGCTTTCTGAAAATGAATTAACTTGTTTGAGTGTTCTTGATGATGATGTTCTCCTATGGCACAAGCGACTGGGTCATGTTAGTCTTACTTTGCTCAATAAACTTGTTTCGAAAAACCTTGTTCTTGGTCTTCATTAAATAAAATTCAAAGATGACAAGGTGTGTGACGCTTGTGCTAAAGGAAAACAAATTAGATCATCATTCAAGTCCAAAAAGATAATGAGTACCTCCAAGCCACTTGAATTACTTCATATGGATCTCTCTGGGCCCATGCAAGTAGTTAGCCGTGGAGGTAAGAAGTTTGTTCTTGTGATAGTTGATGATTTCTCATGCTTTACACAGACACTATTTCTATCCTCTAAGGATGAAGCATTCGACATGTTTAAAGTGTTTGCAAAAAGGATTCAACGGACTCTTGGTTTGGATTTAGTAAGTATTCGATCTGATCATGGCACTGAGTTTGAAAATGCCAAATTTACGGGCTTTTGTTTCAAATATGGAATCAATCACAATTTTTCAGCCACAAGAACTCCCCAAAAAAAGGGGGTCGTGGATAGAAAAAATAGAATACTAGAAGATATGTCACGAACAATGCTTATCGCTAGTGGACTTCCTAAGAGTTTTTGGGTTGAACCAGTAAATACGGCTTGTTACATAATTAACAGATGCATGATTAGATCTCTTCTTGATAAAACTCCTTATGAACTTATAAAAGGTAGAAAATCGAATATCAAACACTAGCGAACCTTTGGTAGAAAATATTTTGTTCACAATAATGGAAAAACTACCTTAGGAAAGTTTGATCCAAGGAGTGATGAAGGAGTGTTCCTCGGATACTCCTCAAACAGTAAAGCCTATAAAGTGTTCAATAAAAGGACAAAGTGTGTAGAAAAAAGCATTCATGTTATCTTTGATGAGTCTAACCTTTTTGTTGAGATAGATTTGCAGGGAAACGAAGAACATCATGAAATTGGCCTTCTTCCATCTTCAACTGAACAGGTAAGTGCTCCAGCTCTAAATGAAGGAACGCTCTTGGAAACAGACTCCTCGAACGTTCCCTCAGAACCAAGGCAGGAACTGAAAAATTCAGGGGGAACAATCCCTGAGACAGTGATCAGTTCAGAAGCAGAAATAGGGGAAGGAACATTATCTGGCCCTGTTCCAGAAACACAAAATGACAATCCACAAGAATTGGTTTTGAGGCCCTGGAAACATCAAAGTTCTCATCCCCTTGATTAAATAATAACTTATCTGAATAAAGGAATTCAAACCAAGGCCTCCATAAGAAACTTTTGTGTTCATTCAGCTTTTTTTATCTTATATTGAGCCTAACAATTATCGTGAAGCTTTGTAGGACCCAGATTGGATAATGTCTATGCAAGAGGAGCTCAACCAGTTTGAAAGGAGCAAGCTATAACACCTGGAACCACCACCAATGGGTCTTACTATAATAGGAACAAAGTGGGTGTTCTGAAATAAACTTGATGAATTGGGAACAGTCACCAGGAACAAAGCCCGTTTGGTGGTCCAGGGCTATAACCAAGAGGAAGACATCGATTATGAACAGACCTTTGCATCAGTTGCAAGGATGGAGGCAATAAGAATGCTAATTGCCTTTGCTGCTCACAAGGAGTTCACCCTCTACCAAATGCATGCCAAAAGTTTGTTCCAAAATAGGGAACTGAAGAAAGAGGTATATGTTCGTCAACTCCCTGGCTTTGAAAATCCTAAGATTCCTGATTATGTTTTTAAATTGGATAAGACTTTATTTGGTTTCAAATAAGCTCCTAGAGCTTGGTATGAACGCCTTCCAAAATTTTTGTTGGAAAATGGTTTTTCTAGGGGGAACATTGATAAAATTCTGTTTCTAAAAAGCAAAGAAAAGAATTCATTGTTGGTTGTACAAGTATATGTAGAGGATATTGTCTTTGGTGCAACAATGAAACCTTATGTAATGAATTTTCTTTGTTGATGAGTAGTGAATTCGAAATGAGTATGATGGGTGAGCTTAATTTCTTCTTAAGCTTACAAATCAAACAATTTTGACTGGAACAATGATCCATCAACAAAAATATATTAAGGAATTACTTAGGAAATATGGCATGGATTCTTCTAAACCAATTGATATACCTATTGCTACTGCCACTAAGCTAGATAAAGATGAACATTGAAATCTAGTAAGTGACAAAAGCTATAGGGGTATGATTGGATTCCTTCTTTATTTAACTGCTAGCCAACTAGATATTGTGTTTAGCGTTGGATTATGTGCAAGGTTTCAATATTCTCCTAGAGAATCTCACCTGACTGCAGTTAAGCGTATCCTAAAGTATTTGAAGGGTACAGATAGGCTATGTCTATGGTATCCCAAGGGAGGTAATCTCGATCTAGTAGGTTATGCAGATGCTGACTATGCAGGTTCTCTTACAGACAAGAAAAGCACATTAGGTATGGTTCACTTCCTTGGTTCATGTTTAATTTCTTGGGCTACAAAGAAGCAAAATTCAATAGATCTGTCCACAGATGAAGCTGAATATGTAGCTGCCACATCTTGTTGTGCACAACTTTTGTGGATAAAACAGCAATTGAGGGATTATGGGTTAGACATGGGTACTGTGCCTATTTACTGTGATAACACAAGTGCTATAAATATTGCTAAAAATCCCTGTTAGCATAAGAGAACAAAACACATAGATATTAGACATCACTTCCTAAGGGATAATGTTGAAAAAGGTCTGATATCTGTGCAATTTTGTAAAACTGAGAATCAAATTGCTAATATTTTTATTAAGGCTCTTGGTAGAGAAAATTTTGAAAAAAATAGAATGGATCTTGGGTTAATCAAGATTGAATCAACATCAGGTTCATAGTTTTCCTTCTTTTGGCATTATTATTTTGAAAAAAATCAAAAAAAAAATTAAAAATAAAAAAGGGCTTTTCCCGACGATGGATGGATGATGACCGTCTTGAGGGATTTTCTTATCACTGTGCTCTTAAATGTATTCTTACAGTCATAATTGTACAAAAGGGCACACACTCTAATCATTATATTTTGACCAATTTTTGGCTTCAAGGTCTATGGGAACACACGTGGCATCACGGGGAACTATGCCAGGTATGGTTCTTTACAGTAGGTGCATTTACTGACACACGGCGTGTACACCTAGTATCTTCCCTAGTCTGTTCCCTATGTTTCCCGCCCAAAATCCCTTGCTGACATCACCCCCCACCTCACGGCCTATGTCACTATCTTTACCATCATTACACCTTTTCCCCTTCCTACACTTTTTCGAATTCCACCCCAAACCCCTCGACTTCCCCACCAGCTTTAAATCCTATTTTTTCTTTTCTTTTCTTTTCAAACACTTTCCTAGATACCTATACTCTTCCCTTCTTTATCTATCTCCCCTCACCCGTAACCCCTACTCTTGCACCCACCCAGATATGGCTTCCCCCACTGATAAGCCTTCTTCCCCACCCCATATGCCTGATATTCCTCTCCTTGCCAGTCTTCCTCCTCCAAATGAGGGTCTTTTAGGTTCTTTAATGACGTTGCCATCAGTGGCATCTTCTGGTTCGTCAATGGAAACTGCCCCAACGTCCCTCTCACCTGAGGAAGAGTCCGATGGAAGCCCTAGTCATTCCTCACCAGAGGCCATCGAACTTTCCTCCTTGCTGGCTGATATTAGGAGTCGTTACACTTCCCAACCCGATTCTCCCACTTTGCCCAAGACTCTTTCGAGTCCGGCCGACTCTACTTCTCTCTGTCCAAATGTCGGTGAGAATCCGATCGAGATTACTATGTCCGACTCTGAAAGCCTTGATGACTCGATTCCCCTGGCCTCTCTAAAAAAGGGTGCTTGCAATCGATTATGGTGCTCTACTGGTGTTCGTACTTATGGGTCGTAATTTCCATGTGTCTCTGGTCCTGCTTCTCGTACTAGAGCTTGCCGATTTGAGGCTGTCGGTCCTTCAACCGTCCCAAATTTCTTTGTTCCAAAAACTAGGTCCCGAATCAAGCCCTTCTCTGCGAGAAAGCTGCTAAAAGGGAAGATGGGTTTCCCTCCACTACTGATTCTTGTTTGACTACTCTGTGGAATAAAATAAAGGTGCAAGGTTGGCTTTCTTTGTTTGCTGATGAGAATGTTGTTGCTACAAAACCTAAGGTAATCGAATTTTTCAAACACTGTGCTGTTTCTCAAGGTTGTATTACCAGCAAAGTGGGGCAAGTTCTTGTGGTGTTTAATTCTCAAAATTTGGCATCTATGTTGGGTATTACTGATACGGGTTTTGCAGCATGTCAGAAAAATAAGTGGCCTAATCTCCCTCCACCCTTGAAACCTCTGGAAATTGTTCAAAAATTTTTGGGTGACCCATCGCGCACCTCTATTTCCAAGTTCTTCAAGAGATCAATGTCTCTGTATCATCGCTACTTATTTAGCTTTGTTATTAGGAATTTGATTAATCGCCAGGAACGTCAGGATGCTGCTTCGTTTCTTGATTTGTCGTTGATGGAGCTGCTTGATCAAGAACTATCTATCAACTTTCCAAAATTGATTGTTAGTTATCTCACCAAAGTGGTTACTGATGTTCACCAAAACCATGCTATGCCTTATGGTTTTTTATTGACAAAGTTGTTAGGTCAGTTGGGAGTGCAGTTTACTTCGGTTGAATCTTATTCCCTGTATGATGCTCTGGATTACTTTGCGACTCAGGGGTCTCACACTGATGAGCGTAAGAGTATGCCTACTGATGGTACGGGTACATCTCAATCTCCGGAGGTTGTTGAGGTTGGGCTGTTGAGGTTGGAAAATGCCCGTTTGCGTTTAGAAATTAAGCAGCTTAAGGCACAGTTGGTGAAGAATGAGGAAACTGCTGAGCGCGTCACAATGATCTTATGTCTCTCATTCGGAGTCTGTCCTCTCTCCCAGTGCCATCCCCTTCTACTATTGCTTCGTCCCGACCTTCTATTCCCTAGATGTGTGTTGGTTTTTGTGCTCTGTTAGGAACTGTGCCTAGTTATCTTTTCTCTTTACTGATGTATCTACTTTTGTCCTGTTGTCTTAGTATGGGATGATCTTTTGTTGGTTATGATGTGTTGTTCTTTTTACTTCCTTGACTTGTGTTCTTTTGTTTATCACTTAAGTCTTTTCACTGATGCCAAAAGGGGGAAGGTTATGCTTGAGGCGTGGTCTGTGCTTAATTATTGATTAACTTAAATGAGCATATATATATTCAAGCATATTTTTATTTTTCATCATTAAAAAGGGGGAATTTGTTGGAATTTGTTTTAATGATATTTGATGATAAGTTAAAAATATGCTTGAAACATAAATGTTTGGCCAATTAATAATTGGTATGTTATACTTGGCCGATTCCGATTAATAATTGGTATGTGATTTCCATAAAACATGTGCTACTAATTGGTTGCCTAGTGTCTCGAATTATTTGCAGGAAATAGGAGAAAGGAACCGAAAGTCAACAAGGACTCTATAAGGAAAGGAATCATTTTTCTAAGGAAAGAATTAGATTGTTGGCTAGAAAGAAAAGAGAATATTTTTGAATCCTAGAAGGACTCAACAAGATCTTTCAAGAAATGAAAAGGAGTCCAAAGTTTCCTTCTTCTAGTGGAAGACAAATTGGGAATTCGTGTGCTTTAAATACAAAGTCTACGAAGTCCAGAAACTGATTCACAAGAAAAAGATCTTCAGCAAAGTCCATAGTTCTTGAGCTTTCAATTGGCATTCAAGTTGAAGAAGAGCTGACCGGTGCTAGAAACTGTCCCTTGAGTCTGTTCCATTACAGTCTAGGTCTAGGGTCAATTTGTAGTGAATCATTGAACATATTTTGTTTTAATTCTATTTTTCTTCAGTTGTAATTGTGTTAAAGTTCATCTTGTTAAACAAAGGGTAGTTTATACAGGTTAGGAACTTTTTAAGGGCTTAAGAGTAGGTCCTTGGATTGTGGGGGTTTGCAATCCGAATTCGGCTCGATGTTTAGTGGAGTTAAGTTGAAATCCTACTAGGGAGTAGGTCGTGGTTTTTACGCCCATTCGAGCCTGGGTGGTTTTCCACGTAAAATTTCTTGTCTCTCTCTTTATTTTCTACACTTTATCATTTCCTCTTCAATTAGGCTACTGCTCAAAGGAACAGAGTTAAAGTCTGTTCCGGTCCAAAAAGAAAATTCAAGTTAAGTTTTAAGTTGTGCAAAAATCTGTTAGACCCAATTCACCCCTCCCCCCCCCCCTTAGGTCTGATCTAGGAGTCATTACTATAACAAGTCAGATACAAATATAGTCACATCATACCATTATTATTGAAGCGTGATATTATATCGGTCAAATAGGCTTGTTGATTTGGTTCTCTGAAATTCATACTCATTAAAAGGTCTTTTTAAACTTATGCAAACGGGGGGGGGGGGTATTTTCAGAGGGTTTAAAGTCATGCTTCATACTAGATATTACAAAGGTAAAATTCCTGTTAGCATGCCCTAGGGTAATAGTTTACGGCGGGTATATGGACCTCACTAGTCCCACATGAGTCTTGGTTTATAGCATGTCATGCTGGAGCGAGTATATATTAATAGGGCCATTGCATTGCATATTAATATTTTACTTACCATTGCATTTTTCATACCCATCATCAATAATTGATGTTGAGTACTTATTTATTGGATGATTTTGATTAGCTGCCTAGTCTCCATTTTCCTGGTTGAATAAATTGAGATATATGATCTGTTTAGTTACATTTCATACTTTTTGCAATATAATTGTCTAAATTGAGATATATGATCTTTGTTAGCCTATGATGTCTACTGAGTACACATATTATCATACTCACTCTATACTTGCTGCATCCTTTAATGCAGGCCGTGCTGATTTAGTTTGTCTGAGGCAGTGTCCGTTCAGAAGCTTTGGTGAGCTACCTGATCTCCGAAGCTAAGAGTAGCTTCCTCTATCTTATTTATATACCTTTTCTATTTCATCATTACCCTGATGATATAACAAAAGAAAAGCTTCCCATATCTCGCATGATCAAGCAAAGAGAAAAGAAAGATAAGAATAGAAAAAAGATAGAATTGAACAACCATACATGCATCTTTTGTGCATACGACTCTACAAGAAAATTGACCCCCCCCCCCTCCCCTCCTCTCTATTGAAGAAAGAGAAAAATAGAATCTATCAGACTCAGATGGTTAAATAATCAAATTGTCATCCTTCCTTTCAGAGGAGATAAAAAATACTATGATGGCTCTATTGCTTTATATGTTTATTTTTTCTTTTTTTTTGTCTGTGATTCAACAATCCCAAAGTTTCTTTTTAATCCGATCAAATAAGGATAATTCAAATCAAAGCAATTGGATGTCCAACTCGGGCCTATATGACATGACCGATCAATAGATTCACCTTTGTCATATATTCCATACATCACACTAGATAGATATCATATTCATGGAATATGATTCACTTTCAAGATGCCTTGGTGGTGAAATGGTAGACACGCGAGACTCAAAATCTCGGGCTTAAAATCTTGTATATTATTTAGAATGAATGTTATCAGTTGTAGATACTCTTGTACTAGTGATACTAGATTTTGGGTACATTTGTTACTTTCACATTTCTATTCTACCTACAAAAATTTTGGATTTGAGACTTATTTTCACTTTTTTTATTATTTTTGTAAATAAGTTTGGTATTTCTTTCTGGCAGTGGTTTGGCTTACCTATTGTTGGGATGGTGCAAGTGTTATTATGACTTTAAATTATGGATCGTGACAATACTTCTATTAACAAAACTTTAATCATAGTCATCACAATTTAGCCGTGTAAATTATTTCATATACAACTTGTAATTTTCTCAATCAAAGAATTTTTTTCGCTATCATTGATAACGTAATATACTAACAATGTTTATATGTTTCGACATGTATAATTACAGTACGATAATTTATAATTTCCCATACTCGTTCTTATGATTTAAAAAATATTAAAAATGGAAGTTTCATATGTGATCAATACTGCTGTTGTGCTTTTCCTCAGTAGCATAGTAAAATAGAAATATGTGCTAGATAGATGATAATTTAGTGGTACTGTATATATTAAATTCGCAAGCCTACAAATTGAAAATTAACAATAAAAAAATGTTGAAAAAAATAAGGTAAAATAATTTAAGATGTTCAATAACTTAAAGGTATTACTACCTATTGGTAAGTGGACAAATAGAGGTACAAATAGAATAATTACCAATTCAGATGTTAAGGCCTCATATTGATTAAGACATACGTTATAACAAAATCACAAAGGTTATATGTATGACATAAGATAAAATAAATATTTTTATCAGGAAAAAATTATTCTCTAGATCATTTTCAAAGTTTAGTAATAATACATTGTGGAGGATATGATAGGGAGATAATGATTTTATGACACTTTTGGATGTTAATTGTTGGTAAAAATATGTAAGTATTGGTTGAAACAATTGAGATAAAATAAGAACATAACCATGATCCTTTTTAAATGAAATTGAGTACCCACTCAGATCTTATAAGTGATAACAGGCA
This sequence comes from Datura wrightii, assembly GCA_035772735.1. Taxonomy (NCBI): domain Eukaryota; kingdom Viridiplantae; phylum Streptophyta; class Magnoliopsida; order Solanales; family Solanaceae; genus Datura; species Datura wrightii. The sequence goes on from JASDFA010000004.1 coordinate 31,379,414, forward strand.
TTTGTCCTTATAATTGAAAATATTTTCTTGAGAAATACATTTAAGTTACTAACCCGAAAAATAATTTTCTCAAGAAAATGTTGTCCTCCATACTAAACCTCTAACAGAAAAGGCAAAAAAAAAAGTATAACCCCCCCCCCCTTTTTATTTTTATATACAAAAGTATTCCCTTGTCTTGACTCAAGAAAGAAAAAAAATGTAATGGCTTAATACCAAGATAGTCCCTTAAACATGACACATTTTATAAAATAGACATTGAAACTGAATAAGTGATCAGATCGTCACTTTAACTTAGTAGAAGGGTGTCTTTTAAAATACCTGTGTATATAAGGGCAAGTGAGTGAAATACACTTGCTTCTAATATTATTAGAAATTATAATTAGATTATACGTGTGATATTTTTTCTTTAAAAAATATGTAACTAAAATAGAATAAATACAAACTCACTTCTATTTTTTCTTTTACTTGCCAATAATCTTTAAAGTTCAAATTTCAATTTTAACTACAAATTACAAATTAAAAATCTCATTTCAATTGAAATATCAACCAAAAGAGCACTACGAAATTTACAAAATGATTACAATTTTTTTTTTAAACCAAAGTTTCAAATAGATGGTTGCAACTAATTAAAACATATAGGATCTCTTTAATTTCTTCATCCCTAATTTTTGAAAAAAATAATACAAAATATGCATATGTAGGTAAAGGAAAAAAAGTTGTGGGTTGGGGTGAAAAAAAAGAGTGGTTGATATGTTAAAAGTAAAATTGTTGGTGAATTGAACAGAAAAATCAGTGAAAAATTTTTGAATTATCAAAAAACTTATTTAATGAATAAATATATTTTCTATTGTTCTTCTAAGAAGATTTTTTTTTGTTGGCTTATTTGAAAAGAATAGGAGCCATCTGTCTCAAATGGAAGTGTAAAACACACCATTTTGCCATATCAACTTAAAGTGTCCATTAAACACACTTCTATCAAGTTTAAGTGTATATTTGATCACTAACTAGGTTTGAGTATCTATCTGATCACTGACTAAGTTTGAGTGCCTAAGTTATAATATGTGTTAAATTTAAGGGGTTATATAGGTGTCTATCCAAAAGTAACTAAACGTGTCAATAAAAGTTATTTTTATGGTCCACATTGAATATTCTCATCAACCAGTAAGTAAGACCGTATAAAAGGATTTAAGAGAAACTCCACATTAGAGCATCAACTAACAGAAGCTATCAAAAGAGTTAAGTGTTTCTCTAATAAATTTATCTTTTTATAAAATAAATTATTTTCTTGTATCTCCTCATTGTTTTTTCTGAAGAAGAAAATTTTCAATCTGTTGAAGGAATAGCTAATCCAATGGCCGCTCCTTTTTGTGGTATGATAGAAGAAGTTCGTGTGATGTTGGTAGATCATAACAAAGAGTTTGTTACTGAGATGGTTGATTTGCTAAAGTCTTACAAATATAAAGGTGACATCTCTAAAAATATTATATAGAATTTATAACCTTTGTTTCTTTGAATTTACTAAATTTTCTGTGATTTTCATTTTATAAGAGATTTAATTGATATGATGCTTGTTATATCACTTATGATTTTAATATTAATATCTTTTTAGATTTTATGTATCTTGTAGATCTTGAATTTCTCTTTTGTTGTTGTGATAACACTATTTGTATTCTTGTTTATGTTGTTTTACTAGTTAATAAATGAGTTTTGCATGGTTATAAAGAACCAAATTAGATTCTCTATGTTTAGATCTTGCTATAAGCAAGTCACACACTCAATTAGCTTCCTCCATAGAGATGCATATGATTTTTTAGAGAGGGTTCTATAATTTTATGTTAATTTCTATGTTATTTCAATTTTATTGAATATCCTCAAAGGGTCACAGTTTTATGTTTATTTAATGATTTAATCAAATTACATGTGTTCTACAAATGGATTTTTTTTGCAGAAAAAGGAGAAAATTTTGTTGTCAATTGGTGTAGAGTGAAATAAAGATGGAGCAGAAAATAAATTAAATTCCTCAAAAATTATTTTTGAAATATAGATCTTTGATGTTTATTAATCTAACTATTATTTTAGAAAAAATAAATTTTCTTGTGTGGTGGAGGCACAAGATTTGGATAATAGGATGAGCAAGTAAAAGATATGATAAGAACTGATCTGGCTGTTATTATGTTAGAATCTACTTTTTTTTGTCTTTTATTGGATGTAGTCAAAAAAAAGTGGGGAGACCTACTTCTCGTGAAAAATGTTTATTTTTCTTTTTTTTTAATTTTTTCTTTCCCCCTTTGTAATTCAAAAAAAAACTTGCATTTTTAAAGAAGTTTATTTAACTTTATAAATTTTCACCTGTTAATTTATTTTTTTGACTGTGCGTGCACCTTAATATTAAAATATTTTAATTTAATAAAAAAAAATTTAGAATCTGAAAGGAAAACAATTGAATCTACTCTAATGGCTACTTGTCAAGTATTATATTTCTTATTTCCTCAACCTTTATGATCGTTCAATTACTTCTTCTACTTTAATTTATGAAGAAAATTGATAATTTTCATAATATTAGAAAAAAAGAAGTAAATATTGTAATTATTTTGCTAAACCCGAAAAATATTTTAAAATGATGATTTTCTTGAACTATTTTACCTTACAAAAAAAAGTATATAATTGACAATTTTGATAGCTAGTTGTTCATGTTTGAAAAAATAAAGAGTATAGTTAAATGAGTTTTTAATACTTTTTTCTTGTTTGTATTTATTTAATTTTTTAATTGCTTTATTAGTGTTCATTGATTATTTTCTATTCAAGGTGTGTTAAATTATTTTGCACGTACTACATGTGCATAAAGTAGGTAATCTTAAAGTACAAATCAAGTAACTTATTAACAGTAGAAATTTAATTTAATTTGCTTGACATGACATGATATATATATATATATATAGCAAAATTTGATAGAAAAAAGAAGTTTATTCATCCTTTTTTTTCCTCTTTTAGAAACTTTTGAAACTCAAAGCTAATCCCTAAATAATTGTTTAGGATTTCATTTAGATACTCAATATAAAAATGCACCCTCATTGTAATTCATTAATGAAGAAGATTATAAATAATATATAGTGTAAAAATATAACTATTTATATTTTCTTTTTTCGGCTAACTCATGCACATAGGTGGTTCTTATATAGCCCTAGTTACGACTATCTATTGTACTAGATTATTAGGATTCTATATTATAATCATAAACTATATCAAATTAATCTATTGAAAATATATCAATGTTAGGATTCTACATCCTAATCCTAAACTATGTTGTTCTCCATCATCCCCTCAAGCCGGAGATTGAAAATCATGCAATTGCAAGCTTGTTGTAGAGTCCATATAAAGATTGTTGTCTGACGGTACATTAACTATTAATGAGAAGTGCTTTGTGGAGTTTTATTTTGAGATAAGCAGGAGTATCCCACCTTATTTTTTATGGGGCTTGAAAAGTCATGACTTGATCGACATGATCCTTCTCGCTATCTTCTTATCTCATACTGTACCCTTTCAGTGAATTAACAAACTAAGTGAAGGTTGAATATGGAGCTTTGCGCAGCATAACAATCCTCAAAGTCTTGTATTTGTTTTCAAGATCTTTAGCAAAGTTACTAATCTTGTTAGCTTCTTCTAACGTTTTATATATAGCAGCGAGCATATCACAAATTCTCTTAAATTCTTTTATATATTCATCTAAAAAATTTGACCCTATCTAGATATTCTAAATGTGTCGCTTCAATTGAAATTTCTTATCTTTGTTAGCTTGTAGGTGATGTCCTCAAGATTGCCCTACATTTGTTTGGCCGAAATGCAACCAATAATAAGGAAAATTAATTTTTTGGTCATAGTTTCAATTAGCCAACTTCTCACCAAGACCTTTTTTCTTCTCATTCTATAAATTTAGGGTTGACATTTCATCGTCATTCTCGTTTACCACAACCGCAGATGGGGGTTCCTTTATAATAATTCATCAATCTTTTGGGTCTGACCATCAACTGGCTTATCTCGATCCTTCAAACAATATAGTTTGAGGATTTTAATTTTATGGGACATTTAGCTACAGATTGATGTAGATCTCGTTGAGAGGAAAAGAGTGGGGAAAGGTGAACTGGTTATTATAAAATGGAGAACGTGATTCAAGATACAAAATAACTTAGGTTAGAACAAAAATTATGATACTATGAAGAAGATTATAAATAATATTAAGTGCAAAAATATCATTCTTCATGTTTTCTCTTCTCAACTAACTCATGCATATAGGTATTCTTATAGACCTAGTTTTGACTATCTATTATACTATAATATTAGGATTCTATGTTATAATCATAAACTCTGTCAAACTAATCTATTAAAAATACGTTAATATTCAGATTCTACATCCTAATCCTAAATTTTGTTGCTATCTATAAACTAAGTACAATTATAATTGGTAATACATTTTCTCTAGAAAATGTATTTTATCAATTTGCAGCTCAGTATTCTACAACTATTTTTGATTCTTTGATTGCCTTATTATATTTTAGTTGTTTGTGCTTTTGTTGTAGTAACTATATAATAACATATATGGGATATGTTAATAACACGTGGGTTTCACATACAACTTTCTATTAATATCTTCATATTCAATTAGATTAATTATCTTATCGATATCAAAATATAAAAGATCACTACTAGGACATTGCAATTTTCTAAATCTTCTAAACTTATTCAGTTACATATTCATGGAATAGGATTATCTTAAAACTTTTTTATCCTATTATCTTTGCTGTGATAGAATCTGATCTATTCATTGTTTATTTATTTTTGACAAATCTTTGAATAAATTAAAATAGATTCTTTAGCAGTATATTTCTAAATGATCTTCTTAAATTATTCTATATAATTTAATTATTTACCCAAAAAAACATTATATTTAGATTTTTATGTGAATCTATCTAATTAAAATAGCACACATCAATTATAATATAAGTTGAATAATATGTGCAATTGCATAAACTAAATTGTAGCAACATAACATGAATATTGAATAGAATTCGAACGAGAAATAAACATTTGCTAATGATAACTTTGTGTATAATATTTTTTTCATGTTCTTCACTGACTTTCAAAGTGCATGAATATATATAGTTGTGATGGTTGATATGCCTTCTACGGCGATGTCAATGCTCTCCAAAGGAAATGAAAAAATTGATGTGATGATAATCAATGTCCATTCACCGGATTCTTTTTATTTTCGACTCTTGGAACAAGCTGTGTCCTTGAATATAGTCTCACTATGTAAGTATTTATTTCTCCTCCGTTTACTATTATAATGGGTAACATTGGTTATTTTAATTAATATACTACAAAAATGTATTTAGCTAAAATATTTATCATTAATAATTGTTAAATAGGTTGTAGTAAAACAAATCTTGTATAATTCATTATTAAATAAGATTACCGATTAATTTTTATTGTTTAATGATATAATCAATCCTTAGCTATATTCTAATTTCTTTTAGTATATTATAGATGGTTATTTTGTACAATTACTTCATAACAAATAAAATTCTGTTAATATATGTTAAATTAACTTGTCATTATGTTTTGATGGTTATTACATGCATTTTTTTTATGTTGTTATTATTAAAGTGTATAAAGCTAGTTATTTTAATCAATATATAATTAAGAATATTAACTATAAAATTCACCGCTACATAATTCATAGCAACTAATTAACATGATATTTTTATAGTCTGTCGTTAAAAAGAATTAGTGATGATTTTTTGTTATTAAGCACCATAGTTATATGTTACTAATCCTTTTTTTTGGTTGTTGTGATATGTTAAATGATTGTTTTGTAAACTATATTACTATTATAATACAGAACATTAAGCAAATATGTATGAAATTTACTATTTCATTTCTAATTACTAACTTTTCGAAATAATTATACAGTTGTAAGTGATGAACACAATAATCACTTAGCAAAGAAGGCTTTAGCTGATGGGGCTTATCTTTACTTGGAAAAGCCACTTGATGAGGACATTATGAAAAACTTGAGGCAATTTGTATTGAGTGAAGAAATACAACGAGAGAAAGCAAGAAAAGGACTAGAAGCAAATGGTGATCCGATAAATGTTGATGATATTGGTAATGATAATATTATCGGAAATGACGAGCAAATTGGAGATGAGAATATGCTTATTAATAATGAGGAACAGGCCGATAATATTAATGAGGATGAGAACGATATCATATCAAATGAAAAATATATGTCGAGAAGGAAGAAGGATACAAAAAGAAAAAAGGAGATTAATGAAGGAGAAAGCCAAAGAAGTACTAATAATAAGACCTTTAAGACAAAGGACTCCATAAAATGGACTGTGGATCTTCATTCCAAATTCGTAAAAGCTACGCAACAACTTGGTGAAGGAAGTAAGTTCACATTGCTATTTATTAATTTTCAATACTATTTGTTTCTATATATGGAATAATACGAAGGAGAATTCATACATATAGCTAATGTCACCTTGTTTGGAACCAAGGCATAGTGATAATTGTATTTACATGTATCTTGATTTGATCCAGGATTATTGTAGTAGCTTTATAATCAAAGTTACATTTTGATGGAATATGTAGGTTGTTTGCCGAAACAAATTCTTAAGGTGATGAATGTGCCTGGTCTTACCAGGATGCAAGTTGCGAGCCATCTTCAGGTACATCTCTAAAAAAAATTAAAATGATAAATAATGTATCATATATTTATGTGTATTTGGTAAGAAAAGGAAAAAATATTTCTTATAAAGTTATTTATCGTACTTAGTTACTAGAAAATGTTTTGCTTGAAATGATTTTTCATCAAACACTTGTAAGATCTCATTTTTCGGCAAGGATTTTATTGTTAATTTCATATCAAAAAATTAGTTCTCAAAACTTTAATTTTACATCAATCAGCCGGTAAATGTTTGAAAATTATTATCAATCTTTAGTACTCAAATTTTTTATCAAAACATTCACTAATTAAAGAGGATTAGTGATTGTCTTTTATTGCAGGTTTAGTGACAAAAGTTATTAATTGCTAATTTATACTTTTTTATACTAACTATTCAATGAAATAATATTATTATCAATCTTTAATTCACAGAATTTACCAAACATAAAAAATATTTTATATTAAAAATGACTTGTGTCACATGTATCAAACACACCTAAATAAAAATAAATTGAGATTGTAAATATATTCATGGTCGAACTCTCTTTTGATTTTTTTTATCTTTCAGAAATGTCGTAGCAACAGTTGGAGAGCTCCCAAAGAGCGAAGCTATATCCGTCGGGGATCGACAAGTTGTTCTCAACAAAAAAGTAGCTCTAAAAAATATGGGAGAATGCCTTGTCTTCAAATAAATGTTTCAAATCAAACTCAAAGAGGCCCGGAGTTTCTACAAATTAATACCAACAACATTTTTGCTAGTTCAACTCAGCCACAACAACTCCATCACCCACAACTTCAGGTTCCACCCCACTACCTCAACCCATTTTTGTTGGCCTAAAATAATGTTGGTAGTGGACTACAAAAACATGACCCATTATTTGAAATGCAGGGTTTAGAAGACCCAATTATTGAGAGCATGAGTTATGAGCTTGACATGATGTTTAAAGGTTGGGATCCTCAGGATTACAGCTTAGATCATAATACTAAAAATGATTACAACTTCGATTTGAATGTGGCCCATGTTGCATATTCAGGTAGCGCAATAATGTCTAATAATGATTTTGAAAATGCAACAATTAATGGATTGAGAGATGCAAATACTAATTTCCAACAGTATATTGGTGAACAAAACATGTCTGATCAGAGCAATCTTGTCGTGACACTAGATGCGAGTAATATTAACCGAAGTGATTCAAATGAGAAGGAAAACTATGAACTGTATTTCAATTTCAATCGTGTGGATTATCTCTCTCAAAATCTTGAATCTCCAAGTGCTACCCTACTTAATAAACATGGCAGTGAGCAAACTCAAGTTTACTCTGATGATCAGGTTTGTGCTTCTCAATAACTTTGCTTACTACTCTTTGTTTATTTGAATTTAAGTTTCATTGAACTAATTTCTCATACGTATCAGTCAATAAATATTTATTATCTCAGAAAGTCACTTTTTACTTATGTAGGTGGCAGCAACATCGAGTGTCCAGTTTTCAAAAACAACAAATATTTTTGATGAATCATCAATATGATGGATGATCCAATGCTTTCAATGACAACTCTCATAAGGGCTCTTTATTATGAAAAAGTTGTTTTCATTACTATCTTTCATTTTCTTTGGAGACTATTTTATTTCATATGACTTGGATTGCTGAAACTATTGGAAAGTGAAAGGAATATTTTATGTTTTAGCCAAAATAAGAGAGTTTATTTGAAATTCTCATTTGAACTTATGTTGGATTAGTTGTTCTATCTTCCATGTCTCTCCTCCATCTTGTTGCAATTTCATCTAACATAGTATTTCGCTTATCTTTTTCTCTCTTCCGCTTATCAAGTTCTGCAAACCTAATTGACAGAGAGCATATTTAGACCATGTCTCATAATTGCTCATTTTTTTCACCGAAAATATAAGGTAGGAAAAGTGAGCAACTGATAATTTAGGTGTGTTTCAACAAATATTTAGTGATAATTCAGGTAGAAAACTCACACACCTAATAGTTCAGACATGAAACTCTAAAAAAAAGTGATACCTTAAGTGTATTTTTCACTCATCACTCAATTTGTTTTGTGGCTCACCTGAATACCCTGTTGTTCTTTTACAAGCCCCCACCTTTTAGATGACGCAAACAAATGACCAATTCATTTTTTTCCTGCCAATGTCTTCTATTTGTTTCTTTATTGGGATTTACCTATACATTTTGATGTCAAAAGAAAGAAATCTAGCTTCGGCTCCTTAATGAAACCTTCTTATTTGTTTTCAGTGGAAAAATATTGTGTGAGTAGTAATTCTGAAAAATTAAGCATCTGAAAAGTGGTTAAATTCTTCATTCTAACTTGAATACGTGCAAAGCTAAAAGTAATGGATGCGTGCTGGATCCTTCAAAAGTAGTGAATTTTTATAGGATTCGATACAGAGTCCGAGCAATATAGATCTCTTTGTCTTCGCTGCAAAGAAAAAGAAGAAACAGATGAATAAAAGCGAACACTGATAGGGATCTCTCAAAGAAATTATTTTGTATAAAATTTCATCTCTCTAAGGAAATGTGGCAAAGAAAATAATTCCATTAATTAATGATTTATTAACGAAAAAGTAAAAGTTCTATTGGTACCAATACCACGAGGGATAAATTTAAAATGCAATTTATATGATCAGTTCGCGTGATCTCGATAACTTTTGTTTAGATTATATATATGTATTAAAAAAATTTACAAACTCAATTATTATTATATATTATCTTATGGTCATAATTAAAATTTCTAAACTTCAAATATTGAATTGGCCTTTAACTCCTATCGAACAAACAGTGATAAAATATTTTACCATCTACTGATTATCAACAACAATTATTAGGTTTATGAATTAGGTTCAAGCTATAAATAGAATTATTAAGAGCGGTAACAAGAACAATGATGTACCGTAGAAAACCTCCTTGTTCAAGGAAGTAAAAACCACAATTTTTGGAATAGAATTTTCAGCAAACTTCACTAAACATGAAGAGTGATTTTAAATTACAACTCAATAATCAAATGAAGAAAACTCTAGTAATACCTTACCCATATCAGTTTTCTCCAACTGATGAAACTCATCAAAGACTAAAACTCAAGTGTAGAAATTAAAATAAAATTTCAATCAATATAGTTGACTGTTACAGGCTCAATGACAATTTGACAACAATTAGAGTTGGATCTAGTATTTATTGTAACGAACTCATCTCCTGTCTTTAATGGTTATTTCTATTAAGTAATCAACTTTATAAGTGTTGTCGCGTTCAAACACACTCGTAAGTATATATGATCATACAAGTAATATAGTGATTATATAAATTTAATGTCGAACTCATAGGGACTTGTGACTAATTATTTGCTAAATTAGACTAATGTTAATTATTTATTCAAGTGATAAATCTAAAGATATATTTATAATTGTGTCACGCACCAACCTGGGTGGGGCGGACCATGCTCTATATGAAACTGATTTACATGCTAAATCATATAACATAACTCCGCCAGAAGACACGATACATCATCTGCCTCACATAATAACGTGTAAACAGAGTAACAATAATATAAAATAAGTCTTTAACATCATACAGGAGTACATAAATCAATTCAAGCGCACGGTCTCTAACATAGGTGACAGCTGACCTGCTCACTGGATTGAGCCTTCCGCTGCAGCGTTCACTTGATCGCTACAGTGGTCTTGCTGCAGTGGAAGTATTTTCGCTGCAGCGGTACTGCTTTAGGCAATAGCGACTTAGCTGCACTTTCAACATTCATCAATTCAACAGTTCATCAATTCACATGTTCTACATATCAATTTAACTATCACACCAATCTGAGAATTAATAAATAGCAAAATGTATCCCTTACAATTGCAAGCAAAAATACACTCGATAATCACCAGCATCATGATTGTGTCACACTTAGAACAAGATTCTTGTCTTTCGTTTCAAATTACATAACAAGTCCAAATTTTCCCATAACCATCTCTCACATTCTTCATTCATTCATACATATAAGCACAACACGACAAAACAACGCAAAGCATATGGTGATATGTTAGCCACACGCCTCCGCCATGTCCCCATTACCACTCAAAATTCATGATCTTAGTGTACACACATGTTAGAGGGTCTTAATTTGCCCTTCCAGTCATGACCTGTAGGGGATTCTAGAAATCCATGTACCGTGCCGGTGTGGCACCCGCTCCCACTCATATGCTCGTCCGGATGCTCCCCTCGGATTCGAGCCACTCAACAATATCGCTCGTCTGGATGCTCCCCTCAGGTACAAGCTACTCATCTCAGGATACTTTTATTATCCAATTCATTCTTCATCCATTAAGTACAACATGATACAACTCATATTATATATATATATATATATATGTATGTATGTATGTGTATATATATATATGTATGTATATATATATATATGTTTTTGTATGTGTGTGTTTGTGTGTATGTGTGTATGTGTGTGTATATGTAATTCAATACTTAGGAGTCTACATTCCACTCTCTCACTTGCACAGATATAGGTCATGGATTCACATTGTAGCATTGTTTAAAAGAAATACACTTCACAATTCAATGAACTTTACACAAAAGCTCATAATCATTATCTCATATTAACATGATCTTTCCTAATTATTCAAATAAACCATTTAACAATAGGTAATGTCCGAAGACCAATCTCATAACATTATTATACATGCATACAAGTCATTATACAGGGGTCAGTCCCTCTAACCCTAACCTACCTCGAAATTTAAAGATAACAATTTGGTTACTTAGCAGGAGCCTTGCCCTTCCTCAACGCTTCAGATCATTCAGAATCTATACAACAAGCATAATTCATTACTTACTATTCAATCATGGGTATAATTAGATCAAACCCTCCCCTTCGGGGTGTTTTCAAAAGTAAAACCCCAATTCTACTCGGTTCTAATTTCAATTTCCCGCGTAGCTCTCACTCCCCACACGTAATTCTAGGGGATTAATCAAAACTCTTCAAACATCAACCCAAATTACCTCTAATCATCCCACAATCCATCACTAGTTCATCAACCTAGGGTTCTATAAGTTCAGAATTTCACCATTAATGGTCCGGCTAAGCTTTCTACAATAATCGATACACATTAAAGGGGTTAGGGGACAAGAAACTCACCTTAGTGCAACAATTATTTGCTCTGGAGAAGAAACTGTCTTCAGACCTTGCTCTCTCACATTTTGGAAATAATAAAAAATAACCCAGAATTTCCACTTAAAATCCACTTCTGATTCCCGTCGTCCGCTGCAGCGGTCACATTGCTGCTGCAGCAAACGTCGCTGTGGCGGTTCCAACGGTTACTTCCCAAATTCATCATAGTGGGACTCCGACAGCTACCATGGTCTCGCTGTAGGGGGAATTCTACCGCTGTAACGGTCCCCCGAACCATAAGCTACTCGAAAATTCCCAATTCACCCTTAGCTTACTTCACAGCAGTTTTATCCCTTCCTTATCCTATTTTCCAAGTTCAAATTCCCTGTTTATCCCGTAACGATATTCGGGTCATTACACCTGGAACCCCATTTAACTTCTTAGAAACTAATGCCTTAGTTGTACTATATTTTCTACTTTCTATGATATAACTTTCGAACTCCATCTTGCTCGACCTATGATGCCTTTTGAATTCCCAGTATACACGTTTCCATACTCATATTACGTTTTCTACATTTTTTGCTGGATATTGTGCTCCTACTACTAGTAGACTTGTTGAGTCATGTCTGAGGTAGCTATTTTCGGAGTTCGTGGTAAGCTACATGGCGATTCCGTGGTGCCAACTCCCTCTATCTTTTATTTCTCTATCTTTTATTATTTCAGATAGTGTATTCACATTGAAACAGTTGTATTTAACTTATAGTCACTCTTACACACGTGATATCGAGTTCTGTGGTTGTATTTTGGCTATTTTCGAATTTATATATCTATATGAAAGCTAAGTTATGACTTGTTTATGCCATTTCTTTGTTCCACATGATTAGTTGATTCTAGAATTTTGGAGGAGGTCTGGCTTACCTCAAGGAGGGTTAGTATAGATGTCATTATAACCCTTCAGATTTTGGGTTGTGACAATAATAATTTATAATTTACCATTCTTGCTCTAACTTATGATTAAAAAAATTAAAAATTAAAGTTCCATTAGTGACCAATATTATTATTGAGCTTGTCCTTGATACCATAATAAAATAAAAATATGTAGAAAATTAACTAGATATATGATGATATGTGGTGATGTATATATTATGTTCGCAATTTTACAAATCGAATAATTAACAAAAAGAAGAATAGTGAATAAAATAAGGAAAAATAGTTTTAAATGTTCAATAACTTACTAATAGTATTATGTACTTGGTAAGTGGACAAATGAAGGTCACAAATAAAATAATTACAAATTCAAGATTTTGAGGCCTCATACAACAAAATCACAAAGATTGTGAATGCTAAATGTTGATAATAATATAAAAGTATTGATTGAAATAATTGAGATAAGGTAATAATGTAATAATTATACTTTTCAAATGAAAAATGAGTATTCACTCAAATCTCATAAGTGACGGAAGTCATTTTTTCATATAATTGAAACGTTTCCTTGAAAAATACATTTTAGTTACTGAACACTAATATATGATTTTATCAAGAAAAAATTATCCTCCATACTAAATCCCTTTAGGGGAAAAAAAGATAAAAGATAAAAGTATACCCTTGTCTTGACTCAAGAAAGAAAAAAATAATTAAGGGGGTCAAATGATAATTAGGGAAAAGGGAAAATAATAGCATTAAACTTTGTGATTTAGAGCGCATATAATCCTTATTTAAAAAGTAGTGCATATATACCCTCATTGTTTAACAAATGGTGCACATATATATACTTTCATTGTCTAATAAAACACACATATTTACCCTTTTCGTTAATAGACTGAATTAAAAAAATCCCTAAAATTAATTTTTAAATTTTTAAAAATATCTTGTGTCTTTAAAAACTTACCTCACCTATTATTTATTTCTCTTAATAAATTTAAAAAATTGACAGTTCTAGAAATCTCTTATTATACATATTATAGACTTATAGAAGCAAAATTAGAAAATCTTTTTCTTTTTATTTTGCCTCCCCCCCCCCCCTCCTTTTGTTTTCAGGTGGAACACGATTTTTTTGATCACTTGTGTGTCCTCTATTTACTATTTTATTTTAATAAAGCTATAATTTATGGAACTAATTATTTTGTCAGATATTTAAAATATGATAGTAATTTGAATTACCACCCCCGACGTAGTATAATAGATGAACTTTCAAGATAACTATACTAATTAAGTTGAGAGTTTTACTCGAAATAAAAAATAATAATAATAATAATAATAACAACAACAACAATAATACCCAAAACGTCGTGATTGGCACCCACATTAATCACCCGGTGGGCAAACCAACTATTCCCAACAATAATCCCAAAATCAATCATTCAAAAGGACATAACACTTAAAATAAAATGAAATAAATATCCAGAAACTATAATAACCTTCTAAACCAAAACAATTAATACTTCACAAGATCCGAAAGTCATTGCACTTCATCGTCTAACTACAAGTCTAGGAATATTTAAACTAAAAGAAAGGAAATGTTGCAACCTTCATCGAAAGAATGAGACTGCTCGCCATTGTGCTCGCTCACTTTCAAGAGGAGTCGTTGTTTTTAGGTGAGGATGAGAGAAGCTTCGTGGAGCGAATTCTACACTCCAAAAAGAAGTGCAGGAGTAGGGTCAGTACTCTACATGATACTGGTAGGCATCATCGGCCGACCTTACATAATAACATATAAGTATGACAACAACAATATAAAACCAGTCCAAAACATCATACGAAAGTACAGTAAACATTTCAAGTACATTAACTCTACCCAGGTGACAGCCGACCTGCTCACTAGATTGGGCCTTCCGTTGTGGCAGTCACTTGACTGCTATAGTGGTCTCTCCACAACAGAAGAAGTTCCATTGCAGTGGTACTGCTCGAGGCAGTAGCTCGACATAGCTGCACCTGCATCAGTTCACCAGTCTTTAGTAGTTCACATATTCAAATACTCAATAAGACTATCCACAATCTTTTTACAACAATTCACAACTACTCATAATCACATGCGATTTATGCAATTCATCACAAGAAAGAAACAATTCAACATCATTAACCGTTAATCATATCATGCTTTAAACGTTTCCCACTTTCCTCATTCGGGTTGCAAGCACAGGATCACAAAGTTAACTCTACCACTTAGTACTTACTCATTCCAACTCGCAAGCATGTTGCACACACATCATAAAAAAGAACAAATGGTGACATGTCGTGCACACGCCTCCGCCATATCACCATAAACACTCTGTCATTAATATAGTATACACACATGCTGGAGGGTCTTATCTTTTCCCTTCCAGTCATGACCTGCAGGGGACTCTAGAAATTCATATACTGTACCGGCATGGTACCTGCTCCTACTCATATGCTCGTCCGGATGCTTTCCTGGGACACGAGCCACTCAATCCATGTCGCTCACCCGGATACTCCCCTTGGGCACGAGCCTCTCATCTTAGGATATTATTACTATCTTGACCATTCTCATTTAATTGAAAACAACAAAGTGCATTATTTAAACACTCAGGAGTTTACAATATACTCCTTCACTTGCATAATTACGGACCAAAAACATCTCGATAACAATGTAAAATATCTTACTTAACAACTTAACATAGTTTCATAACGATTTAAATATCACATCATATCCACATTCTTTCAATAGTTTATTCAACAGGAAAATCTCATAACAAGTAATGTCCAAAAACCAATCATATATCATCATTGCACAAAACATACATGTCGTTGTATAGAGTCTAATCCCTCTAAACCCTAACCTACCTCAATTTTTGAATATTAAAAGTCAGCTACTCCGCAGGAGCCTTGCCCTTTCTCAACGCCTCGGAATGTTCAAAATCTACAACAACAAAATAAAGTAATTTCATTATTTACTCTTCAAATAAGGGTCTAAAAAGTACAAATCCTTTCTTTTAGGGAACTTTTTTAAAAGTAAAACCCCAATTTCACCTAGTTCTAGGCCTTAATTCCCGCATAACCCACGTTCTCTAGCAAATAAACCTTGGGGTATGGTCATTACCCATAAAACTTCTAATCACACCACCCTTTTAACCCCTGATCATCCTGCCCTAGTCTATCAACCTAGGGTTTCTCAACTTAGAATTCCCCATTAAAGATTCTATAGGAATCTCGAAGTCATCGCAATCCACCATGAAGGTAGGAATTCAAGAAACTTACTTTGGGAGAGGAATTCACTGATCTGGGGAAGAAATTCGCCTTCCAACCCTTCTCTTCATGCTTTTGGAGATAATGGGGTGTGTAACCCTAGAAATCTCACTTAAACCCACTTTCTGATTCCCGTCGTCCACTATAGCGGTCACATTTTCACTGTAGTGGACCCTCTACAGTGGTCAGGAGACCGTCTCAGTGAATCCGACGGTTAATTCCCCGTCCATTGCGGTGGGACTCCGACCATTACCATGATCTCGCTGCAGCGGAAACTTTACTGCTGCATGGGTCCCTTGAAACCAGTAGTTTCCAAAAAAACATCAGTTCAATACTTAACTCATTTCACATTATTTTTCCTCAGATATTTGCCTTTTTTTGAGAGTCCTAAGTTCGTTC
The DNA here is from genome assembly GCA_035772735.1 of Datura wrightii. Lineage (NCBI taxonomy): Eukaryota > Viridiplantae > Streptophyta > Magnoliopsida > Solanales > Solanaceae > Datura > Datura wrightii. The sequence continues at coordinate 31,395,873 of JASDFA010000004.1, forward strand.
CCTTTGTAACGACATGCAGGTTGTTACATTATTATTTATTAAACCAAATAAATAATGTAGGTCACATGGGCCAAAACATATAAATTTTTATTATCTTAACATCTTTTTTTCATCATATTAGAATGAAAAAATTGTAACTTGTACTATTTTTATATAGTTTTTTAATATTTAAATTATAATTTTAAAATATTTATATAATCTAATTTAATTTTAAAAATTAGTTAAATTAATTCTCGAGAAGAAAAACATGAATACTAATTTGGGACGAAGGGATTTCTGTTCATGTAGACAAAAGGTCAATTTCTTGTACTCTGTTTAAAACTAAGAAAATAAATTCTCTTTTTATCATTCTAGTACTTTTAGGATCGTTTGGTTATCGAGATTAGGGTATTAACCTTAGGTTAAAACTTTGGATTATATTTATCTCATGTTTAATTATGAATATTAATTAATATTGATAAAAAATTTTGAATTAAAGTTTTGGTATTTTCCATCCAACGTGACGTAACATATGGATGGTAATTTTTGGAATTATAATTTTGAGATTATTAACTCTGCATAGTTGTGCTGTGAACAAAACGACCCCTATTACCCTATAGTTTTGAAGTATGTAATTCCTTTTTTAAAAAAATAATTAAATTTGGAGTTAGTTTTTAAGATGTTCATTTAACTAAGGATAGTTTACTCCGAATTTCTACTATTTTATTTTATTTTTATTACTCAAGAGTCACTTAACTATTCATATTTCACTCACAAAGTCTTTTTCTTTGTTTTATAACTCAATAGTCACTAACCTTTTGATATTTCATTCACAAAATCACTCAATCATTTTAGGTAATTTTTTCATTTAAGTTTGTTGACATAAAAGTTTTACTTTTAGCCAGAACATTTTAGAAATAAAATGCTACCTATTATTTCAACAAAAAAAAGTTTAAAAAAATTTAAAACAATTACTAGAAAATACTTATGGCTTTGTAATTGTACTCCAAAGAAAATTTAAATATTAAACTGAATTTTTAAAAAATATAATGTGAAAGGAATAATGAATGACAATACAACATAAAACTACTCAAAAGGGAAAATGGAAAGAACGAAAAAGTTAGAAAAGAATAATTATAAAGACAAGATTTTATTGGCCTGATTCAAACTTGACAAAAAATAAACTTGTTAGAAAAATCCTTCACATGAATATTGTGCATTTTTAATTCCATCAAAAAGAGAAAATCCAAAAAAGAAGATAAGATCCAAAAGACAATTATAATTATAATGTCATATTTCCTTTCGACGTGACGCTTAGTTGTCTAAAATTTAGTTTTTAAAAATTAAAGAAATTCATTAAACAATACATAATCTGTTAGGATCAAAATAGTTAGGCGTCATGCGGAAGCTAACAAAATAAATTTTGAAAGATGATAAATAAGAAGAAAAATGAGAAATATATCAAAAGAGACACAATAATCTAACGAGGGTCCTCATACTATCGCTCTTTCACCTCTACAACTAAGGATGACACTGTAGTATTCTGGATTATGACTCCATTATCATCTGAGTCCATTAATCGGACTCCCAAAATGGCCAACTAGTGCAGCTCTCGGGCAAATTCCCTCTTTTCTGGCCCCAAATACGAGAAGCTACCCTGGATCTGCAACTAAGGGCATCAGCTACAATGTTAGCTTTCCCCGAATGATATAGTATGTCGATATCATAATCCTTTAGCAACTCAATCCATTGATGTTGTTGCAAATTTAGCTCTTTCTGCTAAAAGATGTATTGGAGGCTCTTGTGATCAGTAAAGATGTCTATGTGAATGCCATATAGGTAATTCCTCCAAATTTTCAGAGCATGGACAACTGCAGCCAATTCTAAATCATGGGTGGGATATTTCTTCTCGTGCTTCCTTGGCTGTTTCGAAGCATAGGCAATCGCCTTGCCGTGCTGCATAGCCCTCTGAACCCTTGAGCAAGGCTAATACTGGTGTTGTTGTTAATCTATCTTTCAATTTTGGAAACTCTGCTCACAAGCCTTAGTCCACTGGAACTTGGCTGCATTCTGAGTCAATTTTGTCAATGGCACTGATAAAGTAGAGAATCCTTCCACAATCCTTCTGTAATACCCGTCTAACCCAAGAAAACTGTGAACCTCGGTTGGAGTCGTGGGTCTGGGCCATGTCTTTACAACCTCAATTTTCTACGAATCAACCTGGATACCTGCATCTGACACAATATGGCCCAAGAAAGCTACAGAATTTAACCAGAACTCATATTTTAAGAACTTTGTGTTACACCCCTTAAGTTCTTGACACTTAATTGGCCTATTCGCATGTTGGTTAAGAGTTTTAGAATATCATATGTGCAAGAAAAGGTCAAGGGGAGATATCGGACAAGCGCCGATTTGGAGCATCGCAAGGCAAATGCGACTTATAAATCACATTCAACAAATGCGACTTATATATCACATTCGACAAATGCGACTTAAAGGACCCAAGTATATAAGGCTCCCACTTCGTTTTAAATCATTTTCCCTTCATATAATTTCCAGTAAATGAACAGAAACATAGAGGAATGAAGGGTTTGATTAAATTTTCTTCCGTTTACGCCATCAAGCGCAGTCCAAACTGAAATTAACTTCGGGTAGCGAAGTATAAAGCTGCAGGGAGCATTCATGCGGAGTTAGTTTCGCGAAATTCGGTCGGCGAATCGTCGTCACGCCGAGCCAAGGTAAGTGGAATTGCTCCAAACTAGTGTTAATATACTCCCAGCATTAAAGTGAGTATTTCTCACTTCTAGACTTCCGAGAAATAGCAAGTTTTCAGCCGTTCTTTGATAAGTCGAAGAATAGGCAGTATGTATATCCATAAGTATGGTTTCTTTCCAAAATAATAGTAGAATTAATTCTATTCTTTCGTGAATATGAATACAGTTGGAGAAACAGCTGGATACTAGCCGAGCTACGCCAGTTAATTAGAAAGTCGGCAGTTGAGGTATGTAAAGCCAGTTTCTTTCGGCAAGCTAGTAGTTCTAGTATAGCAAAATAGTACGAATATTAGTAGAGTGTTTCAGAAGTCGTATATTATGTTTAGTATGAAATTTAGTAAGCATGTTAGAAATATAATACAGTGTTCAGCATGAAATTCAGTAAAACAGTATAAGTCCCAACAGAATATTCCAAAAATATTATTATAGATTCAGTATATTTCAGTATCAATTTCAGTATATTTCAATATGAGATTCAGAACAGAATACCAGAACATAAATATTATTATCAGATCCAGTATATATATTACATGTGCCTATTGCTATCTGTGGAGACATGATTGTTCTATGTTGGGCACCCTTAAAGCTTCCTTGACCGCCCCAGGGTTAATAGCTGTGTCGACTCATCCACCAGAGGGTGAGGATACGTTGCCCTACGGAGTGGCATACTGTCCTCCAGCGGACGAAGATGGGATGCAGATTCCCCATAGCAGGCTGATCAACACTATACCACACCCCCTGTCGAGCGCTTGTGCCCGGGGTGCAGATTTCAGATTTCAAATTTCAGATTTCAGGAGTCCTCTAGACTCAGATACAACTATAGTCAGGGGCCCAGCAAGCCCAAGTTGCATACCTAGGGGGTTGGCAGGATGCTCATAGTTACTAGGTGGATGGTATGACCTGGGTAGGGGTATATAGATTGTGTGCTGGTTGGTACCTTACGGCTTATGAGGGCTGGTAAGGTTCTTGTATGCTATGTTGTGTTAGTTATTAATAGATGGAAAGTAGACCGCCATGTTTTCAGGTATGACTCTTACTCTCTTCAGTAAAGTTACACTCTTTTCAGTCAGTCTCAGCCCGTCTCCTGTTACTTCAGTATCTATCAGTATTATTGTTTGCTTTCAGTTATTTTCAGTTATTGCTTTGCATACTCAGTATCAGTGGTACTGACGCCCGTTTTGGGGCACTGCATTACTTGCCTGCAGGTACTCATAGACGAGGAACAGATCCCTCGTAGTTCCAGCCAGCGTACATAGTCTTCAGCTCCTATCATCTGGAGCTTGACAGCTAAAGGTTTACTTCCCTTTTTGTTTGTACAGTATGGGTAGGCCAGGGCCCTGTCCCGACCATCTTATTATTTTTAGAGGCTTGCAGATTGTATATTCCCTGTGGTTAGTTGTACCAGTCGTGTGGGGCTGTGTGTATGTTTTTAGTTTGCATGTGATAGCCGTGTGGGGCCTTGTTCAGTTGTCAGTTGGTGACCTTGTCGTTCACAGATCAGTTTAGCGCTCGATTCTACTTTTCAGTGATAACTAGTCAGCATGGTGGCCTTGTCGGCCCGCATAGGTTCTCTTATGTTCAGTTGTTCTGGGTAGCTGTTATATTCCTACAGGTGGCTATAGGTCTTGTCGGTCGGAGGCTGTATTTACAACTGTTATATAGCCCGTTGGTTTCATAAATCCAGAATTAGAGCCAACCTAGCACCAGAAGTGCTTAGGCTTAGTAGTCCAGCAGTCCAGGTCCTAGTAGGGCACCAGGTGCCAGTCATGCCTCCCAAGGCGGGGCATGACACTTTGCATATAACTGGTGATCTCTGAGGACCTAGAGTACTGTTCACATATGCTCTCTATGTTTAGCTGTTGAGCACGAATATACCAGGAAATCATCAATAAACACAATCATGAACAGATCTAAATATGGCCTGAATATGTTGTTCATCAAGTCCATGAACACTATCGAGGCATTCGTCAATCTGAAGGACATGACTAAAAATTCCAAATGACCATATCTAGTTTTGAAAGTTGTCTTGGAAATATCTTTCTCTCGAACACGTACCTGGTGCTATCCTGACCTCAAGTCAATCTTTGATAAATATTTTTCCCCTGCAGCTGATCAAACAAGTCATCTATTCTGGGAAGGGGTATTTATTCTTAATAGTAACCTTATTCAGCTGCCGATAGTCTATACACATCTGAAGCGAGCCATCCTTTTTCATCACAAATAGCACCGGCGCACCCCATGGCAAAGCAATAGGCCTAATGAAACCTTTATTTAACAAATCCTTCAATTTTTCCTTTAGTGTTTTCAGCTCAGCAGGAGCCATTCGGTACGGAAGGATGGATATAGGTTGTGTATCTGGTGGCATATCGATAAAAAAATTGATCTCACACTCTGAGGGGAAATACCAGGAAGCTCATCTCGAAGTACATCAAAAAATTCACTAACCACCAAAATCAACTGAAGAGTCGGAGATTCTGCCTGCATATCTCAAAACCCTAATAATATGATAAATACAGCCCTTCACAATCAGCTTTCTCCCCCGAAGATAGGATATGAACCTACTTTTTGGCGTAGCTGCATTGTTTTTCCATTCTCGCACTACCTCACTTGGAAAATGAAATAGGACAGTCTTGGTCCAGCACACCATATTAGCATAACATGGCGCTAGCCAATCCATGCCCATAATTACATCAAAATTAATCATCTCTAGCTCCACTAAGTCTGCAAAAGTTTGGCAACCAACAACCTCTGTTGTACAACCCTGATAAATTCTCTTGGCAATAATAGAAGCACTGACAGGTGTACATAAAGAGAATGGTCGTTGAAGCAATTCTGGTGTTATACCAAATTTTCATGCCACTAGCGAAGTAACATAAGACAAGGTAGAGCCTGGGTCTATCAAAGCATAAATCGAGTGAGAGAAAACATTTAGTATTCCTATAACATCTAGAAATGACTCCGAATCCTGCCATCCTACTAAAGCATAGGTGCTATCTGGACCACTACCAGAACTAGATGCCCCTGATCTACCTCTGCCTCTGCCTGCTGGAGCTGAGGGTCTGCACCCTGCCGAAGGTACTAGAGCATGTGACCCTACTGAGGACCTATTCTGCTGGTCCTGATCACCCTGATCTCTGGTCGAATAATCTGTCATCATATAACCCTCTTGCACAAGTATAACAAGCAGTATATCTATATCTACATCTTCCAAAATATCATCGACTATAAATGCCGAAATGTGGTGTAGCAGGCCTGATCTGATTTGAACCTCTATACTATTGTAAGCCCGACACTCGTGAACTCTCGCTGGGACCTGACTGTCCACGACGATCTGATCTACCGCCCTGCTGTTGCTAAGGTAAAGGCCTAAGTGGCCTACCTAACAACCGAGGCCTAGGCCTACCTTGAAATTCTGCCTGCAAATTAATGGGCCTAGCCCTCTGATGCTGCTCCTGATTCGCCCTCTCAGCCTCATATTGGTGTTGACTAATCCCTTCTATATTTTGAGCAAAAGCCTAGATGTGCGAGACATCCATGTCCTCATGCGATGTGGCTGTAATACAGGCCTCGATAGACTCTAGAACAAGCCCCATAATGATCGGTGTACCCTAGCTGGCATAGTATCAACAAATGTTGGAGCATATATTGCTAAGGAATCAAACCTCAGTGTGTACTCTCGGACGCTCATCCTACCCTGCTCCAGATGTAAGAATTGGTCTACTCGGGCCTGTCAGATCTCTCAAGGCTAGTAGTGATCTATGAAGGCCTCATAGGAACTGGACCAAGTAGGTGGGGATACATCCCTACCTCTGGACCTTTCCCAATTCTCATACCACAAAACTACTATATCTCATAGCCGAAACACTGCCAACTCGACTGACTCTATGGACAAAGTATGCGTCACCCTAAAAATCCTCTGCAACTGATCCAAGAAGTCTTGAGGACCCTCTCTATGATCTGCTCCTATGAATTGTGGAGGACTCAAGGCAAGAAAATCACAAACCCTCGAACTTCTGGGTCCCTCAGTAGATTCAACAACAACTGGTGCCACTGGTTGGCGCTGAGCAGCCATTATCTGAGCCAACATGTAAAGTGCACTCCTAACCTCCCGATCTGATGGTAAGAGGAATAATAGGGGTGGTGTTGGTGTATTTATTGCCATGGGAGGCTCCTGGTGTGGCGGAGAATGCTGGGGAGATCGAGAAGATGTCTCCCTCTCGCCCTCAGGTCAGGCTGTCTCTAACTGTGGCACCTTGCTAGTGCCCTCTCTTATCGTGGTATCCAACTCCTGACTAGCCATAGTTTGTTGTGTTTCAAACATTTTTCTATAAATAAACAGAATAATATAAGCTTAGGGAATCAACCCTATACAACTTATCTCTATAGAATAATTTGAGAAGGAAGGAGGGTAACCACACTATCAGGCCTCGTAGCCTCCTGCTTATAAATGTGGTGCACAACATATTCATAAGCAAGACTCTACTAGACACGGCTTGCAAACTCCCTAAGACACAAGGTTGCTCTGATACCAAGTTTGTCATGTCCCACCTTAGGAGGCGTGACTGGCACCTAGTGCTACACTAAACCGTAAGCTGACCTAGCCGGACGTATGCACCTCTGGTGTATATCAGCAGAACATAAATAAGGAAACAACCGGCTATATCTCGGCTCAAAACATAGCCTTAGTCCAACTAGGCCGCAACATACTACCTGCATAAAATAGCTAACCCCGCAGTCGCAATAATAATATCCTATATGAGCCAACAAGACCGCTATGCTGTTTAAATTATAATAGAAGGAGGGCAGGCATATATATATAAACTACGGCCAACAAGGCTGCTAATAGGTATCATAACTAGGCCCCACGCAGCCAACACACAAATCTTAACACAAATAAGCCCTACACGGCCAACAACACACAACTAACAATGAACTGTAGTCTGCAAGCCTCTAAGAGTGACGTATTAGTTGGGACAGAGCCCTGGCCTACAAAAAACCTATATAACAAAAGACAGGCAAACCTCTACTACCTAGATCTCCGAAGGAAAGGAGCTGATCAATTTGATAACTCTGAACAGCTGCTAAGGAGGTCCCGAAACCTGTCTGTTCGAACCTGCAGGCAAGTATGCAGCACCCCATGCATGGGTGTCAGTACAATATGTACCGAATATGTAGGAAGAAATGAAAGTTGAATAGAAGCTGATAAAAGAACTAAAAGTAATCAGTAAGAAGGATAAGAGGTTAACCGGAATAATCTCACAACCTGAAGCATAACTAACAAGTAAACATACAAACAAGAACCAAACCTGCCTCCCATAATCCTAAAAGGGACAACCAACATAAAATAACCTACCTGAGCCCCCATAAGCCCCGATAGGTACAGTTCAATCTATATACCCCTAACAATATCATTATGGTCCTACAGGTAACTATAACCAAACATTCTCGGCCTCTGGGATTGCAACTGAGCCCTTGGGCTCTTGTAACTGTGTCTGGGTCTTCTGGACTTCTGTAACTACACCCTGAGCTGACAAGGCTCTATTGAGGGCCAGTAATGTCGTTATGGCATAAAGGAAGTCCATACGTGAATAGATTTTAATACGGCACTGTAGGCCTGAATATAGTCCTCTTGGACATCGTATAGCTCCTCTGAGCAATCTTGAGGTTGTAATGATACAATTAGCAATCTTGAGGTCGTTTAATGTGAGACCAACCTAAGTAGGGTCAATCCCGACAAAGGGTACTATGCTATAACCTCAAATCTACTCGTAGTAGCTGGCCACAACATACGTACTTTAAACTCACCTACAAAGGTATAGGTCGTATCAAATATATGACGAGAATAACTTTCCAAAGAGGTTAGCCTTAACATACCTCAATTGCCGATTTCTGCACACCCAATCCTGTTCCAATTAGAACTGGCAATTCCTCCAAATTGCCTCCCTTAAGCTGAGAGAATATAGTTGTTATTAATTCAAGAAAATAGCCAGCAACATCAAATATGAACCACAATGGCCACATGTCATAATTCGTCCAATTCGGCCCAATATTTACGAATTCCAGAGAATTTAGAAGATAGAAACACTTACTTATCACTTGTAAAAAGTTAGGACTTGATTAGAAGTAATTTCTACGAATTTTACTCGGTGGGACTCCATCGAACCAGAAAAATTTCAAAGATATAACTTCGTAGATATGTTCTTAGCAGGCCAAGGAATCATTACCCAAGAAGAATTGACGTTTGAAGGTGATTTAGTGGCATAATTTGTCTGTAATTTGAGAAAACCTTCATAAACTTATCGCCAAGACCGAAGCTCTCTCTGAAATTATTTTCAAATGAACTAAATCTCTCACTTAAACATATATATATATATATATATATATATAGGGGAAGAAGTGGCCAAGGGTCCGTGGTGTGCCTCCCAACGCACCGAAACACGGACGTGATGCGCCACTCCATGCGTCGTGGTGGAGGGGGGGGACGCGGTGCCCGGTGCACCCTTCCTCTGGCCCCCAACAACAATAGCAGCAACAACAACAACAACAGCAACAGCAACAACAACAGCAACAACAACAACAACAACAACAGCAACATGAACAACAGCAGCAACAACAACAACAACAACAACAATAAGAATAATAACAATAATAATAACAACAACAACAATAATAATAATAATAATAATGGTAATAATAATAATAATAATAATAACAACAACAACAACAACAACAACAATAATAATAATAATAATAATAATAATAATAATAATAATAATAATAATAATAATAATAATAATAATAGCAGCAGCAGCAGCAGCAAAAACAACAACAACAACAACAACAACAACAACAACAACAATAATAATAATAACAATAATAATAATAATAATAGTAACAGCAACAACAATAACAACAACAACAACAACAACAACAACAACAACAACAACAACAACAACAACAACAACAACAACAATAATAATAATAGGCCTAAAAAATTATGTTTCACTTGAAAAAAAGAAAATAAATTTCTAATTTTTTTCTATAAAATCTATAATAATAAGCATAAAAAGAAAGAAAATTTCAAACATTTCATTCAAAATTTTGCGTCAATTGCCCCTATTTAGGGGTGGTCTTTAATTTTTGTCCTTTAAATTGATGATCTTTGATTTTTGCTCTTTAATGTTGTAAGTTATAAAAAGGGGAAAATACCCCTAAATTTTTTTAAAAAAAAATTCAAAACAAAAAAAAATTGCAAGTCAAAATTTTTTTTGCAAGATATAGGTTAGACCAAGAAGGCGTAACTTCAGTAAGCAGAAGTTCAATTGCATGAACTTTTATCTATAAACACAAGTTCCCTACTGAACTTGTGCCCAAGGCATAGTTTCATGTTTTTGAAGTTGTGCGCATGGGCACAAGTTTATGAACTTCTGCCCCTCAGGTACAATTTCAATTGCATGAACTTCTGCCCCTTATGCACAATTTCAATAGCATGAACCTTTGCCCTTTAGGCACAAGTTAATATTACTTAACTTATATTTGGTAGGCATAATTTCATGTTATTGAACTTGTGCGCATAGACAGAAGTTCATGCTACTTAACTTATTCCTGGTGAGCATAATTTTATGTTATTTTCATGTTTAGAAAAAAAATAAAGCGGCGACTAGATATAACTATTGTAATAAAAATAGTGACATATTTACTAGTGACAGTAATTCATTCACACAAAAATTTCAAATTGAAAATCAGAATTTGGTCCATTTTTTTGTTACATTCATATCTAAATTTTATATGCAGAAAATAATCAATAAAATTTAAAAAAAAATTAAAGTAGGTAAAATTATTTCAATATTATCATTTAAAATTGAATTAGAATCTTTAATATATCTATTAATAAAAGAAAATAGAAACATTTTAATTAAATTACTAGGTAATACTTATGCTTTTGTAATTATACTCTAAAGTAAATTTAGATATTAAACTAAATTTTGAAAAAATATAATGCGAAAGGCATGATGAATGGTAATACAACATAACAATACTCAAAAAGGAAAAAGGAAAGAACGAAAAAGTTAGAAAAGAATAATTTATAAAGACAAGAATTTATTTGCCTGATTCAAACATGAAAAATAATAAATTTGTTAGAAAAATCCTTTCACATGAATATTGTACATTATTAATTCCATCAAAAGGAGAAAATTTCAAAAAAGGTAAGATCGAAAAGATAATTATAACTATAATGTCATATTTTTCTCTCCACGTGATGCTTAGTTGTCTAAAATTTAGTTTTTAAAAAATAAAATAAATTCATTAATTATTCTGAAATAACTTATTTCCTAACCAAACGGCTCAAAAGTTGAGATCCCAGCACCAAAAGGGGAAAATTTTTTAGAAAATGCCAAAACAGACCAAAGATCTGAAAGTTCACCAAAACGGACACTTTCTGCTAAAAAAATTCTCGAATCTCGTTGGGCTTCCGAGGAGTTTCTTTTTAATTTTTATTTTTGTCAAGTGTAATATAATCATAAAAAAATAATTAAGGAGAACCTCATTCGGTGTCCAACTAGGTTCTCTTTAAAAAAAATTTAAAACTTTTTATATGTTCCTCGTTGGCAGACCAATGAGAATAGATTTAAATTTTTATTTATTTATTTTATAATTTTATGCAACTTAAATATAGTTTAAAAATTTTTTTAAAGCACCTCGTTGGTAAGCTAACGAGGATTTCATTGATTTTTCTTAATTAAATAGTTGGCAAAAGATTTAAGTTCCCTTAGCTTAGAAGAGCAGAGTATGAAGCAGTTCAATCAAGTTATGACTATTTAGAGGATCATCTAAAGTATTGTTTTCCTTACATTGGGTACTTTCCAGAAGACTATAGCATTTCGGCGTCTGATTTTCTAAAGTTATGGATAGCTGAAGGGTATCCAAATAGATGTAAGTTAAAAAAAACAATGAAATCCTGGATGGCTTACTAATCAGGTGCTTTAATTTATTTATTTTTACCATATTTCAGTTATACAAAATTACAAAATAAATAAATCAATCTATCCTCCTTAAGCTACCAGCGAGGAACACATAAAAAATTAATTTTTTAAAAAATAGAACCCCGTTGAATGACTAATGAGGTTCTTCTTAATTTATTTTTTTCTTTATTCAGCTATTGCTAAAAAAATTAAATTAAGAAGAACCTCGTTGTGAGCCCAACGAGGATCTAATAATTTTTTTAATCCTTTTATTCAGTTTTAAAAAAAAATTAAAATAGAACCTCATTGGAATCTCAACGAGGTTCTCCTTAATTCATTAATTTTGTGCTTATTTAAACTAATATTCAGCCTGCTTTAATAATTTTAAGAAAAAAGTCTATGAAATCCTCGTTTGCTTACCAATGAGGTGCTGTAATTATTAAAAATAAAAGAGAGAAAAAAGAATAATTAAGCTATGTTGTCGGCGTAGCTTAAGCTAGCGTAAGCCGGTATCTCCATGGAAGAGAAGAGAGGAAGGGGAAGATCAAGAAAGTCATCGATTGAACTCACTAGTTTACTCAACTTCACGGTATTAGGAAGTAGAGCGGAGGTTTCCAAGGAAGTACAGGGGAATTCTAGCAAATCTCAGGGATCTGATATGGAACAAACTAGAGCTGAGAGCCCAACTCACCAACCTTCTATAACACCAAGATCCTCATCTATGGTTACGCCGGCTAGTGAAATACCTCGCAATATACTGTCTCCAAGAATGGGAACTGTTCCATTGGAACAAGATGAAGTAACTAATGTTGTGAAAGAAAGAATGAAGGCAGGGGAGAAGGATTAGGCATGGATGCAATTATTTGCCGGTAATAGAGTTGCATCTAATGATATGGCCCTCACTTATATCATTCCATATATAGTTGACGGCAACCTAGTTGTGAAATTGGAGAAATCTGAAATTGAGGCTGAAACAAATAAGTGGAAGTGTGCCCTCATAGTGTATGTAGTAGGAGATACTCTTGGGTACCACTACATGGATCGTTACACCAATTGGACTTGGAATTCAAGTGCAAAGCCAGATCTATTTTATCATGAGGATGGGTACTATATTGTCAAATTCAAAAGCATGGCAGATCTGAAGGAAGTATTGTACTCAGGGCCTTATACTATTAACAATAGGCCTCTGATAATCAAACAATGGTCACCACAATTTGATTTTAATAATGAGTTTCTTACTGAGGTGCCATTGTGGGTGAAACTCCCTAACCTGTCGATGAATTGTTGGAGTTGTAATTCTCTTAGTCGTATTGCAATTAGTGCTATTGGCAAGCCATTGTATGTTGATGAATGTACGGCTAAGCAAACTAGAGTATCTTATACCCGTATGCTCATTAAAGTGAACATAACTAAACCCTTGCTGAATGAGATTGTAGTTATGGATGATCAGGGTAAGGTGTTTTCGCAAGCCATAGAGTATGATGGGAAGCCAGTGTTTTGTGGAAAGTGCATTCAAGTTGGGCATGATTATGATTGATCCAAAACTCAACCAAGGAAGGAGTTTCAAAGGAAGAAAACCCAAAAACAAGTATGGATGCCTAAAGAAGTTACTATGCAGATCCCTAGTGAGAAGGAAGTTGCTGAATTATGTAAGGTTATCCCACTTCACTTGCCAAAACAAGGTGCTACTGAGGAATCCTGGCAGGTAGTAAAAGGGAAAGGGCATGCAGTGCCAGGTAGTAGCTTATCGAATTATGAACTCCCAGTTAAAAATGGATTTACTAGTTTATCTAATGATGATCATTTTAGTTATTCCCCTCCTCCGGATGATGGAGGATTAACTAAATGACTTGGATAATGTGCAATATAATAGGGGTCAACAAAAGATTTAAGTAAAAAGAGTTGACCTCTTACATCAAGGAGCACCAAATTAATCTCCTTGGATTAGTAGAAACTAGAGTCAAGAATAATAATGCAAAGAATGTAGCTGCTAGAATTGCCCCTACTTGGAAATCATATGCCAACTACAATCATGCTATGAATGGAAGAATATGGATTCTCTGGGATGATAATGTGTACGATGTTACTATGGTAAGTCAGCATGCACAATTTATGCACTGTCATATTCATGGGAGGGATCATCAAGTGGATTGTTTAATGACTATAACATATGGATATCATACAGTAGAGCACAAGAAGCCTTTGTGGGATCAATTGCAGGGCTTGACCATTGATAAACCTTGGCTTTTATAGGGAGATTTTAATTCAGTTCTATCCTCATCTAATCGGCTATATGGTAATCCAGTTACTAGGCAAGAGATTGAGGATTTCAGCAATTGCATTCAGAAGTTAGAAGTGAATGAGTTGGTCTGGAGAGGAGAGTTTTTCACCTGGTCAAACAAGCAAAGTGCAGCAACCAGAATTTATAGTAGACTAGATAAGGAATTTGGCAACAATGATTGGATGTCTAGTTATGGACATATAGGAGTTGATTATGGTTCTCACATCTCGAATCATGCCCCAATATTGTTAAAGATACAGGTGCTAATGCGAGCAGGGAAGATTCCTTTTAAGTTCTTTAATGTATGGGCAAATCACCCTCTTTTCCTGGTTACAGTGGACAAAGTTTGGAACATTCAAAAGCATAAGGACAAGATGAGGAATATATGGATGAAATTGAAAGAACTCAGAAGAGAATTTAGGCAGCTGAATGTTAATGAATTTCAAGCTGTCTCAACTAGAGTATTACAGGCTAAAGCAGATTTGTAGGATATACAAGGGAAAATGAATCAGCAAGGTCTGATCTTCTTATTGAAGAAGAGAAAGAAGCTATCACTAGACTTGACAAGTGGTCTATGATTTAGGAGAGTATTCTACAGCAGAAGTCAAGAGTGACTTGGCTAAAACTTGGAGATGTCAACACAAAATATTTCTATGCAGTCATGAAGGAAAGACATCACAGAAAGAATATTTCAGAATTAACATCACTTAATGGGGTAGTTCTGAAGGATAAAGGCCAGATTTAGGAGAAAATTGTTAATTTTTATCAATCTCTTATGGGTAGTGCATGCCACTCCAAGCCAGCAGTAGATAATTGTGTATTGAAATTGGAACCTGCCCTGTCTCATACTCAGCAATTGCAGTTGTGTTGGGATGTTATAAACCATGAGATTTATCAGGGGCTTTGTTCTATTGGGGATGACAAATCACCAGGAGTGGATGGGTATAATGCAAGGTTTTTAAGAAGGCTTGGCCAGTGATCAAGGGGGTTATATATGATGAAGTTTAGACCTTCTTTCATATAGGTAAGATATTTAAAAGGATAAATTGTACTACCATCACCCTAATACCTAAGGTCTCCAATCCTAGTACTATTAAGGAATATAGGCCTATTTCTTGCTGCTTAGTATTATATAAGATTATAGCAAAGTTCTTGCTAACATGTTACATAAGGTGATGCCTTCAGATACTCAAGCTAGATTTATACCTGGGAGAAAGGTGGTTGATAATGTTATTATGGCTCATGAGTTAGTTAAGGCTTACTCAAGGAAGCATATCTCTCCTATATGTGTCATCAAAGTTGATATCCAGAAAGCCTATGATACTGTTGATTGGTTCTATCTAAAGCAGGTCATGGAAGGTCTTGTTTTTCCTAACAGATTTATACAGTGGGTTATGTCATGTGTTTCTACTATGAATTACACTATTACAATGAATGGAGAACACACCAAGCCTTTTGATGCAGCTAAGGGCCTGAGGCAAGGGAATCCCATGTCCCCATTTTTTTTTGCTATTGGGATGGAGTATCTCAATAGGAATTTGTTGACTTTAAAACAGAACAGTCTGTTCAAATATTATCCCAAATGTTCCATACTTGATATCACTCATTTGAGTTTTGCTGATGATTTACTTATTTTTACTAGAGGTGATTGTTCTCTAGTCACTCAATTGAAGGCTAAGTTTGATACTTTCTCCTCAGCTTCAGGATTACAAGCTAATCTCATCAAAAGTTCTATATACTATGGAGGGGTTAATGATATTACTAGGGAACAAATTCAAGTGATACTTGGTTATAATCAAGGTTCATTGCCTTTTACTTATCTAGGCATTCCCTTGGCTACAAAAAAACTAAGTTCATTATAGTGGTTGCTTCTAGTAGATAAGATAGTTGCTAGAATAACAACGTGGACAACAAAGAAGCTCTCTTATGCTGGCAGGATTCAATTGGTTCAAACAATTATATTTGGGATTCAATCTTACTAGGCTCAAATGTTTGTTTATACCAGCTAAAGTGCTTAAACAGATAGAAGCTCATTGCAGAAGTTATATATGGTCTAAAGTTGAGACTATTACTAAGAAGGCCCTAGTTTCTTGGGATAGAATTGTTTCACCTAAAGCTGCAGGTGGATTGAATCTGGTGAAGCTCAAGTTGTGGACCAAAACTTCTATCTTGAAGATGTTTGGGAATTGGCTGCTAAGAAAGATAAGCTTTGGATAAAATGGATCCATAGCTATTATATAAAGGAGCAAGATATGAGAGTTGTAGCCACTCCTTCGCAAGCTTGTTGGATGGTGAGGAAGGTATTTGATGCTAGATCTCATCTGTCTCTTACGGGTCTGGTGATTAAGCAAACTTATCTAAATCGTATTGGTGATCTGCCATGTGTACCTTGAAAAGGACTGATGTTAAAGAATCAAGCAAGACCTAAAGCCATCTTTACCATATGGCTTCAACTGCAGAGAAGGTTAGTCACAATGGATAGCTTAATGAAATGGGGAATACAAGTTGAGGATAAATGCAAGTATTGTGGCATTGAACGGGAAACTAATCATCATTTTACAACTGAATGTATAGAGACTGGGAAGATTGGGAATCGATTGTTGAAATGGCTGAATATGCAGCAGTTCAGCAGCTTGTCATGGACAGATTTCTTGCAGTAGTTGATTATACAGACCAGAGGGAAAAAGACTGGTGCTTACCTGATTAAAATGGTGGATGTTGAATTCTGCCATATACTGTGGATAGAAAGGAACTCGAGAATTTTTAACAAGAAAGAACAATCCATAGATACTATAGCGAGGCATATTGCTAGTATTTACAGTCTTAGAGCTACAGGAAAGATTAAATGTTTACTAGATCAGTGTATATATTAACATTTAGGAGTTGAGTTTGGTAGAGTAGAAAGTTTATAGGTATAGCAGGTTGAGTTTTGTTTTTGCTTGGTTTTATATTTTTCACTTGGTGATTAATAAAAATTTTAATTACCAAAAAAAAAATGAGGTGCTTTAATTATTTATTTTTTATTATATTTCAGTTACATGAAAGTATCCAAAAAAAATAATAAATCCTCGTTGGGCTACCAATGAGGAACATGTAAAAAAAATTTAAATATTTGAAATAGAACTTCGTTGGACATCGAACGAGGTTCTTCTTATTTTTTTAATTATATTTTACTTAAGAAATATAAAAATTAAATAGAACCTTGTTGGGCTTCCAACAAGGTTCAAGAAAAAAAAAGTTTTAATTTTTATAGGAAGTTCCCGTTTTGGTGAACTTCCAGATCTTTGATCCATTTTGACATTTTCTAAATATTTTTTGCCCTTTTGATGTCGGAATCATCATTATGCAGTTAAAAGTTTTTGGACACGTGCTTTGCACATGTATCCCATAAATAATGTATCTATAGTTATATTTATGCATATATATTTTAAAAATATTTAATTGAGCTATAGATTAGAAATTTTAAAAATCAGTTTGGACATCAAGCAAAAATATGTTTACTTTCAAACTCTATGTAGTACTTCTCGGATAAAATTCTTCTTGAATTCTTTAATGCCTTTCTGTTTATATTTTCATTCACAACAGGATACATAACATCATCTCTTTCCTGTAAATTTCAAATGATATCCTGCACATTTTCTTTGTGAAAAACTAAAGAAAGGCAAAAACAAAAAAGACTACAAAAATAAAAACTTGAAGAAAAAAAATACTACAGGTATCCTTAGTAACGAAAATCATTTGGAGCCTTTAAACCTTTTTTTAATGGTATTTGTTGGAGTTCTCTTCTACTTGACTATTAATTAAATTACTCTATATTTAACTAGATGACTCATCCGCGCTTTGCGTGAAAATAGTATATATTAGTAATTTTTTTATAATAATTAAATATTATTATATTTTAATATTAAAATATTTTTTAATTATTAAATTTTAATAAAATAATAATTGCAAAATTATTTCTTTTAGTTCTCTTAAAAGAACATTAAAAAAGTAAAGAATGATAAAATTGATCTTTAAATATATAAATTTAAACATAAAATTTTTAATTTTATACACTTAAGATGTGCATATAAATATAAATTTTTTCATATCATTAGAAAATTAAATGTTAGTTCTCTCATAATTTTTACTTATTGAACATTTAAAAGGGGAGTAGAACACAGAGAAGAATAAAATAGCAAAAACGCACAAATTAAATACATCAATTCAAAATTCACAAAATAAAATTATATGTATGCTTTTTATATTTTTAGCATTTACATCATTCTTTAATATAACTTGATTAATTTAAAAATATTTTTTCTTCATTATTTTCTTAATTAATGATGTAAGTTGAAACCTTATTTTTTTTAAATTTTATTTTAGTGTTTTTTTATTATCACTCTCAATTAAATAGATTAATATAAAAAAATTGGAAGTGAGATTTAAGAATTACTTTCACAATTTTATCATTAGAAATAAAAAAAATGAATCAAGCAGTTAAATTTGAAAAAAATAAAAGAATAAATCAGTGATAAATTTCTAGAGTAATTTTTTTCCAACTGTAAGCTCATTCCATCTTATCTTCAAATTCTTAAGTTGTAGAAAAAGAAAAATACTCATTTTTCAGTTGCATAAATCATTTCCATCTCTTTATTTTTTTCTTATTCATCTCAAAACTTTTCATATATGTCAATCTTACAGGAATTTGTAGTCCTCATTGTCAAGAAGTCACGTAATTTCAGTGCCAAATATATTTATAAAAGCATATATAATAAAAAAAGTATGCAAAATTATTTTTCAACCCAAATTATTTTTTTCCACATTGATCTTATCATCCCTTTTTTATATTAAGCATGACTTTGATCACTTACTGAAAACTTGAATTTTCTAGATTTTGCCATGTTAACTTCAGTCACAACTTTATAATCATTTTAAAAGAAAAAAAACAACACTTCATGTTATAACACAAATTTATCGTATGAAATAAATTAATAACTAAAAAAGATAGAAAATTAATAGATAAAAAATATTTACTATTGTAATATTTCTTTATCCATTTTGGTACTCTAATATTGACTTTATCAATGTTATTCTCACAAATAACAAAATCGACACACAAACACACAAAAGAAAAAGGCAAAAGCTTCAACAATTATTCAATCAAATAAAAATTTATAAGAATTATAATAAAATTAATAGTAATTGATAAGAAAATTAACTCAATTCTAAATAATAGTTACATTAAATTTTTTTAGAGAAAAAGGTGATTTCTCACCATACATAACTGAAGATGCTTGTAATGATATATAAAAGATTAGAATTTTTAACCTTCTTTTGTTGAGGTTTAATATATATATTTAGTAGTAATTTGTTAAAATTAAAACCAAGTTAATAAGTAATAGGCAAGACAAATTAACTAAATTCTAAAGAATAATAAGACCAAAAATTTAGTTGAGAAAGATAAGAATAATTCTCAAGCGAATCAAGATGTTTGACAAAAGATTAAGACCTCTAACCTTCAATTGAGGTTTAATCTATATAGTTAGTAGTTATTCAAGTGAAATTATTTAGACAAATAATGATAGACCTTTGGGCTTCCTAAATTTTAAGAAAAAGTAGAAAAAAATAAGAGTAGAGGTTGAAGATGTAACTAAGAAAGATAAAGAAATAATTTTTCGATTTTTTTAATATACTAGCCATTGCCACATCAGCATTCTCTAAGTCTCCTTTATTATATATAGTAGTGAAATTATCCGCTCTTTGCGCGGTTGTAAAATTATATATATATATATATATATATATATATATATATATATATATATATATATATATATATATATATAAACATATTTATATATTACAATTTTACAGATTGATAATTTTTAATTTTAATGAAATAGTATGTAACATCTATATTTAGGTCAGTGGACAGAAGACAATGTAGATCTTTGTCTTCTTCCCGGACATGATATATTCTTTCATGTTTTTTTAATATGCAAAATAGATATAATTTGCTTCTTTTTAAGTACATATCATTCATATGTACATAGTAGAACAAATTTTTTTAAAACTGTATGAGTGGTGAAATAAATGAAGTATGGGGTCATATTTTGAAACATCAATCTAGCTTTCTTTAGAAAAAGCTTTTGAACTTCTTTATTATCTCTCTATTATTACATTTATTTACTAATAATCTTTTACATATTAAATAAATATTTTTAAAAATTATCAAAATAAAACACATAAGAGTTATAAATAATATTTAAGATTAAAAGTATAAGGAAGATGAAGAGATATGAGTTATAAATAATTTGAATGTATAATTTTATTAGGTATTAAATATATTAATTATTATGCACTAATTTTATTTATAAAAATAAATAAATAAATAACGAAAATGAGTAGAAAGTCAAATAAGAAAGAACAAAGATAAATGCTTGGCTTCATAAGAGACGTGCCATATTACTATTTCAAATATCATAATAATATAATATATATATATATATATATATATATATATATATATATATATATAGATTTTCTTTAATTATGTTGTTAAGTCATTTAATAAATAATCTACATCATTACATATAAAGTAATAAAAAATTAAAAACAAATTATAAATACACTTCAAGCAAGAAAAGAACAAGACAAAAATAAATTATTACACATACAAAAAGATTACAATGACAACATAAAATGAATTATTTCATCTTTTATAGAATAATTAAAATAAAAATCCTGATCATTATTCTTTTGATTAAAATAAGATAATTATATAAATTATGCTTCATAATAAAAAGTAGGATCGTAGAGGACCAAATAAGTATTATGCTTCATAATAAAAAGTAGGATCATAGAGGACCAAATAAGTAATGTTATAAATATGTCTAGCTAAGTTAATATTACAATTAGCCAAAGTAAAAAAAAATCTCTAGCAAAAGTACTTCTTTATAATGCTTCAAAAAAATTTCTTCTAGTGTCTTCCTTTGCAAGTAGATCCACCATCATGTTATGCTCCTGAAAGATATGTCAAAACTCTTCATCATATGCCACCAATTAAAAAAAATTAACAGAGTTATAAATAAATAAAATAAAGTATTTAATTATAATAACATAAAATACACAAAAAAATGTAGGCAATCATTCTCAAAGAAAGTATAACAATTTTCTACATTATGACAATGGACCACATATAACATATATATAATAGACATTCTAATGAGGAGCTTCTGCCCTTTGATCCATTTAAAATGTCGCATACTAATGCCCAACAATTTTCCGTCTTTATCAGTATTGAAGATTATCACATTACCAGCATATTAGTGGCCAACAAAACTTGAGTTTAAATATTCAAATTTAAGAAATATCATTAGGCATCACAAACTTATAAATTAAAATTTGGAGGTTATGGATATGAAAAGTTTGAAAGTTATGGATTTTATTAAGAGTATAAATTAAAGATGTGTGAATTATGAGTAGTTACTCCTTGTAAATAAATTAAATAAAGAAAAAGATATTTCAAATAATAGGAGATATTATGTCATTTTATAAGTAAAAGAAGGCTAAAAAAAGTTTTGTACGTATGTATGTTAAATTAACTTTTTAAATTCTTTGCCTCTTGAGATTAACTAAGAAATTAAGGCATTGTCTTTTGAAATATCCAATTATGTATAGACTTTAAAATAAAGAAAATATTCAAATAACCCACAAAAAAGATAAATAGGAATGGTGGTCACATAAGCATGTCACATAAGCATGTCTATAACCTTCTTTTATATATATATATAGAGAGAGAGAGACTAGGTGACTTATCTGCGCTTCGCGCAAAAATAATATACATTAATAATTTTTTATAATAATTAAATATTATTATATTTTATATTAAAATATTTTAGTTATTAAATTTTAATAAAATAATAATTACAAAACTATTTTTTTTAGTTTCCATAAAAGGACATTAAGAAAGTAAAGAATGATAAAATTGATCTATAAATATATAAAAATTTAAACATAA
Organism: Datura wrightii; assembly: GCA_035772735.1. NCBI lineage: Eukaryota > Viridiplantae > Streptophyta > Magnoliopsida > Solanales > Solanaceae > Datura > Datura wrightii. The sequence continues at coordinate 31,417,869 of JASDFA010000004.1, forward strand.
AATTGTTAATTTTATACACTTAAGATGTGTATATAATTATCAATTTTTTCATATCATTATAGAATTAAATGTTAGTTCTCTTATAATTTTTTATTTATTTAACATTTAAAAAGGGAATATAAAACAGAGAAGAATGAAATAGCAAAACCGCACAAATTAAATATATCAATTCAAAATTCACAAAATGAAATTATACATATGTTTTTTTATATTTTTAGCATTTACATAATTCTTAAATATAACTTGATTAATTTGAAAATATTTTTTCTTCATTATTTTCTTAATTAATGATGTAAGTTGAAACCTTATCTCATTTAAATTTTATTTTAGTGTATTTTTTAATTATCACTCTAGATTAATATATAAAAAATTTAAAATGATATTTAAGAATTACTTTCACAATTTTATCATTAGAAATAAAAAAAAAAGAATCAAGCAATTAACTTTGAAAAAAAAGGATAAATCAATGATTGTTATAAATATATTTGTATTATAGTGAATGTCTATAAAAGTATTTGTGTTATAGTGGATACATGTGTTTATATTATAGTGAAAGTCTATCTTCTAGAGAAAAGTTAGGAGGAATTGTCTCTATAAATAGAGGGGTTCTCCTTCATTGTATTTCATCCCATCAAAAGAAATAAGAACTTCTCTCCTTCTCTCTTTCTCTATAATATTCTTGTTCTTTCTTTATTATTTCATAACATGTTATCAGCACGAGTCTCTGTCTTGAGCACTCACTTTGAAAGATCTGAGGTAAGAAAAATTTAAAAAAAAATTCGAAAGATGTATTACTTAACCACAGGAATGATATTCCTTTGGTGATATTGTTGCTCTACGACTCTACCGTCACAAAATTTGAAGGCCAAACTATTATTTTTCTCTTTCTTTTAATATGGCTAACCTTACGAAACTTGATTTCGTTGTCCTTTAAAGTTCGAGCAAGAACTACCTTTCATGGATGTTGGATGCTGAAATCCATATGGATGCAATGCGTCTTGGAGACACCATTAAAGTGAAAATAAAGCATCAAACCAAAATCGTGCTAAGACTATGATATTCTTGCGTCATCATATTGACGAAATTCTAAAAATTGAATATCTCACGATTAAGAATCCACTTATTTTGAGAAATAGCCTAAAAGAAAGGTATGACCACCTGAAAATAGTCATCCACCCAAAGGCACGATATAATTGGATCCATCAAGACTATAAGTCTGTTCATAAGTAAAATTCTTCAATGTTCAAACTGTTTCTCAATTGAAACTATGTGGAGAGACTATTAATGATGTTGATATGATGGAATATGTGGTAGTACACAAAATTAATTGAGAGCTCCGGAAGAGCTAATGTGTTACTATAGTAGTAAGTTTCAAAAGGAAACTTATAAGTTTTAAAAATATTGGAAAAAAGATTGAGACTATAAATTATGGGAAGATCTAATATCTTCATGCTACTACAATTGAAGCGGGTTATAAATATTTATGTAAAAGATTACCCGCCATTTTTTTTGTAGTACATAAATATGAGTATGATGATGAAATCACATAAAAAAAGTAAACTAGAAGTTTATTGAAATAAGTTGGCATAACCGTTTGGCCATCCCGATTTAAATTTGATGCAAAAATAATTGAGAATTCCCGTAATTATATGTTGAAGAAATAAAAGATTCTTCAAGAATTCTCTTGTGTTGCTTATTCTTTCATGATAGAATGATCATTATATCAACTAAGTTTGGGATTATATTCCCTAAAACTTTGAAACTTATAAAAAGGTGAATATGGGCCCGTTCACCTGCCATGTGAATCGTTTGATTGATGCATCTATGGTATGGTCACATGTGCTTTGATATCAACTTGAAATTAATTTTTGCAAGGTTATTTGCTCTAATTATTAAATTAAGAGCACAGTTTCAAATTAAATCATGTTGATAATGTTGATTCATATCTATGTTGGTTTAGCAAAAATTGTATGCCTCCAATTATAGTTAAACCATTGGGTTATGAGAACAAAACTCCCAAATAAGATTTGATATGAGATATGTTTATTTAACATATAGCAACACTTAAATGTATCTATCCAACAAGGTTCCCCTATCACAATTGGTTCAGGGTCAGGAACCAAATAATTTCATCTAAAAATTTGAATGTACGGTATATGATTCAATTACTCCACCACAACGCACAAAGATGGGTCCCTAAATGAGCTTGGGGGGTAAATGTTACTTTTTCTAACATTAGGGGGAGAAGTGATTAACAGTTGAAAATTGAGTGTGGGATGAATTATCTAGATTATCGGGAAAAAAAGTGAACTTAATGTTCAATAGATAATTCTCTTGAAAAATATTGCAAATCAATTGCCAGATGTATTTGCTGATCCTATTTTATTATTCTGTTACAAATTCTCCAATGAAAGGTCCTGGAAGGACAGGGTCTATGAGACACCTGAAGCGTGATAGATCAAATGGTTTCAAATAAGAACTCCTTAAAGAAGGAGAGGAGCAAATGATTAAGATGGTCATAATGATGAGGCAAATGCTTTAAGAAAGCACCATGACATAACACTTCATAAAACCTTGGCAAAGGTTTAGGTACCTGAAAATGATGAAAAATAAAGAGATCTCAATAAGTTATGTCGCATTGGAACTGATATCAAAATGATCATCGATGATATCTTTAATACAATACAACGCGTAATATTGTAAAAGATTGTGAGGATCTGAATTCTACATCTATTAAAGCATGCTAATGTAGAAATAATTATCAAGTGAAATGATGCGTATTGATAAGCGTAAAGCTTATTGGACCTGTAGTCCAGACACCACAAGATGTCACGCGTTTAAATACTAATGAATGTTTTCACTTGATAAAATTTATATTAAAATAATGAAGGATTCAAAATGCCTGAAGCATTTACAAGTTTCATTAAACTTGTTCATAATTCTTATATGAGAAAAATCAAATAAGAAAACAACATCGGAGTCTATTGTACTTGTTATTTATGCTAATGACACAAACCTCATTGCAACTCCAGCACAGTTTTAAAAGGCAATTGATTATCTAAAGAAAGAATTTGAGATGAAGGATCTTGGAAAGACAAAATTATGTCTTGGTTTGCAAATTGAGCATTTGACAAATGGTGTCTTTGTTCATCAATCTGCCTATACAGAAAAGGTGTTGAAAAGGTTTTATATGGATGGTGCATATCCATTAAGTACTCCGATGGTTGTTCGATCACTTGATGTGAATAAGGATCCATTCCGACCTCAAGAAAAGAATGAGGAAATTCTTGGTCCTGAAGTACCATATCTTAGTGCAATTGGTGCACTAATGTATCTTGCAACACTACAAGACCTGATATCACCTTTTAGGTTAATTTGTTAGCAAGATATAGTTCTGCTCCTTCTAGTAAACATTGGAATGGGATTAAACACATAGTTTGGTATCTAAAAAGGACTACCTATATGAGATTATATTATTCTAACAATCGCAGTCCCGATCTTGTTGGTTATGTTGATGTTGGGTATTCATCTGACCCACACAAAGCTCGATCTCAAACTATCTACATGTTCATATGTGGAGGTACTGTCATATCTTCGAGATCTACAAAGCAGTCTCTGGTAGCTACTTCATCAAATTATGTTGAGATAATAGCTATTCATGAAGCAAGTAGGGAATGTGTGTGGTTGAGGTCGATAATACATCTCATTAGAGAAAAATGTGGTTTGAAATGTGACAAATTACCCACAATTTTATATGAAGATAATGCAGCATGCATAGCACAACTAAAAGGGAGGATTCATAAAAGGAGATAGAACGAAGCACATCTCGTCAAAGTTTTTCTACACACATGAACTCCAAAAGAATGGTGATATCAATATGCAACAGATTCGTTCAAGTGACAATGTGGCTGATTTATTCACCAAATCTCTACCAACTGCAACTTTCAAGAAGATGATGCACAAGATTGGGATGCAATGGTTCAAGGATATTCTCATTAGGGGGAGTTAATAAGCGCTGTACTCTTTTTCCCTTGCAAAGTTTTGTACCACTGGGTTTTTCTTGTAAGATTTTTAATGAGGCAACCAGAATGCGTATTATTAGATATGTGTACTCTTTTTTCTTCACTAGATTTTTTTTTTCACTGATTTTTTTTAAGTATGGTTTTAACGAGGCACATTATCTATCAAGTAGACATTCAAGGGGGAGTGTTATAAATGTATTTGTATTATAGTGAATGTCTACAAAAGTATTTGTATTTTAGTGGATACATGTGTTTATATTATAGTGAAAGTCTATCTTTTGAAGAAAAGTTAGGAGGAATTGTCCCTATAAATAGAGGGGTTCTCGTTCATTGTATTTCATCCCATCAAAAGAAATAAGAACTTCTCTCCTTCTCTCTTTCTCTACAATATTCTTGTTCTTTCTTTATTATTTCATAACAATGATAAATTTCTAGAGTATTTTTTTTTTTCAACTGTAAGCTCATTCCATCTTATCTTCAAATCTTAGCTTGTGAAAAAGAAAAATACTCATTTTTCAATAGCACAAATCATTTCCATCTCTTTTATTTTTCTTACTCATCTCGAAACTTTTCATATATAATCATATAGGAATTTGTAGTCCTCGTCGTCAAGAAGTCACATAATTTCAGCGTCAAATATATTTATAAAAGCATATATAATAAAAGAAAGTATGTAAAATTATTTTCCAATTATACATTAATAATTTTTTTATAATAATTAAATATTATTATATTTTAATATTAAAATATTAAAATATTTTTTAATTATTAAATTTTAATAAAATAATAGTTACAAAATTATTTCTTTTAGTTTTCTTAAAAGAACATTAAGAAAGTAAAGAATGATAAAATTCATCTCTAAATATATAAATTTAAACATAAAATTTTAATTTTTAAACACTTAAGATGTGTATATAAATATCAATTTTTTCATATCATTAGAGAATTAAATGTTAGTTCTCTCATAATTTTTTACTTATTTAACATTTAAAAAGGGAATATAAAACAGAGAAAAATAAAATAGCAAAAATGCACAAATTAAATACATCAATTCAAAATTCACAAAATAAAATTATATGTATATTTTTTTATATTTTTAGCATTTACATCATTCTTTAATATAACTTGATTAATTTGAAAATATTTTATCTTCAGTATTTTCTAAATTAATGATGTAAGTTAAAACCTTATTTCTTTTAAATTTTATTTTAGTGTATTTTTTTATTATCACTCTCAATTAAAATAGATTAATATAAAAAAAATTGAAAGTGAGATTTAAGAATTACTTTCACAATTTTATCATTAGAAATAACAAAATGAATTAAGAAATTAACTTTGAAAAAAAAAGAGGATAAATCAGTGATAAATTTCTAGAGTAAATTTTTTCAATTGTAAGCTCATTCCATCTTATCTTCAAATTTTAAGTTGTACAAAAAGAAAAATACTCATTTTTCAGTAGCACAAATTATTTCCATCTCTTTTTATTTTTTCTTATTCATCTCGTAACTTTTCATGTATGTCAATCTTACAGGAATTTGTAGTCCTCATTGTCAAGGAGTCACGTAATTTCAACGTCAAATATATTTATAAAAGCATATAAATAAAAGAAAGTATGTAAAATTATTTTTCAATCTAGATCAATTCTATCCAGATTTATCTTGTCATCCCTTTTTTATATTAAGCATGACTTTGCGATCATTTACTGAAAACTTAAATTTCCTAGATTCTGTAATGTTAACTTCAGTCACAACTTTGTAATCATTCTAAAAGAAAAAAACAACACTTCATATTATAACATAAATTTATCGTATGAAACAATTTATAACTAAAAAAAGACCGAAAATTAATAGATAAAAAATATATACTTTTGTAATATTCTTTTATCCATTTTTTTACTCTAATATTGGCTTCATCGATGTTACTCTCACAAATAACAAAATCAACACACAAACACACAAAAAGAAAAGGCAAAAGCTTCAAAATATATTACTTAATCAAATAAAAATTTATAAGAATTATAATAAAGTTAATAAGTAATTGGTAATAAAATTAACTCAATTCTAAAGAATAGTTGGATTAATTTTTTTTAGAGAAAAAGGTGATTTCTCGCCATACATAACTGAAGATGCTTGTAAGGATATATAAAAAATAAGAATTTTTAACCTTCTTTTGTTGAGGTTTAATCTATATATTTAGTATTCATTTTTTAAAATTAAAATCAAGTTAATAAGTAACAGGCAAGACTAAGAATAATAAGACCAAAAAAATTAGTAGAGAAAGATAAAAATAATTTCTCAAGCGAATCAAGATGTTTGACAAAAGATTAAGACCTCTAACCTCTTTCAATTGAGGTTTAATCTATATAGTTAGTAGTCATTCAAGTAAAATTATTTAGACAAATAATGATAGACTTTTGTGCTTCCTAAATTTTAAGAAAAAGTGGAAAATAAATAAGAGTAAAGGTAGAAGGTGTAACTAAAAAAGATAAAGAAATAATTTTTTAATTTTTTTTAATATACTATATTTAATATAATTAAAAGAGTAATTAAATAAGTTGATTTTGAACTTTTAAACATAGCATATAAATAATTTTTAAAAGAAAAAATAATTTTAAAATACAAAATAATTCAAAAAAAATAAAAATGAATGGAGCTCAAAGAGGCATGCCACGTCAGCATGCCTCTGAGTCTCCTTTATTATATATATTGATTACTTCATTTAACTTTTCAAATTATATAGGTTTATAAGTTGGGTGACTTAGTGATTAATTAAAAAATAAGTTACACGTTATATAGAAGATGAAATGTGAAAAGTTTGATATTATAAATAATAATTAAGAATATATAATTGAAAATAATTAATTTAATTTAATTGAAGGGGAAAAAAGTTTCAATGTTTGATGGACATTTTGGTAATCAAACTTTTAACTATTTTGTTTCCCACTTTTAGAATAGTATATAGATATACATATGGATTATAGATTATAGATATAATGGTATGATTATGATTATGAGTGTTTTTTAAAAGATATTTTTAGTTTTCAGTAAAATGATTAAATTAGTTTGATATATATTTGAATATACCTTCATTCAACTCTTTAAATTCTAACATTTTAAAGCAATTTCAAAAATATTAAATTTTTATAAATGTTTACATGTGTACCGTCAAAATTCATTGAATCCCAAAACAAATATTAAAGGAAAAGTAATTTTTTTAATAATTTCTAGATAATAAATTATTAATTACAAGATAAATGATTTCTTAACTTTTAAAAGGATATTTTCGTAATTCACCGTTTGACTTAGATATTTTTCACTTATATAGTAATATGATGATATGCTTTGAACATTTGGATGGTCATCCAATCAAATTTATAATATTTCAATATTATAAAACTATGGTATCTAAAACTAAGAATGAATATCTAACCACAAGTATACTTGGATCGAGGAAAGCAATAAACAATTTTGATTTCAGTGTTAAGGGGCTTTTGAATTGCTTGAGAACGTTTCGTTGGCCATGAATCAAAAATAAAATACACTTTTAATTCTGTGTTTCTTCAATTATTAATTTATACTGAACTAAAATATATATAGAAGATTCGTAAAAGATAATCTATTTACAAGAACGTGGAAAGAAGAAAAAGTGATATTCATTATATATACTGAAAATTATCAAAATTACATAAATGGAACACGTCATAGCTCAATATCTCAATTAGTAGTATGATATATTCATTTCATCCGACTATTCATAGAGCACAACAATATCATAATTGGAGTATATGTCTCAATATAGCTATCAATATAATAAAAATTGAGTTTATAATTTAATTTTTATTTTGTTGCCACACGCTGAATTTTCATTTTGTTGCCACACGTTGTGGATTTGGTGAATGGGGAAGGACTTATTCATGTGTGATCTAGGTTGGGACCTAGAAAATAGACATTATATCACTTATAATTGCTTATTCTTTATTGTATCACTTTGTTTCACATGTTAGACCGTACCTTGATGAGATGTTGACCTGAGAGCAGCATATTAAAAACAATGTATTTGTGAGGAGCTAGTGGACTAAGGGCGTTGTTTTGAAAGATAAATACTTATTTATATTGCATATGAATATCCTTTAACATTGTAATCAGTTCATACATATCTATTTGTCTGGGATCATATATATGACACTATGGTTATGACAGACTGATGAAACAAGTAAAGAATTTATCTGGGTATGTCTAATAATTGAGTCAGATACAAATATACTCACATCATACCATTATCATTAAAGCATGATGTTATATCGGCCAAATGGGCTTGTTGATTTGATTCTATGAAATTCATACTCATTAAAAGGTCTTTTTATACTTATGCAAACCCGGGGGGGGGGATGTATTTTCAGAGGGTTTAAAGTCATGCTTCATACTAGATATTACAAAGTTAAAATTCCTGTTTTCATGCCCTAGGGTAATAGTTTGCGGCGGGTATATGGACCTCACTAATCCCAGATGAGTCTTGGCTTATAGCATGTCACGCCGGAGCGAGTATTTATTAATAGGACCATTGGCCATTGCACTGCATTGCATATTATTATTTTACTTACCTTTGCATTTTTCATACCCATCATCAATAATTGATGTTGAGTACTTATTTATTGGATCATTCTGATTAGCTGCCTAGTCTCCATTTTCCCGGTTGACTAAATTGAATATATGATCTGTTTAGTTACATTTCATACTTTTTGCAATATAATTATCTAACTCTTTCTTTGTTAGCCTATGATGTCTACTGAGTACACGTATTATCATACTCACTCTATATTTGCTGCATCCTTTAATGCAGGCCGTGCTGATTTAGTTTGTCTGAGGCAGTGTCCGTTCAGAAGCTTTGGTGAGCTACCTGATGTCCGAAGCTAAGAGTAGCTTCCTCTATCTAATTTATATACCTTTTCTATTTCATTATTACCCTGATAATATAACAAAAGAAAAGCTTCCCCTATCTCGCATGATAAAGCAAAAAGAAAAGAAAGATAAAGAATAGAAAAAAGATTGAATTGAACAACCGTACATGCATCTTTTGCGCATGTCTCTACAAGAAAATTTAACACCCCCCCCCCCCTATTGAAGAAAGAGAAAAATAGAATCTATCAGACTCATATGGATAAATTATCAAATTGTCATTCTTCCTTTAGGAGGAGTTAAAAAATACTATGATGGCTCCATTGCTTTATATGTTTGTTTTTTCTTTTTTTTTGTCTGTGAAGAAATCCCAAAGTTTTTTTTAATCCAATCAAATAAGGATAATTCAAATCAAAGCAATTGAATGTACAACGCGGGCCTATATGACATGACCGATTAATAGATCCACCTTTATTGAAAGGAAAAATGGTTTTTTCTTCGTTATTTGACTCTAGTTTGACCACTTTATGGTCCAAAATTTAATGCTTAGGGCTGGACTTCTTTATCTGCTAAAAAGGATGCGTTTGTGGCTAAACCTGATGTTGTTGTCTTCTTTAATCATTTTTCTATTTTGAGAGGTTGTGTTACCAGTCGGGTAGGAGAGACTCTTGTGTTCTAGACTTAGTCTTGGGAAAAGTGGAGGACAAAGGGACAGTCGAAGAACCTGCAATATTTGGCCGGCAAGCTTGTGTGCGAGAAGCAGGGCCAGAGACACATGGAACCTTGGATGCAGAGGTACGACCCTTAGCCAACCGCACCCTTTTTCGAGCACCTACCTTTGAGATCTGCCAAGGGAACCAAATCATCATCACTCTCTAATTCTGACATAGAACCAACTATTGGCGGCACACCCTCGAACTCAAAACCGGTAGGGCTCCGAGAAGCCCGATTTAGATAAAGGGATACGTGCACCGGTTTTTGAGCAACATACCTTCCCTGGATGTCAGAAATCAATAAGGGAATATCAACCTCAACATATGGAGATCTAGGACTGGTCTCTGAGTCATCATCAGGAGAGAGAGACGAGGGAGCAGTTGCCATGGAAGATTCAGACGAACCACCAAACGGCGACGCCGGTAATGACCCTAATTTCCCCTTAGTAGGAGGAGGCAGACTGGAAAGAGGCGGAACATCGGGTATTTGGGGTGGGGATGAAGGGTTATCAGTGGAGAGAGACATTGGTGGGGTGCGTGCTAGAATCGGGGTCACCGATGAAGAAGAAGTGGTCATTGAAGGCTAAGGTGTTATGGGTGGTGAAGATTTCTATGCTGGTGTACTTGTACAAAAATAAGGAGGGGGAGGTAGTGACTGATGGCAAGGATTACGGGTGGTTGGTTATGGAAAAATTAATGGCCGGCTGTGGGTTTCAAGGGATATTGGTAGAAGTCGAAAAGGTGTAGGAAGGGGAAGAGTCTTGATAATTTCAAAGTAGTGGTGACGTTAGCTATGAGGTGGGAGATGATGTGATATTTGGGTGGGAAACAGAGAGGAAAGGGAAAATAGTGACTGTGTGCTAGTAAGTGCAAGTACTGAGAGGGACAGTACCTAACGTTGTTCCCTAATTTACCACTGTGTTCCCAGAAATCCTGTAGCCAAAACATGGTCAAGAAAACAATGATTAAGTGGAAACTCATTTATACAAGTTTGACTGTGAGAAGTCAACAAACACACCATAAGAAAACAAATCCCTCAAGACGATCGTCATCATCCATCATCAGGAAAATCCTTTTTTTTAAGTCCAAAGGAAGGAAGATTATGAACAAGATGTTGAGTTAATCTTGATTAACCCGAGATCCATCCTAATTCTCTCAAATTGTTCTCTACCAAGAGCTTTAGTGAAAATATCAGCAATTTGATTCTCAGTTTTACAAAATTGCATAGATATAAGACCTTTTTCAACATTGTGCCCGAGGAAGTAAAGTCTAATATCTATGTGTTCACACTAGATAGATATCATATTTATGGAATACGATTCACTTTCAAGATGCCTTGGTGGTGAAATGGTAGACACGCGAGACTCAAAATCTCGTGCTTAAAATCTTGTATATTATTTAGAATAAATTTTCTCAGTTGTAGATGCTCTTGTACTAGTGATAATAGATTTTGGGTACATTTGTTACCTTCACATTTCTATTCTACCTACAAAAATTTTTGATTTGAGACTTATTTTCACTTGTTTTATTAATTTTGTAAATAAGTTTGGTATTTCTTTCTGGTGGTGGTTTGACTTACCTACTGTTGGGATGGTGCAAGCGTTATTACGACTTTGAATTTTGGATCGTGACAATACTTCTATTAACAAAACTTTAATCATAGTCATCACAATTTAGCAGTGTAAATTATTTCATACAACTTGTAATTTTCTCAATCAAAGAATTTTTTTCACTATCAGTGATAACGTAATATACTAACAATGTTTATATGTTTCGACTTGTATAATTACAATGTGATAATTTATAATTTACCATGCCTGTTTTTATGATTTTAAAAAAAATTAAAAATGAAAATCTCATATGTGATCAATACTGTTGTTGTGCTTGTCCTAAGTAGCATAGTAAAATAGAAATATGTGCTAGATATATGATAATTTAGTGGTAATGTATATATTAAATTTGCAAACCTACAAATTGAAAATTAACAATAAAAAAATATTGAACAAAATAAGGTAAAATAATTTAAGATGTTCAATAACATATAGTATTACTACCTATTGGTAAGTGGACAAACAGAGGTACAGATAGAATAATTATCAATTCAAATGTTAAGGCCTCATATTGATTAAGATATACGTTACAACAAAATCACAAAAGTTATATGTATGACATAAGATAAAAAAGAAAATATTTTATCTAGAAAAAATTATTCTCTAGATCATTTTCAAAGTTTAGTAATAAGACATTGTGGAGGATATGATAGGGAGATAATGATTTTACGACACTTTTGAATGTTAATTGTTGGTAAAAATATGTAAGTATTGGTTGAAACAATTGAGATAAAATAAGAACATAACCATGATCCTTTTTAAATGAAATTGAGTACCCATTCAGATCTTATAAGTGATAACAGACATTTGTCCTTATAATTGAAACTATATTCTTGAGAAATACATTTAAGTTACTAACCCGAAAAATAATTTTCTCAAGAAAATGTTGCCCTCCATAGTAAACCTCTAAACAGAAAAGACAAAAAAAAAAAAACAAAAGTATAACCCCCCCCTTCCCCTCTTTTTTATTTTTAAATACAAAAGTATGCCGTTGTCTTGACTCAAGAAAGAAAAAAAATGTAATGACTTAATACCAAGATAGTTCCTTAAACATGACACATTTTATAAAATAGACATTGAAACTGAATAAGTGATCAGATTGTCACTTTAACTTAGCAGAAGAGTGTCTTTTAAAATACCTGTGTACATAAGGGCAAGTGAGTGAAATACACTTGCTTATAATATTATTAGAAGCAATTATAATTAGATGATACGTGTGATATTTTTTTCTTAAAAAATATGTAATTAGAATAGAATAAATACAAACTCACTTCTATTTTTTCTTTTACTTGCCAATAATCTTTAAAGTTCAAATTTCAATTTTAACTACAAATTACAAATTGAAAATCTCATTTCAATTGAAATATCAACCAAAAAGAGCACTACGAAATTTACAAAATGATTACAATTTTTTTAAACCAAAGTTTCAAATAGATGGTTGCAACTAATTAAAACATATAGAATCCCTTTAATTCCTTCATTCCTAATTTTTGAAAATAAATAAATAAAAAATAATACAAAATATGCATCCGTAGGTAAGGAAAAAAAGTAGTGGGTTGGGGTGAAGAAAAAGAGAGGTTGATATGTTAAAAGCAAAATTGTTGGTGAATTGAAGAGAAAAAAATCAGTGAAAAAAATTTGAATTATCAAAAAAATTATATAATAAATAAATATATTTTCTATTTCTTTTCTAAGAAGATTTTTTTGTTGGCTTATCTGAAGGGAATAGGAGCCATCTGTCTCAAATGGAAGTGTAAAACACACCATTTTGCCATATCAACTTAAAGTATCCATTAAATACACTTCGATCAAGTTTAAGTGTCTATTTTATCACTAACTAGGTTTGAGTATCTATTTGATCATTGACTAAGTTTGAGTGCCTAAGTTATAATACGTGTTAAATTTAAGGAGTTATATAGGTGTCTGTTCAAAAGTAACTAAACGTGTCAATAAAAGTTATTTTTATGGTCCACATTGAATATTCTCATCAGCTAGTAAGTAATACTGTATAAAAGGATTTAAGAGAAAAATTAACTCCACATTAGAGCTTCAACTAACAGAAGCTATCAAAAGAGTTAAGTGTTTCTCTGATAAATTTATCTTTTTATAAAACAAACTATTTTCTTGTATCTCCTCATTGTTTTTTCTGAAGAAGAAAATTCTCAATCTGGTGAAGGAATAGCTAATCCAATGGCATTTCCTTTTTGTGGTATGATAGAAGAAGTTCGTGTGATGTTGGTAGATCATAATAAAGAGTTTGTTACTGAGATGGTTGATTTGCTAAAGTCTTTCAAATATAAAGGTGACGTCTCTAAAAATATTATATAGAATTTATAACCTTTGCTTATTTGAATTTACTAAATTTTCTGTGATTTTCATTTTATAAGAGATTTAATTGATATGATGCTTGTTATATCATTTATGATTTTAATATTGATATCTTTTTAGATTTTATGTATCTTGTAGATCTTGAATTTCTCTTTTGTTGTTGTGATAATACTATTTCTATTCTTGTTTACGTTGTTTTACTAGTTAATAAATAAGTTTTGCGTGGTTATAAAGAATCAAATTAGATTCTCTATGTTTAGATCTTGCTATGAGCAAGTCACACACTCGATTAGCTTCCTCCATAGAGATGTATATGATTTTTTCAGAGAGAGTTCTATAATTTTATGTAATTTCTATGTTATTTTAATTTTATTGAATATCCCCAAAGGGTCACAGTTTTATGTTGATTTAATGATTTAATCAACTTACATATGTGTTCTATAAATGGGTTTTTAGTGTAGAAAAGGAGAAAAATTTGTTGTCAATTGGCGTAGAGTGAAATAGAGATGGAGCAGAAAATTAATTAAATTCCTCAAAAATTATTTTTGAAAGTATAGATCTTTGATGTTTATTAATCTAACTATTATTTTAGAAAAAATAAATTTTCTTGTGTGGTAGAGGAACAAGATTAGGATAATAGGAGGAGCAAGTAAAAGATATGATAAGAATTGATCTGGCTGTCATTATGTTTGAATCTACTCTTTTTTGTCTTTTATTGATGTAGTAAAAAAAAAAGTGGGGAGACCTGCTTCTCGTGAAAAATATTTGTTTTTCTTTTTTCTTTTTTTTTTTTAAATAATTTTTTCTTGTCCCCCTTTGTAATTCAAAAAAAAACTTGCATTTTTAAAGAAGTTTATTTAACTTTTTAAATTTTCACCTGTTAATTTATTTTTTTGACCATGAGTGCACCTTAATTTTAAAATATTTTAATTTAATAACTTTTTTTTTAGAATCTGAAAGGAAAAAAATTGAATCTACTTTAATGGGTACTTGTCAAGTATTGTATTTCTTGTTTGCTCAACCTTTATCATCGTTCAATTATTTCTTCTACTCTAATTTATGAAGACAATTGATAATTTTCAGAATATTAAAAAAAAAAGTAAATATTGTAATTATTTTGCAAAACCCAAAAAATATTTTAAAATAATAATTTTCTTGAACTATTTTACCTCACAAAAAAATGTATATAATTGACAATTTTATAACCAGTTGTTCATTTGAAAAAAAGTATAGTTAAATGAGTTTTTAATATTTTTTCTTTTTTTTATTTGATTTTTTAATTGCTTTATTAGTGTTCATTGATTATTTTATATTCAAGGTGTATTAAATTATTTTGCACATAGTACATGTGCATAAAGTAGGTAATCTTAAAGTACAAATCAAGTAACTTATTAACCGTAGAAATTTAATTTAATTTGCATGACATGACATGACATTATATATATATATATAGCAAAATTTGATAGAAAAAAGAAGTTTATTCATCCTTTTTTTCCTCTTTTAGAAACATTTGAAACTCAAAGCTAATCCCTAAATAATTGTTTAGGATTTCATTTAGATACTCAATATAAAAATGCACCCTCATTGTAATTCATTAATGAAGAAGATTATAAATAATATATAGTGTAAAAATATAACTATTTATATTTTCTTTTTTTAGCTAACTCATGCACATAGGTGGTTCTTATATAACCCTAATTAGGACTATCTATTGTACTATATTATTAGGATTCTATATCATAAGCATAAACTATATCAAATTAATCTATTGAAAATGTATCAGTGTTAGGATTCTACATCCTAATCCTAAACTATGTTTCTCTCCATCATCCCCCTCAAGCGGGAGGTTGAAAATCATGCAATTCCAAGCTTGTTGTAGAGTCCATATAAAGATTGTTGTCTGACGGTATATTAACTATTAATGAGGAGTGCTTTGTGGAGTTTTCTTTTGAGATAAGTAGGAGTAATTCCACCTTATATTTTATGGGGCTTGAAAAGTCATGACTTGATTGACATGATCCTTCTCGCTATCTTCTTATCTCATATTGTACCCTTTCAGTGAATTAACAAACTAAGTGAAGGTTGAATATGGAGCTTTGCGCAGCATAACGATCCTCAAAGTCTTGTATTTGTTTTCAAGATCTTTACCAAAGTTTCTAATCTTGTTAGCTTCTTCTAACGTTTTACATATAGCGGCGAGCTTATCACAAATTTTCTTGAATTCTTTTATATATTCATCTAAAAATTTGACCCTATCTTGATATTCTAAATGTGTCGCTTCAATTGAAATTTTTTTATCTTTGTTAGCTTGTAGGTAATGTCCTCAATCTGCCCTACATTTGTTTGGCTGAAATGCAACCAATAATAAGGAAAATTGATTTTTTAGTCATAGTTCCAGTTAGCCAACTTCTCACCAAGACCTTTTTTCTTCTCATTTTATAAATTTAGGATTGACATTTCATTGTCATTCTCGTTTACCACAACCACAGATGGGGTTTCCTTCATAATAATTCACCAATCTTTAGGGTCTGCATCAACTGGCTTATCTCGACCCACCAAACAATATAGTTTGAGGATTTTAATTTTATGGGATATTTAGCTACAGATTGATGTAGATCCCGTTGAGAGGAAAAGAGTGGGGAAAGATGAACTAGTTATTATAAAATGGAGAACGTGATTCAAGATACAAAATAACTTAGGTTAGAACCAAAATTATGATCTATGAAGAAGATCATAAATAATATGTTAAGTGTAAAAATATCATTCTTTGTGTTTCTCTTCTCAACTAACTCATGCATATAGCTATTCTTATAGACCTAGTTGTGACTATCTATTGTACTATAATATTAGGATTCTACGTTATAATCATAAACTCTGTCAAACTAATCTACTAAAAATACGTTAATATTCGGATTCTACATCCTAATCCTAAATTTTGTTGCTTTCTATAAACTAAGTACAATTATAATTGGTAATACCTTTTCTCTAGAAAATTTCAATTATATTAATTATCTTATCGATATCAAAATATAAAAGATCACTACTAGGACATTGCAATTTTCTAAATCTTCTAAACTTATTCAGTTACATATTCATAGAATAGGATTATCTTAAAACTTTTTATCCTATTATCTTTGGTTTGATAGAATCTGATCTATTCATTGTTTATTTATTTTTGACAAATCGTTGAATAAATTAAAATAGATTCTTTAGCAGTATATTTAATTATTCCATATAATTTAATGATTTACCCAAAAAATATTATATTTGAATTTTTATGTGAATCTATCTAATTAAAATTGCACACATCAATTATAATATAAGTTGAATAATATGTGCAATTGCATAAACTAAATTGTAGCAACATAACATGAAAATTGAATAGAATTTGAACGAGAAATAAACATTTGCTAATGATAACTTTGTGTATAATATTTTTTTCATGTTCTTCACTAACTTTCAAAGTGCATGAATATATATAGTTGTGACGGTTGATATGCCTTCTGCGGCGAAGTCAATGCTCTCCAAAGAAAAGGAAAGAATTGATGTGATGATAATCAATATCCATTCACCGGATTCTCTTTATTTTCGACTCTTGGAACAAGCTGTGTCCTTGAATATACTCTCATTATGTAAGTATTTATTTCTCCTCCGCTTACTATTGTAATTGGTAACATTAGTTATTTTAATTAATATACTACAAAATGTATTTAGATTAAATATTTATCATTAATATGTTGTTAAATAGGTTGTAGCAAAACAAATCTTGTATAATCCATTATTAAATAAGATTATCGATTAATTTTCATTGTATAATGATATAATCTATCCTTCGCTATATTCTAATTTCTTTTAGTATATGATAGATGGTTATTTTGTACCATTACTGCCATAACAAATAAAATTCTGTTAATATATATGAAATTAACTAGTCATTATGTTTTAATGGATATTACATACATTTTTATGCTGTTATTATTAAACTTTATAAAGCTAGTTATTTTATTCAATACATAATTAAAAACATTAACTATAAAATTAACCGCTACATAATTCATAGCAACTAATTAACATGATATTTTGATAATCTGTTGTTAAAAAGAATTAGTGATGAATTTTTGTTATTAAGCACCATAGTTATATGTTACTAATCCTTTTTTTTTTTGGTTGTGATATGTTAAATGATTGTTTTGTAAACTATATTACTGTTATGATACATAACATTAAGAAAATATGTATGAAATTTACTATTTACATAATGTATAATATAATTCATTTCTAATTACTAACTTCTCGAAATAATTATACAGTTATAACTGATGAACACAATAATCACTTAGCAAAGAAGGCTTTAGCTAATGGGGCTTATCTTTACCTGGAAAAGTCACTTGATGAGGAAATTGTGAAAAAACTTGTGGCAATTTGTGTTGAGTGAAGAAATACAACAAGAGAAAGCAAGAAAAGGAGTAGAAGCAAATGGTGATCCGATGAATGTTGACAATATTGGTAATGATGATATTATCGGAGATGAAGAGCAAATTGGAGATAACAATATGCTTATTAATACTGAGGAACAAAATAATAATATTAATGAGGATGAGAACGATATCATATCAAATGAAAAATACATGTCGAGAAGGAAGAGAGGTAGAAAAAGTAAAAAGGAGATCAATGAAGGAGAAAGCCAGAGAAGTACTATTAATAAGACCTTTAAGAGAAAAGACTCCATAAAATGGACTGCGGATCTTCATTTCAAATTCATGGAAGCTACGCAACAACTTGGTGAAGGAAGTAAGTTCACATTGCTATTAATTAATTTTCAATACTATTTATCTCTATATATGGAACAATATGAAGGAGAATTCATACTTATAGCTAATGTCACCTTGTTTCGAACCAAGACATAGTGATATTGTATTTACATGTATCTTGATTTGATCCTGGATTATTGTAGTAGCTTTATAATCAAAGTTACGTTTTGATGGAATATGTAGGTTGTTTGCCGAAAGAAATTCTTAAGGTGATGAATGTGTCTGGTCTTACCAGGATGCAAGTTGCGATCCATCTTCAGGTACATCTCTAAAAAAAATTAAGATGATAAATATTGTATCATATATTTATGTGTATCTGGTAAGGAAAAGAAAAAAATATTTCTTATAAAGTTATTTATCGTACTTAGTTACTAGAAAATGTTTTTCTTGAAATGATTTTTCATCAAGCACTTGTAAGATCTCATTTTCCGACAAGGATTTTATTGTTAATTTCATATCAAAAAATTAGTTCTCAAAACAAAGATTTAATTTTACATCAATCAGCCGGTAAATGTTTGAAAATTATTATCAATATTTAGTATCAAAATTTTTATCAAAACATTCACTAATTAAAGATGATTAGTGATTGACTTTTATTGCAGGTTTAGTGACAGAAGTTATTAATTGCTAATTTATATTTTTTTATACTAACTATTCAATGAAATAATATTATTATCATTCTTTAATTCACAAAATTTTTTATCATTCACCGATACCAAACATAAAAAATATTTTATATTAAAAATGACTTGTGTCGCACGTATCAAACACACCTAAATAAAAATAAATTGAGATTGTAAATATATTCATGGTCGAACTCTCTTTTAATTTTTTTTCTTTCAGAAATGTCATAGCAACAGTTGGAGAGCTCCTGAAGAGAGAAGATATATCCGTCGGAGATCGTCAAGTTGTTCTCAACAAAAAAGTAGCTCTAAAAAATATGGGAGAATGCCTTCTCTTTAAATAAATGTTTCAAATCAAACTCAAAGAGGCCCAGAGTTTCTGAAAATTAATACCAACAACATGTTTGCTAGTTCAACTCAGCAACAACAACTCCATCACCCACAACTTCAGGTTCCACCCCACTACCTCAACCCATTTTTGTTATGTTGGTAGTGGACTACAACAACATGACCCATTATTTGAAATGCAGGGTTTCGAAGACCCAATTATTGAGAGCATGAGTTATGAGCTTGACATGATGTTTAAAAGTTGGGATCATCAAGATTACAACTTAAATCATAATACTCAAAATGATTACAACTTGAATTTGAATGTTACCCATGTTGCATATTCAGGTAGCGCAATAATGTCTGATAATGATTTTGAAAATGCAACAATTAATGGATTGAGAGATGCAAATACTAATTTCCAACAGTATATTGGTGAACAAAACATGTCTGATCCAAGCAATATTGTCATGACATTAGATGCTAGTAATATTAACGGAAGTGATCCAAATGAGAAGGAAAACTATGAACTGTATTTCAATTCAATAGTATGGATTATCTCTCTCAAAATCTTGAATCTCCAAGTGCTACCCTACTTAATAAACATGGCAGTGAGCAAACTCAAGTTTACTCTGATGATCAAGTTTGTGCTTCTTAATAACTTTGCTTACTACTCTTTGTTTATTTGAATTTCAGTTTCATTGAGCTAATTCCTCATACGTATCAGTTAATCAATATTTATTATCTCAGAAAGTCACTTTTTACTTAAGTAGGTGGCAGCAACATCGAGTGTCCAATTATCAAAAACAATAAATTTTTTTGACGAACCATCAATATGATGGATGATCCAATGCTTTCAGTGACAACTCTCATAAGGGCTCTTTATTATGACAAAATTATTTTCATTGCTATCTTTCATTTTCTTGGAGACTATTTTATTTCATATGACTTGGATTGCTGGAACTAATGAAAAGCGGAAGGAATATTTTTATGTTTTAGCCAAAATAAGAGAATTTATTAATACTCATTTGAACTTGATGTTGGATCAGTTGTTCCATCTTCCATGTCTCTCCTCCATCTTACTGCAATTTAATCTAACACAGCATTCCTCTTATCTTTTTCTCTCTTCCGCTTATCAAGTTCTGCAAACCTAATTGTCAGAGAGCATATTTTGACCATGTCTCATAATTGCTCATTTTTTCACCGAAAATATAAGGTAGGAAAAGTGAGAAACTGATAATTTAGGTGTGTTTTGACAAATATTTGGTGATAATTCAGGTAAAAGACTCACACACCTGATAGTTCAGACATGAAACTCTAAAAAACGTGATACCTTAAGTGTATTTTTCACCCATCACTCAATTTGTTTTGTGGCTCACCTGAATACCCTGCTCTTCTTTTACTGTGGACAAGCTCCCACCTTTTAGATGACGCAAACAAAATGACCAATTAATTTTTTTCTGCCAATGTCTTCTATTGGTTTCTTTATTAGGATTGACCTATACATTTTGATGTCAAAAGAAATAAATCTAGTTTTGGCTCCTCAATGAAACCTTCTTATTTGTTTTTAGAGGAAAAATATTGTTTGAGTAGTAATTCTGAAAAATTAAGCATCTGAAAAGTGGTTAAATTCTTCATTCTAACTTGAATACGTGCAAAGCTAAAAGTAATGGATGCGTGCTGGATCCTTCAAAAGTAGTGAATTTTTAGAGGATTCGATACAGAGTTTGAGCAACATAGATCTCTCTGTCTTCGCTGCAAAGAAAAAGAAGAAACAGATGAATAAAAGCAAACACTGATAGGGATCTCTCAAAGCAATTATTTTGTCTAAAATTTCATCTCTCTAAGGAAATGTGGTAAAGAAAATAATTTCATTAATTAATGAAAAAGTAAAAGTTCTATTGGTACCAATACCACGAGGGATAAATTTAAAATGCAATTTATATGATAGTTCGCCTGATCTCGATAACTTTTGTTTAGATTATATCTATGTATTAAAAAAATTTACAAACTCAATTATTATTATATATGATCTTATGGTCGTAAATAAAATTTCTAAACTTCAAATATTGAATTTTCCTTAACTACTATCGAACAAACAACGATAAAATATTTTACCATCTGCTGATTATCAACAATAATTATTAGGTTTATGAATTAGGTTCAAGCTATACATAGAATTCTATAAGAGCGGTAACAAGAACAACGATGTACCGTAGAAAACCTTCTTGTTCAAGGAAGTAAAAACGATAATTTATTGAATAGAATTTTCAGCAAACTTCACTAAACATGAAGAGTGATTTTAAATTACAACTCAATAATCAAATGAAGAAAGCTCTAGTAGAACCTCACCCATATCAGTTTTCTCCAATTGATGAAACTCATCAAAGACTAATACTCAAGTGTAGAAATTAAAACAAAATTTCAATCAATATAGTTGACTGTTACAGGCTCAATGACAACTTGACAACAATTTCTGTTTCTCTATACCGAATGGCACCTGCTCAGTAGAGAGAACTCAAGGAACAGTTGCAGGAGTTTCTTAGTAAAGGGTTTATTAGAACAAGTGCGTCACCATGGGTTGCCCCAATTTTGTTTATGTAGAAAAAGGATGATAGTATAAGGATGTGCATCGACTACTATCAGTTGAACAAGGTAACTACTCGGAACAAATACTCTCTTCCTCGAATGGATGATTTTTTTGATAAGTTACAGGGGGAGGCTGTGTTTTCAAAAATTGACTTGAGGTCCGATTATCACCAACTGAAAATTCAGGCAGAGGATATTCCCAAAACAACATTTTGGACCAGGTATGGGCATTACGAGTTTCTGGTTATGTCATTTGGACTCTTGATGAATGATATTTCAAACCTTACTTGGAATCCTTTGTGATTGTGTTTATTGACGATATCTTGGTGTATTCTAAGACCATATAGGAGCATGAAAATCATCTAAGAATTGTGATTAGTTTAGGAGAAACAGTTGTATGCTAAGTTCACCAAGTGTGAGTTTTGGTTGGAATCAGTGTCTTTTATGGGACTTGTGGTTTCCAAGGAGGGAATCCAAGTTGATCTACAGAAGGTGGAGGCGGTTAGAAATTGGGCAAGGCCAACTAACGTGACAGAAACTCAAAGTTTTATGGGGATGGCTAGTTACTATCATCAATTCATGAAGGATTTTGCCTCCATCGCTTCGGCGCTGACCAAGTTGACGCAAAAGTATGTACCTTACCAGTGGTTAGAGGAATGTGAAGCAAGTTTTCAGAAACTTAAGACTCTGCTACCACAGCAACTATCCTGGTGTTACTGGTGGAAGGTAAAGACTTTGTTATTTATTGTGATGCCTCACGGTCTGGTTTGGGTGCTGTGTTAATGCAAGAAGTATAGGTCATTTCTTATGCCTCAAGCAAGTTGAAGGTGCATGAGAAGAATTACCCCACGCATGACCTGGAGCTAGCAGCGGTGTTGTTCACTCTGAAAATCTGGAGGCACTATTTATACGGGTCTCGTTGCGAACTGTTCACAGAGCATCGCAGTTTGCAGTATGTGTTCTCCCAGAAGGATTTCAACTTGAGGCAGAGGAGATGTATAGAACTGCTTAAGGATTATGACATCACCATTTTATACCATCCAAGGAAGGCCAATGTGGTGGTAGATGCATTGAGTCGGAAGTCAATGAGCATGGGCAGTCTAGCTTGCCTGAAGGCTACCCAACTATCGATGGTCAGAGAAGTTCAGACTTTGGCAAATAGTTTGGTGAGATTATGATTGACTGAAGTAGGTGGAATATTAGCTAGCATGGAGGATAAGTTATCCTTGTTGGAGGAAATCAAAGTAAGACAGTTTAAGGATGAGAAACTGGGTAAGATTCGAGATAAGGTTTTGTGGGGAGAAGCCAAAGAAGTAGTGTTAGATGCTGAAGGGGTCCTAAGAATAAAAGGGCATGAGTGTGTTTCCTGAGTTGGCGAGCTAATTTAGACTCTTCTAGTAGAAGCTCACAACTTGAGGTACTCCATTCACCCCGGAGTCACCAAGATGTACAATGATCTGAAACAACACTATTGGTAGGGCAGGATGAAGCACGACATTGTTGACTATGTCACTCAGTGTTTGAACTGTCGACAAGTGAAGTATGAGCATCAAAATCTAGGAGGAGTACTTCTGCGGATGCCCATTCTGGAGTGGAAATAGGAGAGAATAGCGATGGATTTGTTGCTGGGTATTCCAATGACATTGGAAAAATATGACTCAATTTGAGTCATAGTTGACCGACTGACCAAGTCTACCCACTTCTTGCTGGTTCAGGTGACTTACAATGCTGAGAAGTTGACCAAGATGTACGTGAAGGAAGTAAATTGGTTGCATAGGGTGGCAGTGCTGATTGTGTCTGACAGGGGCACTCAGTTAACTTCACATTTCTGGAGAACCTTGTAGGCAGAGTTAGGCACGAGGTTAGACTGAGCACAGCCTTCCACCCTCAAACAGATGGACAATTATAAAGGAAATATTCAAGTGTTGGAGGATATACTACGGGCATATCTAATAGATTTTGGGGGCCATTGGGATAAATTATTACCCCTAGCAGAGTTCGCTTATAACAATAGCTATCACTCGAACATGGCATGATGCTATTTGAAGCTCTGTATGGAAGGAAATGCAGGTCTCAAATTGGTTGTTTTGATGCATTTGAAGTGAGACCCTGGGGAACAGATTTACTGAGGGAGTCCTTGGAAAAAGTTTGAATAATTTAGGACCATTTAGCTGCTTAGAGTAGATAGAAGCAGTACACAGATAAGATGGTGAGGGATATGGAATTCATGGAGCGAGAGCAAGTGCTACTAAAGGTATCTCCGAAAGAGGGGTGAGCTTAGCTTGAGGTACATCAGACCGTTTGAAATACTTTGACGTGTGCGAGAAGTGGCTTATGAGCTGGCATTACCACAGGGTTGTCTGGTGTACTGTCACGACCTGCACATAAGCCCGGATAGAGACACGAGACAAGGAACCCTGAGAGGCTCCAAGTCAACCCATGGAATGAACATAGTAGCTAAGAGCATACAACAAGCAAAAAATAAAATAATAAAACATGCTTAAGAAGAAGTCTGAAAATCCAATAATATCTGAACAACGAAAACATAATGTTGATCCAAAGTTGAATACATGCTATTTATGATAAGCCTCTATAATCTAATGAGTTGATGAGACAAAACCCTAACTAACTCACTAGAACTGAAACTGAAAGTACTGAAAATAAGCTGATAAGAAGGTCCTCGAAAGATGATGACTCACTAGAGGCTAGATAATGCTAACTCTGAAGATCTAACTAATAGTGGGTCTGAACATGAACACCCAAGCCTGTATCATGAAATGATACAACATAGAGTATGCGGTCAGTACTTAGAATGTACTGAGTATGCAAGGTAAGTAAAAACAGACAATTAAAATACATAAGAGTTCATAAGAGTAGGACAACGTGATCATAAAAAATATCATAATGTAAATATAAGGGCTCAAGGTTTTCAAACCATTCATAATCCAATCGTAATTGTTACACCCCGTACATTCACAATATGTGGATGGCCTATTCGCATGTTGGTTAAGAGTTTTGAATGCCATACATGCTAGGAAAAGGCCCGGGGAAAGACCGGATAAGCGACATGTCGAACCATCGCAAGAGGAGGCAGGTAGACCTCCTCCGCGATGGCCAGAGTGTCACAGACGCTCACCTCCGCGATGGCCACCGTGTCACAGAGGTGAGGTGCAGCCCCAAGTATATAAACCTCTTACTTCGGTTTTAAGTGATAACTTCATGTAATTTCCAGAGAGAACAAGTGAAAACAGAGGGCACGAAGTAATTGATGAAATTTCTTTCGTTTACGCCGTTATACGCGGTCCAAACTTGGTATAATCTTGGGTAGCGAGGTATTAAGCAGCAAGGAGCATTCCTACGGGTTTAGTTTCCCAAAATTTGGCTGGCGAACCGTCGTGCTACCGATCTAAGGTAAGTAAAATTGCTCCAAATTAGTATCAATATACTCCTAGCCCTAAAGTGAGTATTTCTCCCTTGTGGACTTTCGAGAAATAGCGAGTTTTTAATAGTTTTTCGATAAGTCAAAGTTTGTGCTATATATATATATTAAAAGTGATATCTTCTCTCAAAATATTAATATATTTAGTCCTAATTGATATATATATGGATGTAGTTGGGAGAAATAACAGAAATACTGACAGAGCTACGCCAGTTAGTTGGGAAATCAGAAACGGAGGTATGTAAAGCCAGTCCCTTCGGCAAGTTAGTAATCCTAGTATATCAAATAGTATGAATTCTAGAATAAAGAATCCAGAAGTCGAGTATTGAGTCCCGTATGAATTCAGCAAGCATGTTTTATGTTATTATGCTATATTCAGAATAAAGGTCAGTAAATCAGTATCAGACAGCTAGATATTATTTCAGATATAGTTAGCCCTGTAACAAAATCAGTTTAATATAAAAAAGAGATTCAGAATATAATATCTAAACATGGATAGTATTTTTAGATCAAACCTGCTTGCTATGTGTGAATATTGTTTGTTGAGACCTGTTTGTGCTGTGAGGGCACCCTTAGAGCTTCCTTGCCGCCCTAGGGTTAATAGCTGTGTCGACTTTCCCACCAGAGGGTGAGGATACATCACTGCAAGGAGTGGCATGCTGTCCACAGTAGGACGAAGATGGGATGCAGCATTCCCCATATCAGGGTGATCAACATAGCATTATAGCTTACTCTGTCAAGCGCTTGCGCCCAGGGGGCAGATTACAGATACAGATACAAATACAAATTACAGTTTACAGTTACAGGAGTCCTCCGAACTCATGTACAGTTATAGTCAGGGGCCCAGAGAGCCCAAGCTGCATACCCAGGGGGCCGGTGGAGGTGCTCGTAGTTAGTAGGCGAGTGGAGTGATTTACTGTTTTGACCCGGGTAGGGGTATATAGATTGTGTTTTGGTTGGAACCTTCCGGCTTATGGGGGATGGTATAGGTCCTTGTATGTTATATATGTATATACATGTTATTTATTAGCTGATAGATCGCAGGACGCCACGTCGACAGGTATGCTTCTACCTTACCTTCAGTACAGATAAGCTTATTTCAGATCCCGCCAGCCCAGACAGTTTCAGCTACTTTTTGCTATTTAGACCTACCAGTATTATTGCTTATATTCAGTTATGTTCAGTTTGCTTTACATACTCGGTACCAATGGTACTGACGCCCGTTTGGGGTGCTGCATTACTTGCCTGCAGGTACTCATAGACGAAGAGTCGATCCCTCGTGACTCCAAACAGCTCATAGAGTCATCAGCTCCTGTCATCCGGAGCTAGACAACTCGAGGTTAATTTCCTTTCTTTTGTTGTACAGTACGGGTAGGCCGGGGCCCTGTCCTGACCATCTTATCAGTATTCTTAGAGGCTTGCAGATTGTATGTTTCCCTGTGGTTAGCTGTGCCGGTCGTGTGAGGCCGTGCGTATGTTTTAGTTGTTTATGTCGGCCGTGTGAGGCCTCATTCAGTTGGTAGTGGTGACCTTGTCGGTCACGTAGCTGTTTAGCATCTTCTTTATTGATTCAGAAGTAACTAGACAACATGGTGGCCTTGTTGGCCCGCATAGGTTCCATCATACTACTGTTGTTCTGGTTAGCTGTTGTTTACTTACAGGGGGCTATAGGCCTAGTCGGCCGGAGGCTGTATTTATAGCCATTATATAGCCCGTCGTTTTCTTGAATCAGAGTTAGAGCCAGCCAGGCACCAGAAGTGCTTAGGCTTAGCAGTCCAGCAGTTCAGGTCCTAGTAGGGCACCAGGTGCTAGTCATACCCCCCAAGGCGGGGCGTGACAATAATCATAGTCAGAAGAGAAACTTTATAAAATATAACTAGACAATATAACATAAACATAACAATGCATAAATCATGAGGAACAATGGGAGGACTCGTCTTAACCGACACCATCATGATAGAGCTTACATGATGCCCCAACTTTTCGCTCAAGTGGGAAGAGCCTTCCCAGGCTTTCTAGGAAAGGGACGTGCATGATGTGATCCATAAATATATGTATATACCTATGGTGGCATGTAGTTCTAAGACCACGGGGTTTACCTGAATGTCGAGTCTGCTCGGTGCTAGACACTGCTCCCAAAAACATGCACATGAGGCTCATATTGTAATCGTGAATCATTTCTGAAGTTCATGGCCAAATAAATCATAACATACTTGATCATACTTGAAATACATGATTAGCCATGAATAAGGGCACGTGAGTCGGCCAAGAGTCATAAATTTATAAATCATGAATAACATGCATACTTGTGAAAATACATATACTTGATATTCATAAATCCATAAAGAGTACTTGAAGAGAAATCATAACATGAATCATAAATCATAATTTAGACTTAGTAAGACTAAAATCATAATAGAATCATAACTTGACTATTCAGGAAGCTTGCATAATTGGGCATAATTTAATTGAAATTTGAAACAATGAATTAATAATCAAAATAGGTATAAAATCTGCCCATAGATCTTAAAACACGATTTGATACATGAAGGGTATTCACCCATAGATAGATCATAGGAAATTTCACAAAATTAGGAATAAACCCCATAAGATCATGAACTTAAATCTAGAATTTAAATTCATGGAATTGAGAAGAATTTTGAGCATGAGAGTGAAAGAAACTCTCATTCATATCCCTACATACCTAGGCAAATCTGATTTACACTCTCACTTGAAAGCCCAAAGGAATTGGAGAAGGAATTGCGGAATTTCTCAAGTTTGATCTCTAAGGAAAAACTCTAAACTTACATGCACGGATTGGAATGGCTTAGGATAGGTTAAGCACCCTTAAAACCTTCTAACTGAGCTTAAAATGATGTAGTTTAGGACCTTAGAGCTTAGGAATTACGAAAATACCTTTAATGGAAAATCTGGAAAATAGGCACTGCTGGCGACCACGACTCATACCACGAGTCGTCCTTGGATACCAACAACTCGTGGTCCATCCGTTACTTCCTTCAAGCATTTCCTCAGTTCTCGATCCTATGAACAGTGACTCAGCAGAAGGAGTCATTACTCAACACAATGACCTGTTGTGTCCTCTTGTCATCACCACTGACCCTACCAATATAATTTCTTAAACTCCCACCACGAGTCAACCAACAAATCGTACTTCCAAACCACAGGTCGTTGGACCCATCAGTCACCTCTGTGCTAATTTTCACTGCACCTCCTCACGAGCACTTACCACGACTCATTGTTCCGTACAATGAGTCGTACCACGACTCGTACCATCCAACTCTGGCACCACAAGGACAAACAACGACTTCAACCCACGGCCCATTATATCATCCAATGAGTCATCCCTGGACCTGTTACAACTAAGCCTCCTACTGTAGAATCTGACCACTAGTGGTTCCTACAGGTCGTTACACTTTCCTATGACTCGTACCGCGAGTCTTTTTGATTCAAATCTCATATTTTTCTACTATTCTCATTTCAAATTCCCGAGTCTAGTCTTAGGCACTTCCGGGGTATTACAATATCTCTCCCTTGGGAATATTCATCCTCAAATGTGGGGTAAACATATTGAATTACTGGGGAAAAACCTGTCATCCCAAATACTGGACATCTAAAGCTGAAAACTAATCGGGCGACTGACTCCGGAATGAAATACATGGATCAACTGAATTCATGAATCACACATACACACATTGACATGAAAAAAACTGGGGCACTTGAACTAAACATGAAACTGAATAGAGCACTAAAGAGAAAACGGATACCTCAAGCTGGAACTGAATTGAAAGGGAATAGATGCAGGTATTTATCCATCATATTGTTTCGGCTTCCTATGTAGCTCCTTCAATATGCTGATTTCTCTACAAAACCTTTACAAAATATACTTATTTGTTTCTTAACTTCCTAACTTGACGATCAAGTATCTCAACTGGAACTTCTTCGTAGCTAAGGCTGACCTTCACATCTACGCTCTCCATGGGACAACCAAAGCTGGATCACCCATGCACTTCTTTAAAAGCGACACATGGAAAACTGGATGTACTAAAGCCAATTATGGGGGCAACTCCAACTCATAGGACACCTTGCTAACACGTCTCATAATTTGATATGGGACAACATAACGGGGACTAAGTTTCCCCTTCGATCAGAACCTCATCACTGCCTTCATGGGAGACAACTTCAAAAATACCCAATCATCAACTTCGAACTCAAGCTCTCTCCTTCTCACATCCGCGTAAAACTTTTCACGACTCAGAGTTGTTCTCAACCTCTCCCTTATAAGCTGAACTTTCTCCATAGCCTCATGAACTGAATTTGGTCCCGGAGTTGAAATAGAGAAAACAGGAATTTCTACACCAGATCACAGGACGAGTCATCTAATGACCCGTTAGGAACCCCACGATTTGTTAAGTGACTCATGGGGAGAAGCTTGAACTTGGTTGAAAATTTGGGAGTTGAGGTGACCACTGGTGTGACCATAAGTCTTCATGTGATCGGTGGTCAAGAGTTGGACGAAAGTTGGAAAATTTTGGCAGCGTACCTAATGGATTGGTCACCACGACTCGTTGGGTACACCACAACTCATGGTGTCCCCCTTAGTAACCCCCAGGTGATTTTTGGAAGTGAGGATGTTATACCTCGAAAACCCTAAGATCAGACCCTGGAGTTCAAACGGAGAAAACAAAATTTTCTGCATCGGGTCACAGAACGAGTCATCCTGTGACCCATTAGGATGACCATAAGTCGTTAAGTGACTCGTGGTGAGGTATATGAATTAAGTTGGAAATTTAGATTCACGAGTCATGGTCAGCCCCATGACTCATTGAGTAATCCGTGGTCAAGTTTGGTTGTAGAAAGGGGAATTTTAGGCAGTAAAGGTAAGGAGAGGTGACCACGAGTTGCGGTCACTAGTAACGACCTGTTAAGTCCCCCATGATGAGCACTAGTGAAATTTTGGTAGTGTACTTGACGACTTGTGGCCATGACTCATGACTAGTGGCAACTACTCGTCTAGTCCCTCGTTGGGACTAGCAGTCTGTTTATCCCTGTGAGTTTAGTAAGGGTTTTTACGTAATTCCTATTATCCTAAGGCCTAAACTACATCATTTTAATCTATGAATAGTGAGTTTTAAGAGGGGTAAGTTCATTCTAAGCTATTCCTATTCGTGCATGCAAGCTTAGAGGTCTAGAGAGGTGATCAAGCTTAATTTCTTCCAATTTCTTCTCAATTCTTCCTTAAGAAATTAGAGAAGTTGTAGAATCATATTCTCTCAGGTATGTAGGGTTATGAATGGGTAAATTTGTTCATACCCATGCCCAATCCCTCTCTAATTCATGAAAATCTATATGTTGTTCCTATGGGGTTTTAACTAAATGCATGAATTTCCTAAGTCTCTACCATGGGTATCTAAGCATGTTTCTATTGTTCAATTGTGATTCATAAGAAAGTTTTACAATGTTTTCAATTATAATCATGTTTTCAAGTTTTATAAATTATGATGCCCATCCATGAGAAGTTCATGAAAGTTGAGATCTATGATGTATGTTCAAGTACGATGAAATATTTATGAGGAAAGCATGTTTTCAAGTTATCCCTATCTATAATCATGTTTTCAAGTGAATCGAGTATTTTCAAGCATCTTTAAGTATTGGGCAAGCCTATATGTTCAAGTATGATTTATGATTTTATGAATTAGCTTACCACATGGTTCTGGAGTCAAGACTCCCAATTATGTTTAGCTTGTGGTATGTTTTGAGCCAAAGCTCGTCATGTTTGATTTTAGATTTTATATGTACATGATTATTCGGCTTCGTCAATAGACGTTGGTCAGCTTTGTTGAAGACTGATGGAGAGCATATGCATGTTTTTGGGAGTAGTGTCTAGCACTGAGTAGGCTAAGGGTCAGTTAACCCTATGCCTTAGAATTATAAGCCAACGTAAGTATGATCAGATTATTTGGGAACTCCTTTGGAGCTTTCCCTTGCCCCAAGGGACCTTTAGCTTGATATCGATATCATGGTAGCGTCTTTAGCCCTGGCAAGGCTTTAGGCGGCTCTACCCACTTGAGTGTAATAGTCAGGACCATGTAAGCTCTACCATGGTAATGTCGGTTATATGATGAGTCTCCCATTGTTCCTCATGATTTTAGTTATGCATGTTTATGTAGCCAAGATTGATTTTGACGTTATCTTTGGCATGGATTGGCTACATGCAAGTTATGCTTCAATAAGTTTTAGAACCCATGCGGTAGAGTTCCAATTTTTGGGTGAGCTAGCCCTAGAGTGTCACGCCCCGAGTTTACACCTTGGACGAAACACAGTACTTAAAGTCATAAGTGACCCCAAGTCAACCCCTGGTCTATCATATACTGGCACTCTGAGTAATATAAAAATACATACAACGGAAGTTTAAAGAAAAAATGTAATTACATGAAAGAAATAAAGCTAATTCATAGTGTTTGAAAGTATTAAAACAACACTACAAGTCTGAAATACCAATCTGAGTCTAAAAGCCACTATAACTGATGAGCTGCTGGGACGAGCCCCTAGCTAACTCCAAATCTAAATAGAAGGAAATGAAAATATAACTGAAATGAATAAATCTTTGTCCTCGAAGGATGAGGATTCACCAACTGGTAAAGCTGAGGTCTTCGATGAGCGATTGACTAACGAAGCTGAGACTGAGATCCTGCAGTTGTATCATAAAATGATACAACATAAAAGTATGCATTAGTACTTTGAATATACTGAGTAAGTGAGAGAAATCATACAAAATAGAATAAACAAAAAGAGAAATGTTGAACTGAAAGACATGCAATGACCAACTAACACTACTGATCTGAATAGCTAAAATACTGAGGTGGTTTAGAAGACCCTGTCTGATGGTTAAGGCATGTTCTAAGTCTGGAATACTGATCGGAACTGAACTAAACTGAGACTGGACTGAACTGACTAACGGGAGAGTCTATAACCAACATGTCACCACATGAGCTGAACGTGGAGTCCGATGTATACACCCCATCGATAGGACCCAATATACCTTGCCAGGGTATAAAGGCATGAACTAGGTGATCACAAAAGTCTGCGGCCAATCAGGCCAATAAATACTATAACCTACACCAGCAACATAGTTTTGGGAACCTGGGTGTGCTGGAACACTAGTCCACTCGGTGCAATGCAACGGCCTATGATACTATTACTGTATGCTCTCTCTAGAGTAACATGCTCTGAGCCAGGACCCATGTGGGTCTAGTGAAGTTCATATACCCACCGAAAGTATTACCCTAGGGCATGCAAATTGGAAGTTTACCTTTGTAATATGTAGTATGAAGCATGACTCTAAACCAACAGAAAATATTTTCCCTCAGCATGCATAAGTTTAAAAAGACCTTTTAGTGAGTATGAATTTCAGAGAACCAAATCAACGAACCCATTTGGCCGATATAATATCATGCTTTAATTATAATGGTACAATGTGTATGAAAAGAAGTACACTGTGCTTAAGAGTATATTTGTATCTGTCTATTACAATATTAAAGGATATTCATATGCAATAGAAATAATTATTTCTTTTTCAAAATAGTGCCCTTAGGCTACTAGCTCCTCACAAATAAGCAAATTATTTACAATATGCTTCTTTCGGGTCAATATCTCATGATGGTATGATCTAACACGTGAAATAGAGTAATGCAACAAAGAATAAGCAATTATAAGTGATATAATGTCTATTTGCTAAGTCCCAACCTAGATCACGCAAGAATAAGTCCTTCTTTCCTATTCACCAAATCCACCAATGCACTCAACCTATAACACACTATTGTTACGACCCAAATGGGCAGGTCGCGCGGGTACCTACATCGACTCTAGCTCAATAGGAGAACCCATTTTTGAAAAATGTAAAGTAATAATTATAACTCTCATAAATTTTCACAAAATAAACAATGTTTCGAAAGTTCGATAAAATATTTTCCTAAAATCTTGACTCTCCCAAGATCTAGTCTATACAGGTACAAGAGCTCGAACGAAATACCGATAAATAAAAAGACAGCTTCACCTGTGGAAAAAAAATATGGAAGCTGATGCTGAGTATGCCACATCAATGATGAAACATCAACTTGTCACAATCTACAACCAGAAAAGGTGTAGCAAAAGTAGTATCAGTACACCACATGCACTGGTAGGAATCATCGGTCGACTATAATTAGTTTACACAACAACATAAAATTAATATGCAATCAATATTTCAATTTATACCACCACTCAATAATTTATCAAGACAATTTTTTACTCTATATTTACGATAGTTGTTTAACCATCCATCCATATTTCTCTATACAGCTTAGCCCTTAAGGTTGGCCTGCACACTGCTTAGGCCTCGCTACAGTGATAACTTGACCATACCTCTGTCTCGTCGCAGCAGAAACTCTATCTCTACAGTGGTACTGTTTTAGGCAGTAAATCGACTTCAGTAGCAACCTTACTTTCTTTCAACACCTTATCAATTACACGAAGTCTAATATCACACAAAACTTACAACAATCTATGCTCAATTAATTATACTCTTCACCACTTTTTCATCTTATCACAATCATTCGATTTATTTCACCTTTTTATGAAACATTCTTATAGTCAGGAGTAACCCAACAACAATATACAAATCACATTTATCCAACGATTGTACATGCAAATATTAATTAACTCATACATAATCAATTTCATTAAACACCAAGACTTACAATACAAGTAAGATACATTTATGTTGCAGATCACATGTACACTGAACACACAGTAGATATACATGTCATCTTTAATTCCATCTTATCAAATATTTGTACCCATATCGATGTCATACTTTTCATTGAACTCTATCACACAGCCATATGTATACCAAACATACCTGTACTGATCTCTGTCTCACAGTCGTGTGTGTATATATATATCATGACATACCTGTACTAATTTTTGTCACAAACATATCATCGGTAATGTGCCAGGCACACGACTCAGTCACATCATGGTTTGCACATGCCAGAGGGTCTTATTTCTGCCCTTCTAGTCATGACCTGCAGGGAACTCTAGAAATCCATATACTATACACCCAGCTATATGAATATCTCATCATACCTATCTATGTACTCATATCCGTACACCCATCCGTATGAACATTGAGTCGCACCTGTCTGTGTACTCATCCCATACTGCTCGCCCCGATGATTGCCTCCAGCACGAGCCACTCATATCCAAGTACTCATATACATACTAATCTGCTCATCCGGCTACTCACCTTGGACACGAACTTCTCATCTCAGGATAAGGACTTATTATCCAACTTCCATCAATACATCCAATATGCTTATCAATTAGTCACTTGATATGACGACGCAACATGAGATATCAACCAACATTCATCAGCATAACTTATTGTGCATTTCATTCATTCCACTTATAGGACAATTCAGAAAGATATATAAATCAACAATCATCAGCATAACTCAGCATCCTATTAATTTAGTTAACACATATTACCTCTTATAAGTACACATTGATTATTATAATTGTACTTAAACTTCACAACAACAAATAACATTTATTCATCTTGAAGTTCATTCACAAAACATAACTAAATCATCATTACCTCTATCATAGTCACCATTCGAAGACCAAGTAATCATATTTAGTAATTCATGACTCGTATAAATCCTTAGTTAAAGTTGACTCCTCATAACCGTAACCTGCTCTCTTTCTAGTTATCTACCAATTAGCCTATTCTTGTGTCATCTATCACAATAATAAAACACACAAAGGTAACCTTCATAATTTGCCGGTTCAACCTTTCCTACCCTCTCACATAAGGATCTATCACATAATTAGGTTCTTGCGATATCGATCCACATATTGTTCATAGTGGTCCCCATTTCAAGAAAACTTACTAGGGCCTATCGTTGTCCCTTAACATATTCATTCATAAGAAGAATCCATTAACGTACAATAATTATTTTAATGCAATTCAGATTGTAACTACACAACCTTGCTACTACGGGTTCTCACAAATACTCATTCTTTCCTTACTTCAGATTCGTTTTAAGCTAGTTAATTATACTACCAGCCTTACATTTTCATTCATAACAATTAAAATGCAATATGAAGCTCATATAATCAAACTATGTTTGATCACCTCATTTCTTCTCTTTATTCATACTATTACAATCATTCACCCAAGATTATACCACAAAAAAATATACAATCAAGAACAACCACAATCGCATGTCGTCAAAACATACCATCAAGAATATCACCTCAAGCTCCATTATCAAGAATATAACATCAAAAACATATTATCAAGAACATCACATCAAGAACATTTTACTAATAATTAATTATCAACTAGGTTTCACTTTCCGACATGTTCCCATACTTAGAATTAATCTTCCAATCTTATAGTTACATTACTACAAATCTTTCATCACTTAATCATATTTTATAATCCCTCTATCCTCATCAATTGTGAATTAATAGTACATACATACACAATTCACTAATTACAGTCTAACACAAAAGTAAGGCATAACCTACCTGGATCGCAGAACTGGAATATGCAGCTGCTCCGCGGGTGCTTTGCCTTTTATTAATGCCTTCGAATGTTCAAAGTCTTGAAATAAGACATTAAGGAATCAATCAATAGGTTAATTCTTTGATTCAAGGATTTGGGAACTCAACCCACTCCATTCTACCCGTTATTTATGGTCTAATTCGATAATCATAGGTTAAATTATCATAAGCCAAATCTACAACGATCCTTCAAATCTAGTTCATGGAGTTTTTACTCCTATAACCCTCTTAAAGACGTTTTTAAGATTAAGGGTTGAAAATTGACTAAATTCTAAGTCTCAAAATATCACCAAAATGATGTTCTATAATCACATTCACCCTAGAAAGTATAAATTTACCAGCTTTAGGCCAAGGAATCAACACCCAATCATTCTCATAACTCTAGCCCTAGTTTTCACAAACCTAGAGTTGTTAACTAGGAATTCGCCATTAGAGACTATCTATGATTTTGGATGTTAGGGAATCAAATGAGGGAAAGAAAGAGTTAGAACTTATACCTTGGAGAAGGACAAACTACTAAGCTCTTAGAAAATCGCCCTTTTTCTCTCAAGTTCACTTCTCAAAAAAATAGGGTGGAAAACCCCAAAATTCTGACTTAAACTCACTTTCTACCTCGCATCATCCACTGTAGTGGAAATGTAACGCTGTAGTGGTCCTACTATGGCAAATGATTCTTCTCCTCGGCAGTCTTGCTACCCTTAAAATTTTAATCCTTATGCCAATGTCATCAAGGCTGTATAACAATCGAATGGATCATTACAACTTGTAACACTCCAAAAGTTCCCCAGATTAAAATTTAGAATTTGGAATGTGCTTAACAGAAAAATCTGCAACATTGCCTCAGTACGACTCAATATTCGAGTCGTAGGTCGATTGTACGGGTCATAGGAAGACCCGTCGTTCATATCAGATAAGTCTTTTCCCAACCACTAGTTCCCACCACGAGCCGTAGTACGTGGGTATGACCCGTGGCCAGAAGTCGTGACAAGTCTTTTGGGTTATCATGTGAATGATTGTATAGGTAATAGTACGACTAGTAGGACAGAGTTACGGGTCATGGTACAACTCGTAGGTTGTGGCAACGAGTCGTGATGAGGAGTTGTGGTTAAGTCATAATTGGTGAGGGTGGATGATACAATGACTATCAGTATGACCCGTAGAAGGTCACTACAAGTCGTGGTGAGCGAATCATGGCCAGATTCAAAGGATTTGAGAAGTGGTGACTACAGAGGTGACCACGAGTCGTTACTTCATGGTACGACTCATGGTCTGAGTCGTGGTCAGGGGCAGAGCAGTTTTTCAGGGTTTTTCATTTATGGCGTTTTAATAATTCGTAAGCCCTAGATTCCTAAACTACGTCATTTTGGGTTCTATATTGCACGATTTTAAGGGCCTTTCATGCCTAAACCCCCATTCTGTCAACTCTCCTTCTTCCTCCTTTCTTCTCCAAATTTCAGGGTTTCATTAAGGTGTTCTTCAAGCTTCAAGGAGGATTATCAAGTGGGATTTTCATCTATCAGGTATGCGGGACTTCAACAAGGATATTTTTCCATCCTTGTTCCCAAACTATTTTCAATAAAAATCCGATTTTAAGTTATTTAGAATATCATGATCTAGGGATTGAGTAATGGCTAATTTCTTCTTTATTCCCTTTCTTAAATGCTAATATTTACTGCGATCATAGTATTAATTGAAATGTTAATTAACAGGTTGCTTTGAAATATGGATCATATGTCGGGATTGAAGGATGGTAGCTTGTTCTTCATAAATTGGCTTGAGTAATGAATGGGTTTTGATTATTGTTCACTTAAGTTTCGTAAGTCATGCATGAATATGATGAAATTGTGAACAAGTTATATGATCAATCCTATTGACCCGATGATATCATTAATATCTATTGGATGAATTGGAATTGTAGTTTAGGTAATTGAAAGTAAATAATGTATTCTCACAATGTTCTAGATTTAATTGATTGGGCATGAAAGATTGCATCTCCATTGTGAACTATAAAGCTTGGGCAGATTCTATATTGTTTTCCTTACTAAAATTGTTTTTATAAAAATCTTGAAATCTAAAATGCCCGTGGCTTAAGAGTTCACAAAGGAGTGACTATGTCAAGTGTGTGGAATGTTGTAGACCTAAATAAACGAAGTCATGTATCTTGATATAGTATGAGTTATATTTTATAAACCATGTATTATCTCATATTACATGTTGAATGAGATGAACTTGGAATTTGGAATGTTATGATAGCATATGCATAAAGTGACTCTGTAGAATGCTCGTTAGCGTAAGATGCTTGAGATAGCTATTCATCAGACACCATGATGAAGTGAATTATGATGATAACGCATGAAAATGATATTTCAACTATTGGGCTTGATGTTATTAGAAAGTAGCCCCCATCCTGTTGATGAGAATGTTGTATGATGAAAAATCAGTATACGTCCTTGTCTCTGATTAGCTGTTGCAAATTTAGATTACTGTTAGTCAGTTAGGATTCTCGTTGGCAAGAATGATTCCCTAGTCAGTTGGGTTTATCAATAGAAAGAATATTTCCCTTGTCAGTCGGGATTCTCGTTAGCAAGAATGTTTCCCTAGTCAGTCGGATTCTCGTTAACATGAATGTTTCCCTAGTAAGTCGGGATTCTCATTAGCAAGGTATTTCCCTAGTCTGTCGAGACTCACATCCCTAGCTACTAGCCATGCATGTTTCTTCTCCTTAAGTTGGGACTAACATCCCTAGCTAGTTAGTGGCTCGCTATATAAGAGCCTTCACTCCCTTAGACAGTCAGGGACCCTCATGATAACAATCACGACATTGCATCTCTGTATCATTATGGTTACTACTTTTGTGCCTCATTG
Organism: Datura wrightii; assembly: GCA_035772735.1. NCBI lineage: Eukaryota > Viridiplantae > Streptophyta > Magnoliopsida > Solanales > Solanaceae > Datura > Datura wrightii. Next base: position 31,456,720 of record JASDFA010000004.1, read on the forward strand.
AACTTATAATAATGCATATCCTTATAATATGATTATGTTTATATTAAAATGTGGATCTCATACCAGGTTGTTGTATCTCATTTCGGTTACGTTACTAATCTTGTGATTTATAGTACTCCCAACTTGTGTATTTATACTTATGAGCTATTTATTTACGTTCCTGCATACTCAGTACATTTCAAGTATTGAACACATGCCTCTTGTGCTATATAATTTTATAATATAGATTCAGGTCTCCAGATCCAGCCGCATGACTAGATACACTTCCCTCTCTTACAGCTGCTAGCGGTGAGTCCTCATCTTCCGTGGACGTGGCTCATATTCTTATTTAATTATGTCTCAGTTTTCAGACCTTTGGAGTTAGCTGGGGGCTTGTCCTAACAACTCATCAGTTAGTAGAAGGCTTTCATACTTGTTTAGATAGATTTCCGCATTGTATTTAAGTGTTGTTAAGATTTCTATATTATGGGTTATATTAGATTTTGTTATCAGTTCCGCTTACCCATATTGTTAGTTGTCTTTTATGTTAAGTGTATGCTATGATTATGCCATAGGTCGACCTGGAGCCTCTCGGGGTTCCTTGTCTCGTGTCTACGATCCGGGTCTACTCTCGGGTCATGACAAACTATATATAATAAATCATTGCTCAAACAAAGTCTAAGAGAGCAAGCCATAACCTACCTCAAAAGCCAAGAAAACGTGCAATGAACCTCTACATAATCGTCTTTCCCTTATAAATTTCCTCAAAAAGCTTCCAACATGTCAAAATCATACTCTACATAAGAATACTAGTCTATCAATACCCATATTTTTATATGAAAATTCAATTAAAAATAGAGTTCAAAAGTCAACCCCAAGCCCCCCAAGTTAAAATTCAAAGTTGACTTCAAAAATAGGCTTTCCCATTAAGAAAAAAGCTTATGCACCAAAAAATAGCTAATCCCAGCACAAATTGAACCACATATCACAAAAATAACAACTGTAACCCCCAATTCACGACAACCAAACATGGACTAAATCACAAAATAAATAATGGAATAGAGAGAAACACCAAAATCAATATTATAATCTTACCATCGCAATTAAATCTCGAAGTTCTTTCGGAAACCTCCCAAAATCGAGGTCCAAAAACACCCAAAAATGAATTACGATGAATGAAATCAAATTGGGTATTTTAAAATCCCACTGCCAAGTATCTCAATGGGTGCGAAAGCATACCCTTTTCAACAATGTTGCTTCTACAAAAAACCATCATAGAAGCAAAAACTGTCCACATCAGTGCATATCGCAAATGCAGAAGATCTTTGCAGCAGAAGGCTCACAGGGACGGCCAGACCTTGCAACAACAGAGTCAGGGGTGTGAGCCAACTCTACATGTGTGACCAACACTGTGCCTAACAATCTCTATACGCACAGACATTCTCCTGCTTTTGCAGCTTCGCTGGTTCAGACTCTTTTACACAGGTACGAAAACACCATATACAACAAAACAAAAATCATTACCAAAATCTCAATTTTGGTTTGACTCTTGGAAATCATTTGGGATCCCCTACCCAAACACATATCAATAGTACAAATCAATCATAAAACATATTTTGGGCCTGTTGGAATCATCAAATCACTAATATGTGGTTGTCTTGATCGAATGTTGTCCGTGGTAAACTCAAACTTTTAAGAAAACTAGAAATTACTTCAATAGTCCAAATCATTCCTAAGAGCCTCAGGATTTGTGCAAATCATTCAACTAAGTCATAAATTACCCTATGGACCTAACAGAATTGTCAAAACTTGAATTCAATATCATTAATCCAGAATATTGACTTTAATCAAACTTAAAAAGTATCAAACCAACCCATCGGAGATCTACACTTCCTACTAAACAAAGCTTCCAATGGAGCCACCTGAATGTTGGAATGATAATTGTTATTATAAGCAAACTCTACTAAAGGCAAGAACCGGTCCCCATGACCTCCAAAATCGATCATTCATTCTCATAGAGTATCCTTGAGAACTTGGACGATCCTCTTTGACTGACCATCTATTTGTGGGTGAAATATTGTGTTAAGCTCAACCCAGGTACCCAACTCCTTATGCATCTATATCAAGAAATGAGATGTGAACTAAGTACTCCTATACGACATGATGAAAATGGGCGAACCATGTAGAACTATCTCTTAGAATGTATACAATGGCTAACCTCTCTGAATTGAAAGTAGGCTTAACTATCACAAAGTGAGCATATTTTGTGAATCAATCAACGATGACCAAATGGCATCAAATTTCCTCAAGGTTTGTGGCAAACCTACCACGAAGTCTGTAACTATCATCTCCCACTATCGCTAAGGTATAGACATCCTCTTAGTCATTGCACCTAGTTTTTGATGTTCATACTTCACCTATTTGCAACTCAAGCACCAACACACATAACCCACTATGTGTCACGACCTGAGTCTATACCCTGGACGAGACACAGTACTTGGAGTCACAAGTAATCCCAAGCCAACCCATGGTATATCATAACACTGGTAATCTGAGTAATCATAAGAAAAAGCTTAAATAATAAAATCATTTAAGAAAGATAATTTGATAAAAGTTCATTTATCTGAGAAACAATACTGAACGTATGAGTGTAACACCCTAAAAACCCCTATGACTAAACCCTGGATTTAAAGTTGATCATATAGAGAAAACTGGAAAAAATATCCTCAGTACGACTCGTAGGAGGATTGTACGAGTCGTACAAGGACTCATAGTGTGTTCTAGAGAACTCAGAAAAATCTGATTTAGAAGTCATGGCAGGCTCTCATGACTCGTATCAAGTCAATACGAGTCATAGCAAGTTTCGTGGTATGATTCTAAGAGTTTGGGAGGAAGAGGCAAGGAAACCATGATTAGATCCTACGATCTATATCAGGCTGGTACGAGTCATAGTGAAGGATCATAGATAGGAGGTTCAGAGAATTTACAAGGAAGAATCATTAGCTACAAAGACTCATTACGAGTCCTAATATGATGGTACGAATCATCATTTCAGTCGTGAGTTGAGATGTCGTACACCTTAGACTTTCGTCTAAGTTTGGAACTATTTTAGGTAGGTAGATAGACCCGAGCCTGATGAATTTAAGGAATCAAGTTGCTAACAAAAATTCTTAGGTGCAAGAAGTGCATTGGATTCAAGTTAAGGTTATAAGGAACCTCTAGCATGAAGTTGAGTTGAGAGTCTTCCTACCGATTGGGTTTTTCATGAAAGTTCTTACAAGGGCCAACTTTAAATGATCATAACTCCTATTATACGAATTGTTTTTGGGTGATCCAGCATATCAAATAAATCTCTTTGAGTCTTCTTTCCAACACATCCAACTTTACATTAATCGGGGTTCGGAGTAAGAAGTTATGGCCAGTTTAATAAATCACCGTTAGGTTTGGCGAATAGGACCAACCCTATTACCACGAGTCTAGGTACGACTCGTGGTATGAAGGTACGACTCATACGAGACACTCATACCAAAGGTTTCAACAATCTTTTAAAGCCTCCTAGAAGCCACGAATGGCATACCACAATCCGTAGGAAGCCACCACGAGTCATGGTACAACCCGTTGCACCAGACAGATAGATTTTTGGGAACTTTTTTCCAGGGGTATTTTTGTAATTTTTTATGATTCTAAATCTTAAAATAGGTCGTTTTAGGCTTATTTTGGGAAAAATTAAAGTAGTTTTACTAGTCTAACCCCTCACTCTTCTCACAACCACCGTAAAGTTCTTCTTCTCCCTTCTTCTCACAAGGCTCAAGAACTAGGGTTCCTCTCCAAGGTGCAACAGCTTCAAGATCTTTAGAGAGATCCTTCAACCAGGTATGTGGAAATTCAACAAGGAGATTGTTCTCCCCTTGTGTCCCCTAAAACTCTTTTCTTGTTCACTATCAGTTCTAGCCTTGAGTTTTTAAAAGTGAAGATATTGTTGTCATACCTTGAATAATTCATGTGGAATCTTAATCTATGTTTATTATCGTTAATTTCCACCAATTTGTGAACAAAATGATGCCTATTCCAGTGAAGTAGAATTTTAGCCCTAACTTTTGAAACAGAAACTAGAATCATGTATATGTACTGAATTATTGAATCATGCTTGAATCTTTCAAAGTTAGGGAATTCCTATAGTATTTGTATGTATCAGAAACTCAGTTAAAGGTTTAATTAGTCAGTCTCATCCAAAAATTTATTTACTCAGTATCACTCAAGAATGTCAGTCTAGCCTCAGTCAGATTTTTAGCAACCTCGGGGTCGACCAGAATAATGTCAACTGATTAGTTTGACTATAGTCGTTTCTTGAGGTGTCAGTGGTGCCTCCCAGTTATTAGTTATTATACTCAGATATCAGTTATCAGATTTTAGTGGTTCTTTGATGGTTATGACGTTTCCAGATAAGAAGCTCTGACCAGTCTTAGAACACCAGTTTTTAGATTTGGTTTGATAAGACTCTCAGGGAACTTCTAGATAAGTATCCATGACTTAGTCTTGGGCCCCAGCTTCGAGCTATCAGTTTGGCAGTAGTAGTCATGTTACATCTATCTAGTGGGAGTAGGACTTAGCACCAAGAGGGCTGGGGTTCCAGCGCACCCAGGTTCCTAAAACTACGTTTCCATCGTAGGTTATTTTTATTGGCTTTATGGCCCCAGACAGTGATCTCACAGTCCATGCCTTTATACCCTAGCAAGGTATATTGGGTCCTACCGATGGGGTGTGTACCTCGGACTCCACATCTAGCTCACGTGGTTATATATCAGTTATAGACTCTCCCACTAGTCAGTCTAGTCTAGTTTCAGAATAAGCAGCTTAGTTCAGTTCTAGTTCTATCAGTTTAGCTCAGTTCAGTTCAGTATCTTAGACTCAATACTTTCAGACTTAGGACATGCCTTGACCATCAGACAGGGTCATTTTGACCACCTCAGTTTACATCAGTAGTTCAGTTCAGTTTACTTATTGGTCATTGCATGACATATCAGTTCAGGAATTATATTTAGTTATGTTTTCTCCCACTTACTCAGTACATTCAAAGTACTGATGCCTACTTTTATGCTGTATCATTTCATGATACAGTTGCAGCTTCTCAGACTCAGCACCGTTAGTCGCCGCGGTTAAGATCCTCCTCCTCAGCAGTTGAAGTATGAGTCCTTATCACTCGAGGGCTTTATTTGATTTATTTTATTTAATTCATTATTTTTATCTAGACTTAGAGTTAGCCGGGGACTTGTCCCTGCCACTCATCAGTAAGAGGGCTTTCAGACACAGAATTTGTTTCAAAATTCAGATGATTTAAACTTATGTCTTCAGTTTTATTTTCATAAATGCTTTTATATTATTATTTCAAAGCCTCCGCTATATATTTTTTTACTCAGAATACCAGTGTATGATAGACTAGGGGTTGAATTGGGGTCACTCGTGCTTCAAGTACCGTATTTCGTCTAGGGTGTAGACTTGGGGCATGACATATGGGAATCCTATCACAGCTACAGAGATCAAAGATTTTTCAGATTGCATCCATACTTTAAATATTACTAAATTAGCTTGGAGAGGGGACTATTATATATGGACTAACAGGTAGCAAGAGGGAAATAGGATATATAGAAGGATAGATAGAGCTTTCGGTAATAATGAGTGGATGATCCTGTGGGGACATGTGGTGACTGACTATGATGTGCATAATGTATCTGATTATTGTCCAATGCTCTTGAAGATCAAGGTGCAGGAAATGGTTGTCAAGAGTCCATTCAGATTCTTCAATGTATGGGTTGAACATTAGGATTTCTCTCATATTGTGGCAACTGTTTGGGCTCAGATACTGGATCATTGGCCAATGAAGAATATCTGGCTCAAACTGAAGCAACTGGGCCTTGTTTCAAAAAGTTGAACAATTGTGATTTCAGAGGGGTAGTACAGAAAATTGAACAAGCTAGGATGGAGCTGAGATAGGTACAACTTCAACTTGCAAGCCACTTTAGTGAGACCTTAGCTACTAAGTAGAAGAAGACACTGGAGTAGTTAGAAAAATGGTCTCAAACGGAAGAAAGCATTAAGAAGTAAAAGGCTAGGGATAAGTGGATCAAACTAGGAGATTCTAATACCAAATACTTCATTGTTGTAGTTAAAGAGAGGCAACAGAGGAAACAAATAACTGAAATTACTAGTCTGGCAGGTGATAAGTTGACAAATAGAGAGGATATCAAAGAGGAAATTGTGCAATTTTATAAGGGGTTGATGGGTACTGTTGCAACCTCTTTGCCTGTAGTAAACAAGATCATTATGAGAAATGGACCAGTGCTTATTTTGGACCAGCAGCAACATATGTGTATAGATGTGACTGAACAAGAGACTTGGGAAGCTCTGAAGGACATAGGAGATGATAAATCACCTGGTGTGGATGACTTTAATGCAGTATTTTTCAAGAAGGCCTGACCTATAATCAAGAAGGACATCATCAATGTTATCAAGGATTTCTTTGCTACTGGAAGACTATATAAGGCAGTTAACTGTACTACAGTGACTTTAGTCCCTAAAACTAGTCAGCATACCACAGTTAAGGAATTTAGGCCAATAGCCTACTGTACAATGTTGTACAAGATCATCTCAAAAATCTTAATAGCTAGATTGCAGGTGGTTTATGCCAAAGCTGATAAATGAAGCCCAAGCTGGTTTTATTACTGGAAGGAAAATAGGAGATAACATTACTAAAGCATATGAATTGGTACAGGCCTATAGTAGGAAGCACTTGTCTCCTAGATGTATGATTAAAATTGACTTGAGGGAAGCTTATGAATCAGTGGAGTGGGTCTATTTGAAGCAGATATTGGAGGAACTCATATTTCTAGGAAAATTTATTCAATGGACCCTTGAATGTGTGTAGACAGTGAACTACTCTATACTTGTTAATGGGGAACCTACACCTCCTTTCATAGCTGCAAAAGGATTGAGACAGGGAGATCCTCTATCATCATTCTTGTTTTCCATTGCTATGGAGTATTTGAGTAGGTACTTGCAGGGACTCAAACAATGCCAACTCTTCAAGTATCATCCCAGATGTGCTAGGCTAAAACTTACACATCTTTGCTTTGCAGATGATCTGTTACTATTCCTTAGAGAAGATATGCAATCAGTCCAGACTATTAGCCAATGTTATAATGCCTTTTCACAGGCTTCTAGACTATAGGCTAATCTAGACAAAAGTGCCATTTATTTTTCAGGGGTTAATCAGGCTACTTAGGATGCCATTCTTCACTATCTTGGTTATTCATTGAGTGAACTTCCTTTCAAGTATTTGGAAATACCTTTGGATTCTAAGAAGCTATCTATACTACAATGGCAACCACTCATAGAGAAAATTGTGAGCAGAATTTCCACATGGACAACTAGGAAGTTGTCTTATGCAGGAAGAGTTCAATTGGTACAGGCAGTATTATTTGGAATTCAGGCTCACTAGGCACAATTGTTCATCCTCCCTGTAAAGGTAATTAAGACTCTAGAGGCCTATTGTAGAAGCTATATATGGTCAGGGGTGAATACCATTACTAAAAAGGCTTTAGTAGCATGGGAAAAAATGTGTACACCAAAATCTGCAGGGGATTTGAATTTGATTAATATAAAACTGTTGAATAGAGAAGCTATATCTAACAGTAGATGGGATCTTGCACAGAAGGCGGATGCTTTATGGATCCGCTCTTGTTATATCAAGGGCCAGAGCTATGAGGATATGATCATACCAAGACAAGCTAGCTGGATGGTGCATAAGATCATGGAAGCAATAAGTCTATGGAGTCAGGGAAATAACATTTCTATTCAAGACAACAAGAGTTTGGCTAGAAGGTTCTACTTGCAACTCCTTGGTAATCTTCCTAGAGTTGTATGGAAACCATTAATGTTTCAAAATGCAGCTAGGCCTAAAGCCATTTTCACAATATGGCTACTCTTGAAAGATAGAATACTCACTGTAGACAGATTAATTCACCAAGGTATTCAAGCATACCCAGTGTGTGTTTTGTGTAGAACTGGATTGGAAACAAGAGATCATATATTCACGGAGTGTAACAGGCTGTGTGGACTGGTATATTAAAGTAGATGAGAAAGAAACTTGATTTTAGTAATACATGGGATCAGAAGCTCCCCAGGATTCTTTGTAATGGCAAAGGCAAGTCACTAGGAGCACAATTATTTAGGCTGATTTTTGCAGAAGCAAGCTATGCCATATGGAATAAGAGAAATCAAAGGATATTCGAACAGAGGCACAAAGATTCTACAAGAATTGCTAGAGAAGTGGCTTATATCCGTATAACTAGAGCCCCCCTTCGAACTCATGCATTAATACATTCTTGGATTTTTTGTAATAGTAGTAATTAATATAGCTACATAGTTGTGAGAGGAGAGAAATGAGCTAAGAAGTAGATTATGATTTTGTAAGGTTCATCAGGGTTATGGCTTAGAGAATAGCTAGATGGAGGATGTTTAGCTAAGTTTTGTATTGCTACATGGTGATTAACAGAAAAAATATTGATTACCTTAAATAATAATAATAATAATAATTCTATTAATTGCAAGAAACTATTTGAGATAAAACTTTTTACTATCCTACTTTGATGGAAAGTAAGAATAATGCATTAATTAGTTACTGTTCCTTTCTTAGCCTTTAAGAAAAATAGCTTACAATCATATTATTATATAAGTGAGAGCACATTGAGTCAAAAATTGAATTACAAAAATAATCTTTAAAAATAGAGTAATAATTTATTCTTCAATAAAAAATAAAAACTTTACGTTAAATAATTATTTTATTTTACATTGAACGTGGACAAAGAAAATTGTTTCATCTGCCCATGGATTGTGACTAATGTAGTAATGGAAACAGATGATAATATCTATTCAATTTATTTGAAGATGAAAATAAATAATTGGTTATTATTATTGATTTCTTTCTTCATCCTTATTTGATTATTGTTATTGATTTCTTTCATCTTCCTTATTATTAAAGGTGTAAATTTTCTTAGTTATTAGCTATAGTTATTTCAATCTTTATTATTGATTTCTTTTATCTTCCTCACTAATAATATTTTTGCAGAAACCTTTCACATTTTAAGCAAACTGTTTAAAGTACACAATAAAATGTATACTGATCACTTTATCACATTATCAGAATTTATACTTCTCTTGTTTATGTTAGAAATTTTCTTTTAAAAAAAATGATTTTTTTCTTGCCTACTTAAGTGTTGTATTTTGAACAAAACAAATCACAGATATGTTTGTTTCTTTACATTAGACAACTTCATTTTTTACTTACAATCATCTTTTATATAGGGACTATATTTATGTTTTATGAATATTTTCTCATATGAAACTAATTACATTTAATAAAATAATCATAATTATTGCACTGTAATTTAGCCATAAAATGAAAATAAATAAATTTTAGTCTAAGTATTTTATGAAGTGCTTTTATTGGACAACCACATAAATAATTGAAAGAATAAAAATGGCCTAAGGAGGATTAACAACGTTCCTCTTTACATATGTTGCAATATTTTAAAAAAAATCTCAATATTTTATTTTATTATATATTTAATTTGCCATGAATTTCTTTCTACTTTGTAGTATACCTCAATAATGTACAAATACAGCAAACGAGGATACAGGGGTTACTGCTGAATCAAATATAAAGAATCTTTAGTGAATCAACATGTCATTACCAATTGAATTGCTCTTCTCAGCGTGTGGCCACAAAATAGAAATTAAATTGTAAACTCAATTTTTATTTTATTGATAGCTATATTGACACATAGTCCAATTCTGATATTGTTGTGCTCTCTGAATGGTCGGATGAAATGAATATGTCGTACTACTGATTGTGATATTGAGCTATGACGTGTTCCATTTATGTAATTTTGATAATTTTCAGTTTATATAATGAATATCACTATTTCTTCTTTCCACGTTCTTGTAAATAGATTATCTTTTACGAATCTACTACATATTTTTTAGCTCGATATAAATTAATAACTGAAGAAACACAGAAATAAAAGTGTATTTTATTTTTGATTCATGGCCACCCAAACGTTCTCAAGCAATTCAAAAGGCCCCTTAATACTGAAATCAAAATTGTTTATTGCTTTCCTAGATCCAAACATACTTGTGGTTATATATTCATTCTTAGTTTTAGATACCATAGTTTTATAATATTGAAATGTTATAAATTTGATTGGATTATCATCCAAATTTTCAAAGCATATCATCATATTACTATATAAGTGGGAAATATCTAATTCAAAAGGTAAATTACGAAAATATCTTTTTAAAAGTTAAAAAATCTTTTATCCTTTAGTTAATAATTTATTACATAGAAATTATTAAAAAATTACTTTTTCTTTAATATTTTTTTTGGGATTTAAAATTACTGTACACATGTACTCACATGTAAACCTTTTTAAAATTTAATATTTTTGAATTTGCTTTAAAATATGAGAATTTGAAAAGTTGAATGAAGGTATATTCAAATATATATCAAACTCATTTAATCATTTCACTGCAATACTAAAATAACCTTAAAAAAACTCATAATCATAATCATACCATCATATCTATATTCTATAATCTATATCTATATCTCTATACTATTCTAAAAGTGGGAAAGAAAATAATTAAAAATTTAATTACCAGAATGTCCATCAAATATTGAAAGACTCTTTTACCCTTCGCATAGAAAAGTATTCTAATTAAATAAATTATTTTCAGTTATATATTCTTAATTATTAGTTATAATATAAAATCTTTCACATTTCATCTTCTATATAACGTGTAACTTATTTTTTAATTAATCACTAAATCACCCAACTTATGAAAACCTATAGAATTTGAAAAGTTACTTGAAATAATTAAATATAGACTAATTTAATTAATAGTTAAGTAGAAGAAAACTCCAACAAATATCATAAAAAAACTTCTTAAAAGCTCCAAACGATTTTCATTCCTAAGCAAAATAAAAAGAAAAAAGAATTTCTAATTTTGCTTCTATATGTCTATAATAATATATAATAAAAGATTTTTAGACCTGTCATTTTTTTTAATTTATTGAGAGGAATAAATAATAGGTGAGATAAGTTTATAAAGCCACGAGATATTTTTTAAAATTTTAAAATTAGTTTTAGGGATTTTTTAAATTCAGTCTGTTAATAAAAATGGTAAAATATGTGTCATTTATTAGACAATGAAAGTATATATATATATATGCACCATTTGTTAAACAATGAGTGCAATATGCATCGTTTGTTAAACAACGAGGGTATATATGCACTACTTTTTAAATAAGGATTATATGCGTTCTAAATCACAAAGTTTAACACTATTTTTTCCCCTTTTCCCAAATTTTCATTTGATCCCCTTAGTTATTTTTTTTCCTTTCTTGAGTCAGGAGAAGGGTATACTTTTATCTTTTTTTTATTTTGCCTAAGGGGATTTAGTATGGAGGACAATTTTTTCTTGATAAAATCATATTTTAGTGTTCAATAACTAAAAATGTATTTTTCAAGGAACCGTTCCAATTATATGAAAAAATGACTTCTGTCACTTATTGTCACGATCCGAACATAGGCCCGGATAGAGACACGGGACAAGAAACTCCGAGAGACTTCAAGTCGAGCCATGGCATGAACATAGAATCTAAGACCATACAAAAAGCGAAAAATCATAAAATAAAACATGCTTAAGTGGAAGTCTGCATACATATCAATCTAAAACAGATTCAACAATGACAAGTTGATTTTTTACATAGTGTTTAAAAAAAGTCTCTAACATAACCGATGAGCTGATGGGAAAACATCCTCAACTAGATCGACAATGTCTGTAACTGAAAGAACATAACAACAGATAACTGAATGTCCTCGCAGGATGAGTACTCACCAATACTGGCTAGATAGGATTGAGGAGAAAGCAAGACTAGTGATGCGGCGGAGACTGATCCCTCGGACCTGTATCATAAAATGATAGAGCATAGAGTATGCGGTTAGTACTTGAAATGTACTGAGTATGCAAGGTGAGTATAAATGATAATTAAAATACATAAGAGTTCATAAGAGTAGGAACAACATGATCTAAAAGTAAATAAAAGGGCTCAAGGTTTTTAAATTATTCGTAATCCAATCATAATCATAGTCATACGAGAAAACTTTTTAAAATATAACTTGATCCAAAGTAATATAAACATAACCATGCATAAATCATGAGTAACAATGGGAGGACTTCGTCTTAACCGATGCCATCATGATATAGCTTACATAATGCCCCCCTATTTTGCCCAAGTGGTCAGAACCGTCCCAAGCTTTCCAAGAAAGGGACATGCAGTATAGTGATATCACAGGGATCCATTATTATATAAGTATATAGCTACAGTGGAACATAGTTCTGAGACCATGGGGTTTATCTGATAGTCGGGTCTAGTCGATGCTAGAAACTGCTCCTATAGATATGCACATTAGGCTCATATCGTCATCGTGAATCATTCATGAAGTTCGTGGCAAAATAAATCATAACATACTTGATAATACTTGAAATACATGATTTGCCATGGGTAAGGGCTCATGAGTTGGCCAAGAGTCATAAATTCATAAATCATGAAAAACATGCATACTTGTGAAAATACATATACTTGATATTCATAAATCCATGATGAGTACTTGAGAGAAATCATATCAATAATCATAAATCATAATTTAGGGCTTAAGAAGATCAAAATCATAATGGAATCATAACTTGGCTATTCTTGAACTTACATAGTTGGGCATAATATGAATTAAGATTTAAAACTATGAATTAATAATCAAAATAGTTATAAAATCTGCCCATATATCATAAAACATGATTTAATACATGAAGAGAATTGACCCATAGATAAATAATAGAGAATTTCACAAAATTTGGAATAAATCCCATAAGATCATGAACTTGAATCTAGAATTGAAATTCATGGAATTGAGAGGAATTTTGAGCATGAGAGTGAAAGGAACTGTCATTCATAGCCGTACATACCTGGGTAAATCTGATTTATACCCCCTCTTGGAATCCCAAAGAAAATTGGAGAAAAATTAGGGAATTCCTCAAATCTTGATCTCCAAGGAAGAACTCTAACTTGCATGCATGGAATGGTAAGGCTTAGGATAGGTTTAACACACTCAAAACTCTTCTAATTGATGTAGTTTAGGACCTTAGGGCTTAGGAATTACAAAAGTATCCTTAATGAAAAGTCTAAATTTTGCACTGTTAATGACCACGATCGATACCACGAGTTGTCCTTTGATACCAAAACTCGTGGTATCCACCCGTTACTTCCTTCCATCATTTCTTACCTTCTCTGGTCCTATGACAACGAATCGATAGAACAAGTCTTTATTCCAAAAAACGATTCATTACTTCCTCCCGTCACTGCTTCTGATGAAACCTACAGCTGGACTTCCCACGAGTCACACCACAACTCGTACCTTCATCCAATGAGTCATGGGTTCCATCCATTACCTTGACAGAGAGAATTTCCTGCTCCTTCCCATGGGCTACAACTCGTACCATTCAACTCTGCATCCTGGTAACAACCAACGAACCCAACCTTCGACTTGTTACAACATCCTACGCGTTGTTCCATGGACCCGTTACTTCTGAGTCTCCTTCTGCAGAATCTGACCAAGGGTGGCTCCAACCAATTGTTAGACCCTCCAACAACTCGTACCATGAGTCGTTCTGAGTAATATCCCAGATTTTTCTGTTGGTTCTCATTTCAAGTTTCCAAGTCTAGTCTTAAGCACTTCCGGGATATTACACTTATGAGATTTGAGTGAATACTCATCTTTCATTTAAAAAGTATAATAATTACATTATTACCTTAATCAATTATTTCAATCAATACTTACATATTATATCAACATTTAGCGTTCACAATCTTTGTAATAATTCAGAATCTTGTATTTGTGATCATTTTATTTGTGACCTTCATTTGTCCACTAACCAAATAGGTAATACTTTTAGTAAGTTATTGAACTTTTAAAACTATTTTGCCTTATTTGGTTCAGTATTATTCTTTTGTTATTTATTCAATTTGAAGAATTGCGAACATAATATGTATGTCACCATTATATCATCATATATCTAGTTACTTTTCTACATATTTCTATTTTATCATGGTATAAAGGACAAGCTCAACAATAATATTGATTACTGATGGAATTTTAGTTTTTAATTTATTGTAATCATAATTAAGAGTAAGAATGGTAAATTATAAATTATTGTTGTCACGACCCAAAATCTGAAGGGTCATAATGACATCTATAATAACCCTCTGATAAGTAAGCCAGACCTCCTCCAAAATTCTAAAATTGACTAATCATGTAGAACAAAAGAAATGGCATAAACAAGTCATAACTTAGCTTTCATATAGATATATAAATGCGAGAATAGCCAAAATACAAACCCAGAACTCGATATCATGTGTGTGTGTGTATATATATATATATATATATATATATAAGAGCGACTATAAGTTAAATACAATTGTTTCAATGTGAATACATTGTCTGAAATAATAAAAGATAGAAAATTAAAAGATAGAGGGATTTGGCACCACAGAATCGCCATGTAGCTCACCAAGAACTTTGAAAATAGCTGCCTCAAACATGACTCAACAAGTCTACTGGAACTAGGAGCACAATCTGCATAAAAAAATGTAGAAAATATATTATGAGTATGGAAACGCGTATACTCGAAAGTTAAAAGGCATCATAGGGTGATCAATATGGAGTTCGAAAGTTATATCATATAAAGTACAAGATGTAATACAACTAAGGTATTAGTTTCTAAGAAGTTAAATGGAGTTTCAGGTGTAACAATCCAAATATCATTACAAGATGAACATGGGATTAGAACTAGAAAAATAGGCTAAGAAAGGGATAAAATGCTATGAAATAAGCTAAGTGTGAAATTGGGTAATTTCAGGTAGCTTCTGGTCCGGAGGACCGCTGCAGCGAGACCATGGTAGTGGTTGGAGTTTCGCTAAGACGAATTTGAGAAGTAATCACTGGAACCGCCGCAGTGATACTCTGGCCGTTGCAGCAGAAATGTGACCGCTGTAGCTGACGACGAAAATCAGAAGTGGATTTTAAGTGGGAAATCTGGGTTATTTTCCATTATTTCCAAAATGTGAGAGAGCAAGGTCTGAAGGTAGTTTCTTCTCCAGAGCAGAGAATTGTTGCACTAAGGTGAGTTTTTTTTCCCTTAACCCTTTTAATGGGTATTGATTATTGTAGAAAGCTTAGACGGACCCGTTAATGGTGAAATTTTTAACTTAGAGAACCCTAGGTTGATGAACTAGGGCTGGATTGTGGAATGATTAGGGGGTAATTTGGGTTGATGTTTGAAGAGTTTTGATTACTCCCCTAAAATTACGTGTGGGGAACGAAAGTTACGCGGGAAATTAAAACTAGAACTGAGTAGAATTGGGGTTTTACTTTTGAAAACACTCCGAAGGGGAGGGTTTGATCTAATTAGACCCATGATTGAAGAGTAAGTAATGAATTGCTCTTGTTGCGTAGATTCTGAACGATCCGAAGCATTGAGGAAGGGCAAGGCTCCTACTAAGTAGCCGAATTGTTATCTTCGAATTTCGAGGTAGGTTATGGTTAGAAGGATTGACCCTGTATAATGACTAGTATGCATGTGTAATAATGTTATGAAATTAGTCTTCGGACATTACTAGTTTTTAAATGGTTTATTTGAATAATTAGAAAAGATCATGTTAATATGAGATAATGATTATGGGCTTTTGTGTAAATTTCATTGAATTCTGAAGTGTATTTCTTTTTAAAGAATGCTACAATGTGAATTGATGACCTATGTCTATGGAAGTGAGGGAGTGGAATATAGACTCCGAAGTGTTGAATTACACACACACAGAGAGACACACACATACACATACACACACACACACACACACACACACACACACAAGTATCCTAAGATGAGTGACTCATGCCCGAGGGGAGCATCCGTGCGAGCGATCTTGTTGAGTTGCTCGAGCCCGAGGGGAGCATCCGGGCGAGCAATATTATTAAGTGGCTCGAGTCCAAGGGGAGCATCTGGAAGAGGGTATGAGTCAAAGTGGTGCCATGCCGACATGGTATATGGATTTATAGAGTCTCTTGCAGGCCATAAGTGCAAATTAAGACCCTCTGGCATGTGTATATACTGAGATCATGAATTTCGAGTGGTAATAGGGACATGGCGGAGGCTTGTGCCTGACATGTCACCATATGTTTTACTTTGTTTTGTCGTGGTATGTTTATATGTATGATTGAATGAAGAATGTAAGAGATGGTTATGGGAAAATTTGGACTTGTTATGTAATTTGAAATGAAAGACATGAATCTGGTTCTAAGTATGACACAATCACGATACTGGATATTGTTGAGTGTATGTTTTCTTGTAATTACCTATTGCAATTGGAAGGGATATGGATTTGCTATTTATTGATTCTCATATTGGTGTGGTAGTTGAATTGATTTGTAGAACATGTGAATTGATGAACTATTGAATTGATGAACTGATAAACTGTTGAAGGTGCAACTAAGTCGAGCTACTGCCTAAGGCAGTACCGCTGCAACTGAAATCCTTCCACTACGACGAGACCGCTGTAGCGATCAAGTGACCGCTACAACGGAAGTTCTAATCCAGTGAGCAGGCCGACTATCACTTGTGTTAGAGATAGTGCACTTGAATTGATTTATGTACTCCTGTATGATGTTAAAGACTTATTTTATGTCATTGTTACTCTGTTTACACGTTATTATGTGACGCCGATGATGTACCGTGTCTTCTAACGGAGTTATGTTATCTGATTTAGCATGTAAATCAGTTTCATATAGAGCATGGTCCGCCTCACCTAGGTTGGTGCGTGACACGATTATAAATATATCTTTAGATTTTATTACTTGAATAAATAATTAGCATTAGTTTAATTTAGTAAATAATTAGTCACAAGTCCCTATGAGTTCGACATTCAATTTATATAATCACTATATTACTTGTATGACCATATACATTTACATGTGTGTTTGAACACGACAATACTTAGAAAGTTGATTACTTAATAGCAATAGCCATTAAAGACAGGAGATAAGTTCATTACAATAAACACTAGATCCAAGTCTAATAGTTGTCAAGTTGTCATTGAGTCTGTAACAGTTAACTATATTGATTGAAGTTTTGTTTTAATTTCTACACTTGAGTTTTAGTCTTTAATGAGTTTTATCAGTTGGAGAAAACTGATATGGGTGAGGTACTACTAGAGTTCTGTTCATTTGATTATTGAGTTGTAATTTAAAATAACTCTTCATGTTTAGTGAAGTTTGCTGAAAATTCTATTCCATAAATTGTGATTTTTACTTTCTTGAACAAGGAGGTTTTTTGTGGTACACCGTTGTTCCTATTACCGCACTTATAGAATTCTATGTATAGCTTGAACCTAATTCATAAACCTAATAATTGTTGTTGATAATCAGTAGATGGTAAAATATTTTATTACTCTTTGTTCGATAGTAGTTAAAGGCCGATATAATATTTGAAGTTTAGGAATTTTAATTACGACCATAAGATAATATATAATAATAATAATAATTGAGTTTGTAAATTTTCTTAATACATATATATAATTTAAACTAAAGTTATCGAGATCACATGAACTGATCATATAAATTGCATTTTAAATTTATCCCTCGCGGTATTGGTACCAATAGAACTTTTACTTTTTCATTAATTAAATATTTAATTAATGGTATTATTTTCTTTGCCGCATTTCCTTAGATAGATGAAATTTTAGACAAAATAATTGCTTTGAGAGATCCCTATTAGTGTTTGCTTTAATGCATCTGTTTCTTCTTTTTCTTTGCAGCGGAGACAGAGAAATCTATATTGCTCGGACTTTGTGTTGAATCCTCTAATAGTTCGCTACTTTTGAAGGATCCGACATGCATCCATTGCTTTTAGCTTTGCTGATATTCAAGTTAGAATGAAGAATTTAACTACTTTCAAATGCTTAATTTTTCAGAATTACTACTCAAACAATACTTTTCGTCTGAAAAGAAATAAGAAGGTTCCATTGAGGAGCCGAAGCTAGATTTCTTTCTTTTGACATCAAAATGTATAGGTAAATCCTAATAAAGAAACCAATAGAAGATATTGGTAGGAAAAAATTAATTGGTCATTTGTTTGTGTCATCTAAAAGGTAGGAGCTTGTCTACAGTAAAAGAAGAGTAGGGTATTTAGGTGAGCCACAAAACAAATTGAGTGATGGGTGAAAAATACACTTAAAGTATCATATTTTTTAGAGTTTCATGTCCAAACTATTTGAATTATCACCAAATATTTATCGAAACACACCTCAATTATCAGTTAATCACTTTTGCTATCTTATATTTTCGGTGGAAAAAAAGTGAGCAATTATGAGACATGGAAGATGGAAAAAGATAAGTGGAATAAAGTTAGATGAAATTGCAGCAAGATGGAAGAAAGACATGGAAGATGGAACAACTGATCCAACATCAAGTTCAAATGAGTATTTCAAATAAATTCTCTTATTTTGGCTAAAGCATAAAACATTCCTTCCACTTTCTATTAGTTCCAGCAATCCAAGTCATATGAACTAAAATAGTCTCCAAAAAAAAAATGAAAGATATCAATGAAAACAACTTTCCCATAATAAAAAGCCCTTATGAGAGTTGTCATTGAAAGCATTAGATCATCCATCATATTTATGTTATTCGTCAAAAAAAATTATTCTTTCTAAAAACTGGACACTCGATGCTGCTGCCACCTACATAAGTAAAAAGTGATTTTTTGAGATAATAAATATTGATTGACTGATCTGTATGTGAAATTATCTCAATGAAACTGAAATTCAAATAAACAAAGAGTAGTAAGCAAAGTTATTGAGAAGCACAAACTTGATCATCAGAGTAAATTTGAGTTTGCTCACTGCCATGTTTATTAAGTAGGGTAGCACTTAGAGATTCAAGATTTTGAGAGAGATAATCCATACTATTGAAATTGAAATACACTTCATAGTTTTTCTTCTCATTTGAATCACTTCTGTTAATATTACTCGCATCTAATGTCATGACAACATTGCTTGGATCAGACATGTTTTGTTCACCAATATATTGTTGGAAATTAGTATTTGCATCTCTCAATCTATTAATTATTACATTTTCAAAATCATTATCAGACATTGTTGCTCTACCTGAATATGCAACATGGACCATATTCAAATCCAAGTTGTAATCATTTTGAGTATATTGATATAAGCTGTAATCCTGATGATCCCAACTTTTAAACATCATGTCAAGCTCATAACTCATGCTCTCAATAACTGGGTCTTCTGAACCCTGCATTTCAAATAATGGGTCATATTATTGTAGTCCACTACCAACATTACTTTGGGCCGATAAAAATGGGTTGAGGTAGTGGGGTGAAACCTGAAGTTGTGGGTGATGGAGTTGTTGTTACTAAGTTGAACTAGCAAAAATGTTGTTGGTATTAATTTGCAGAAACTCTGGGCCTCTTTGGGTTTGATTTGGAACATTTATTTGAAGACAAGGCATTCTCTCATATTTTCTAGAGCTACTTTTTTGTTGGGAAGAACATGACAATCCCCGACGAATATATCTTTGCACTCCGGGAGCTCTCTAACTATTGCTACGACATTTCTGAAAGAAAAAAAATCAAAAGAGAGTTCGACCATGAATATATTTACAATCTCAATTCATTGTTATTTAGGTGTGTTTGATACATGTGACACAAGTCATTTTTAATATAAAACATTTTTTATGTTTGGTAACCGGTGAATGATAAAAATTTTTGTAAATTAAAGATTGATAATAATATTATTTCATTGAGTAGTTAGTATAAAAAAGTATAAGTTAGCAATTAATAACTTCTGTCACTAAACTTGCAATAAAAGTCAATCACTAATCCTCTTTAATAAGTGAATGTTTTGATAAAAATTTTGAGTACTAAAGATTGATAATAATTTTCAAACATTTACCTGCTGATTGATGTAAAATTAAATCTTTGTTTTGAGAACTAATTTTTTGATATGAAATTAACAGTAAGATCCTTGTCGAAAAATGAGATCTTACAAGTGTTTGATGAAAAATAATTTTAAGCAAAATATTTTCTAGTAACTAAGTACGATAAATAACTTTATAAGAAATATTTTTTATTCTCCTTACCAAATACACATAAATATATGATACATTATTTATCATTTTATTTTTTTTAGAGATGTACCTAAAGATTGCTCGCAACTTGGATCCTAGTAAGACCAGATACATCCATCACCTTAAGAATCTCTTTCGGCACACAACCTACATATTTCATTAAAATGTAACTTTGATTATATCGCTACTAGAATAATCCTATATCAAACCAAGATACATGTAAATACAATAATCACTATGCCTTGGTTCCAAACAAGGTGACATTAGCTATAAGTATGAATTCTCCTTCATATTGTTTCCTACATAGAAACAAATAGTATTGAAAATTAATTAATATCAATGTAAACTTATTTCCTTCACCAACTTGTTGCGTAGCTTTCATGAATTTGGAATGAAGATCCGCAGTCCATTTTATGGAGTCCTTTTGCTTAAAGGTCTTATTAATAGTACTTCTCTCGCTTTCTCCTTCATTAATCTTTTTTTTTTTGCTTTTTCTACCTCTCTTACTTCTCGACATGTATTTTTCATTTGATATGATATCATTTTCATCCTCATTAATATTATTGGTCTATTCCTCAGTATTAATAAGCATATTCTTATCTCCAATTTTCTCGTCATCTCCGATAATATTATCATTATCAATATCGTCAACATTCTCGGATCACCATTTGCTTCTAGTCCTTTTCTTGCTTTCTCTTGTTGTATTTCTTCACTCAATACAAATTGCCACAAGTTTTTCACAATTTCCTCATCAAGTGACTTTTTCGAGGTAAGATAAGCCCCATTATCTAAAGCCTTCTTTGCTAAGTGATTATTGTGTTCATCACTTACAATTGTATAATTATTTCGAGAAGTTAGTAATTAGAAATGAATTACATTATACATTATGTAAATAGTAAATTTCACACATATTTGCTTAATGTTATGTATTATAACAGTAATATAGTCTACAAAACAATATTTAACATATCACAATAACCAAAAAAAAAGGATTAGTAACATATAACTATGGTGCTTAATAACAAAAATTCATCACTAATTCTTTTTAACGACAGATTATCAAAATATCATGTTAATTAGTTGCTATGAATTATGTAGCGGTGAATTTTATAGTTAATTTTTTTAATTATGTATTGGTTAAAATAACTAGCTTTATACACTTTAATAATAACAACATAAAAGAAATGCATGTAATATCCATCAAACATAATGATTTGTTAATTTCACATATATTAACAGAATTTTATTTGTTATGAAAGTAATGGTACAAAATAACCATCTATCTGTTAAATATATGTAAATATATTTAGGCATATATCATGTTAACTGTATCCCTTAGAATTAGGCACATATCATGCTTGTATCCCTTAGAATTAGGCACATATCATGCTAACTGTATCCCTTAGAATTAGGCACATATCATGCTTCGGTTTTGTATATATACGTTGATCTTAATGAGAATCATTGAGGAATTATTTCTAATATGGTATCAGCTATCTAGGGAAAAACGATCTTTTTTTCTTCCTTCCGCAAAGCTCCCTAGCCTTCTTCTTCTTCTCCATTACTCTTCTTTTCTATTCTTCTTTTGTCCACCATGTCGGATAACAAAAGCACTTTTCATCCTGCATTTGCGGTTTCAAACATTAAGAACCATATCTCTATCACTCTAGAAATGGAGAATGTCCAATACTCCACATGGGCAGAACTCTTCAAAATCACCGCACGCTCTCATAAGGTCCTTCATCATATTATTCCTCCTGCCAGGGGCAAAGAGAAGGTTCCTTCGACCGAGGATGAAAAGGAATTATGGTCGACTCTTGATGCTACGGTTCTTTCATGGATTTATGCTACAATCTCTAATGATCTGTTGCATACTATTATCGAACCCGATGCTACGGCCATGGAAGCTTGGAATCGACTCCGTGATATTTTCCAAGATAACAAAAATTCCTGTGTGGTAACTCTTGAAAACGAATTTTCCAATACAAAGATGGAGAATTTTCCAAACGTTTCGGCATATTGTCAGCGTCTCAAGTCTCTTGCTGATCAATTAAAGAATGTCGGAGCACCGGTATCGGATAGTTGGCTTGTTATTCAACTCATTTCGGGTCTCACGAGAGCATATTGGGGTGTTGGTACCTTGATTCGACAAAGTTACCCTTTACCTCCATTCTATCAAGCCCGGTCGATGTTGACTTTAGAAGAGGCCGGCTTGGCGAAGGAGGCTGCCGCAGGCTCGGAGTCCGCTATGGTGGCTGCCTCGGGATTGGAGTATGAGGATTCGGGTTATCCATCCTCTCTTTCGAACCATTCTAATCATCATGGGAAGCAACATGGCAACCGCAAGAATTCTGGGCGTAAGGGTTCCGGTGGCGGCAAAGGTCCTGGTGGGGGACGCCAGGGTCAGTCTCACGGTGGTGGTGCTTGGGGTGGACAGCAGCAACAATCCGGCTCTGGGCAGCAGCCTTACGGACAACAGTAGTGGGGGTCACAACCGTGGCCTAATTTTCCTCCTTGGGTTTGGATGCCACAATGGGCCACTCCACCTTGCCCATATCCAACACAAGGGTGGGCTCAGCGTCCAATGAGTAACAAGGGGCAGCAGCAGCCTGGTCTTCTTGGGCCACGACCACAGCAGGCCTTTATGGGTTCAACCAGTGGGCAGTCCGCTACATATGCACCAACTGATATAGCTTCTGCGATGCATACTATGTCGTTAAATCCCCCCGATCAGACATGGTACATGGACACCGGAGCTACTTCTCATATGACTTTCTCCAATGGTAATCTCTCGTCTTATTTTAATTTGAGTAATCATAATAGTGGTATTACTGTGGGCAATGGTCATATTATTCCAATTCATGGTTATGGTCACACGTCTTTGACTAATCATAATCCTCCTTTGTCCCTACACAATGTTCTTCATGCTCCCAAAATCATTAAAAACCTCATTTCTGTCCGTAAGTTTACTACTGATAATTATGTGACAGTTGAGTTTGATCCTTTTGGTTTTTTTGTGAAGGATTTTCAGACGGGGAAGCCAATAATGAGATGTGATAGTCGGGGCGACCTTTATCCTCTTACCTCTTCCTTCAACAATCAAGCCCTCCACTCAACCTTTGCAGCCATTTCACCTACTCTTTGGCATGATCGTTTGGGTCATCCGGGTGCTTCCGTTTTAGATGCTCTTAGGCTAAATAAAAGCATTGATTGTAATCGTCATTCAAGTTCTAGCATTTGTCGATCTTTTGTCTTTGGCAAACATATTAAGTTGCCATTTGTTTCTTCAGAATCAAGTACTATTATGCCATTTGATATTATTCATAGTGATCTTTGGACATCTCCTATTTTGAGTTCTATGGGGCATAAATATTATGTTGTTTTCTTAGATAATTATTCTAATTATCTGTGGACTTTTCCCATAGCTAAGAAATTGGATGTGTTTGACAAATGCTTAGCTTTTAAAGCTCATATTCTCACCCAATTTGAACGTAATATTAAGAATGTGCAATGTGATAATGGGAGGGAGTTTGACAATGGCCCTTTTTGGGAGTTTTGTAAAACAAATGGCATGTCTTTCCGTCTTTCTTGTCCTCATACCTCATCTCAAAATGGTAAAGCCGAACGAAAAATTCGATCTATAAATAATATTACTCGTACTCTTTTAGCTCATGCCTCTCTTCCCCCTTCTTTTTGGCATCATGCGTTACAAATGGCTACCTATCTTCTTAATGTGCTTCCAAGCAAGCTTTTGGGAAATATATCTCCACTTCAAATTCTTTATCATCGGGTTCCATCTTACTCTCACATTCGGGTTTTTGGGTGCTTGTGTTATCCTCTTTTTCCATCTACAACCATCAATAAGTTGCAACCTCGTTCAACTCCATGTGTCTTTTTGGGATATCCTTCAAATCACCGTGGCTATAAATGTTATGACTTGTCCTCAAATAAGATTATAATTTGTCGACATGTTGTGTTTGATGAGCATGTGTTTGATGAGCATGTGTTTCCTTTTGCACAATTGCATACTCCTTCTACTTCTACTTATGATTTTTTATGTGATGATATTTCACCATATACATTGCATCACTTACGAAATCAGAATTCTTCTCCTTCTGCTCAGCTACAAACGGCCCAAACACACGACCTACCTCCACCTTCTACTGACCGGCCTACTCCTATGAGCCCAGCTGCCGCCCACAGCCCAGCTTCTCCTACTCTCCCCACACCTCCTGCCCAAACATCAAATTCTTTGCCCACCAATCGGCCCACCATGGTCACAAGAAGCCAAATGGGTATTTTTAAACCCAATAGAAAATATGACCATGCATATGCTACTACAGTTACACGGTCCCCACTACCACGTAACCCAGTAGAAGCCCTTCGTGATCCGAATTGGAAGTTGGCCATGGACGATGAATATGATGCTCTTATTAAAAATAAGACGTGGGAGTTGGTGCCCCGTCCACTTAATGTGAATGTTATTCGTTCTATGTGGATTTTTGCTCATAAAGAAAAATCTAATGGTGTTTTTGAGAGGCATAAAGCCCGTCTTGTAGGTGATGGGAAAACTCAGCAGGTGGGCATTGATTGTGGCGAAACATTTAGTCCGGTGGTGAAACCGGCTACCATTCGCACAGTTCTTTCTCTTTCTCTGTCAAAGGCATGGCCTATTCATCAGTTGGATGTTAAAAATGTCTTTCTTCATGGTGAGCTACAAGAAACAGTGTATATGCATCAACCATTGGGGTATCGGGATCATACTCATCTAGATTATGTATGCTTGTTACGTAAGTCATTGTATGGACTCAAACAGGCACCCCGAGCTTGGTATAAGTGACTTGCTGATTATGTCATTTCCATTGGTTTCTCTAATAGCAATTGTGATAATTCTTTATTTATTACCGCAAGGGTCGTGATATGGCATATATTTTGCTTTATGTTGATGATATTATTCTCACTGCATCTTCTAATGCTCTCCGGCTCTCTATTATGAAGCTTTTCGGCTCAGAGTTTGCTATGAAGGATCTTGGTCCTTTAAATTATTTTCTTGGCATTGCAGTTTCTCGACATAAGGGTGGTATGTTCCTTTCACAACGCAAGTATGCCGAGCAAATAATTGAGCGAGCCGGAATGTCTTCTTGCAAGTCATCTCCTACTCCTGTTGACACAAAGGAGAAGGTTAGTGCGACTTCTAGTACTCCCTATGAGGATCCGTCTTTATATAGGAGTCTTGATGGGGCTCTTCAATATCTTACATTTACCCGACCGGATATTTGTTATGCTGTTCAACAAGTGTGGTTACATATGCATGATCCGAGAGTTGATCATATGCAAGCTCTCAAACGCATTATCCGGTATATTCAAGGTACACTTGACCATGGTCTCCATCTCTACTCATCTTCTGTTTCATCCCTTGTTTCATATACCGATGCTGATTGGGGTGGTTTCCCGGATACGAGACGATCTACCTCTGGTTATTGTGTATTTTTGGGTGATTATTTGATTTCTTGGTCTTCTAAGAGACAACCTACTCTTTCTCGGTCCAGTGCCGAAGCCGAGTATAGGGGTGTGGCAAATGTAGTATCCAAATCCTGTTGGTTACGAAATTTGCTTTTGGAGTTACATTGTTCGATTAAACAGGCCACACTTGTTTATTGTGACAATGTTAGTGCTATTTACTTATCAGGTAATCCAGTGCAACATCAACGTACCAAACATATTGAGATGGACATTCATTTTGTATGGGAAAAAGTTGCTCGTGGTCAGGTTCGTGTTCTTCATGTACCTTCCCGATATCAGATCGCAGACATCTTTACCAAGGGTCTACCGCGAGTTCTATTTGAAGATTTTCGTGACAGTCTCAGTGTCCGACAACCTCCGGCTTCGACTGCGGGGGTGTGTTAAATATATGTAAATATATTTAGGCATATATCATGTTAACTGTATCCCTTAGAATTAGGCACATATCATGCTTGTATCCCTTAGAATTAGGCACATATCATGCTAACTGTATCCCTTAGAATTAGGCACATATCATGCTTTGGTTTTGTATATATACGTTGATCTTAATGAGAATCATTGAGGAATTATTTCTAATACTATCATATATTAAAAGAAATTAGAATATAGCGAAGGATTGATTATATCATTAAACAATGAAAATTAATCGGTAATCTTATTTAATAATGGATTATACAAGATTTGTTTTGCTACAACCTATTTAACAACATATTAATGATAAATATTTTAGCTAAATACTTTTTTGTAGTATATTAATTAAAATAACCAATGTTACCCATTATAATAGTAAGCGTAGGAGAAATAAATACTTACATAGTGAGACTATATTTGTCACACCCCACCTTGGGGGTATGACGGGCACCTGGTGCCTACTAGACTCTGGACTGCTAAATTGTCCAGCCTGAGCACATCTGGTGCTTTGGCTGGCTCTGGCTCTACTCCAAGAAATAAACCGGCTATATAACGGCTGTAAACACAGCCTCCGGCCAACTGGCCTATAGCCACCTGTACCTGTAGTAACAACTAACCAGAACACACTCATAACAAGGAACCTATGCGGGCCGACAAGGCCACCATGCTGCCTAGTCATCTGTAATATCATCACAAACTACTGTAAGACTACGTGACCGGCAAGGTCACCACTACTGTCAAATTAAGGCCTCACACGGCCAACATAAACTGAAATGCTAAACAGCTATAACTAACTGCACGACCTCACACGACCGGCTCAATTGACCCCAGGGAAATATACACAGACTGCAAGCCTCTAGGAATAACAATAGAAATGATCAGGACAGGGCCCCGACCTACCCGTACTGTACAACAAAAAGGAAATGATATAAACCTCTGAAATATCAAGCTCCAGATGACAGGAGCTGATGACTCTGCGCTGGCTAGGATCACGAGGGATCGCCTCCTCATCTATGAGTACCTGCAGGCAAGTAATGCAGCGCCCCACCAGGCGTCAGTACCACTGGTACTGAGTATGCAAAGCAACTGAAATAATATAACTGAAAGCAACTGAATATAGATAACATAGCTAGCATTTCTGTACAGCAGGAGATAGCTGAATCTGAAGAAGCTGAAATGAACTGGATCAAGCTTTATGTACTGATAAGGCAGAGGCGTGCCTGTAGACGTGTCGGCCTGCTGTCTAGTAGCTAGTATATAGCACATAAATAGATATACAAGTAGCAAGCAATAGCCAATACCAACCCCCATAAGCCGGATGGCGCCAAGCAAGCAAACAATCTATATACCCCTACCCGGGTCAAAACCAACCAAAAATAAATCACTCCACTCGTCTTACAACTGTGAGCTCCTCCTACCGGCCCACTTGGGTATGCAGCTCAGGCCTTGGCCTCTGACAATAAACTGTGTCTGAGTCCGAAGACTCCTGCCTCTGGGCGCAAGTGTACACGGGGTAATCTGCTGCTGTATCTGTGACTGAAACTGCCCCTGGGTGCAAGCACGCAACAGGGTAATTTTATAAAAATCTGTATCTGAAACTGCCCCCGGCCACAAGTGCACACAGAGTAATCTGCCCCTGTAAACAGGGTAATCTGGCTCTGCGCAGAGTAAACTGAACTGCCCCTGCAAGCAGGGTGATCTGGACCGTATTATCATGGTGGTCGGCCATCATCGTCCTTTAGGCGGATGGCATCGCCCAGCTGGTGGCGGTATCTGAATCTGGTATCGACACAGCTATAACCCAGGGGCGGTGGGGATGCAAAGGGACACCCACAAGCCATAGCAAGTCTCAACAAACAATAGCACATATAAATAGCAAGCATGTATAACTGAAAAGACTATCTGAAATCTAACTTCTTATTCTGATCTATTTCTATATTGAACTGATTCTTACTAATTATACTGATTCCGTAATCTCTGTTTAAATGTACGGCTAATCTGTAGCCGAGATACTATTTGTCTGAATGGCTAATCTGTAGCCATAACTGTCTGTCTATCTGATTTCTCTTCACTAACTTTTATTATGAAAATCTGTTCCTTTTTATTCTACTACATGCTTGCTAATCACGTAATAGGCTATACTGAATCTGGGATGCTAACTCGTCCTTCGGCGCATGCTTTTCTAACCTTCAGACTGAATACGATATAACAATGCAAACTAGGTTTACTGAACTTGCACAATACTTAACATTCAATTCCGGGAATTCTACTACGGAATTTATTATACTATACAAGGCTAAAACTACTAACTTGCCGAAAGAACTAGCTTTACATACCTTAACCTCGAGTTATCCGTCTGTCGAACGAGGCTCGGTCAATAATCCTCCTATTTCTCCCAACTGCATTCATATATACATCAATTAATACTAAATATAGCTTTATTCCAAAGAACAACGTCACTTTCGATATAATTATAGCGTAAACTTAGGCTTATCGAAAGACGGTCAAAAACACGCTATTTTTTAGAAGTCCAGAAGGGAGAAGTACTCACTTCACAGCTAGGAGCACATAGACACTAGTTTGAAGAAATTCTACTTACCTTAGCTCGGTAGCTCGACGATTCGTCGGTCGTATTTCGCGAAACTAAATCCGTAGGAATGCTTTCTGCTGCTAAATACCTCAGTATCTGAGGTTAATTTGAGTTTGGACTACATTTGGCAGCGTAATCGGACGACTATTTATAATTTTCTTCGTCTTCTCCCTTTCTCTGCGTGCTCCTGGAACTTCCAATGGAGATTATTAGTAATCAAAGGAAAACTTATCCTTAGTTAAAGGAAATTGTTATTAATTAAAGGAAATTATCATTAGTTAAAGTAAATTACATCACAAACTGAGCTCTATATACTTGGACACTATAAATCGCATTTTGCCTTGCGACGCGCCGACTTGGCGCTTCTCCGATCTTCCCCCGGGCCTTTTTCTAGCATGCATGGCTTTCAAATATTCTTAACTAACATGTGAATAGGCCATCTATGTGCTGCGAATTTACGGGGTATAACATTCTCCCCCCCTTAAGAACATTCGTCCTCGAATGAAATCTGCTATCTAGAGGACTTCTCAACTTACTCAACTTATTACTTAGAAGAAAAAGAAAAAATTTGGCAGAGTTTCTCCTGTAATATGGACTATCCCATAAATCCTGAAACGCAGAAAAGTCCAATACAGGTACTTCACACAATACTATAAAGTTCACTTGATAGCTGAACATTAATCTTTCTCATTTCATACATATACAACTATAAGGTACTGCATAAATAATAATAATACGGGCATACCTGTCGCCCGACTAAGCCTGGAACAAGTGAGGATATCTAGCTTTCATATCTTCCTCAGTCTCCCACGTCATTTCCTCTCGGTTCCTGTTACACCATAATACCTTGACAGACGCAATATCTTTAGTTCTCAACCTGCGAATCTGTCTGTCTAGGATAGCTACTGGAGCCTCTTAGTAGGCCAGCTCCTCTGTAACTTGGATATCCTGGACTTGAAATGCTCTTAACGGGTCTCCTAAGCATTTCCTCAACATGGATACATGGAAGACTGGATGAACAGATTCTAACTCTAGCGGCAAGTTCAACTCGTACGCCACTTGGCCTATTCTTCTACGAATCTGATATGGCCCGACAAATCTTGGGCTAAGCTTACCCTTCTTGCCGAATCTCATCACCCCTTTCATCGGAGACAGTTTCAGAAATACCCAGTCATTCACATCGAACTCCAGGTCCCTGCGCCGTATATTCGCGTATGATTTCTGGCGACTCTGTGCAGTCAATAGGCGTTCTCTGATAAGCTTTACTTTCTCCTCTGACTGCTGAACAATATCTGGTCCGACCAACGCTGATTCTCCTACTTCAAACCAGCCAAATGGCGATCTGCACTTTCGCCCATATAATGCCTCGAAAAGCGCCATCTGAATAGCTGAGTGATAACTGTTATTATAAGCAAACTCGATTAGAGGCAAATGCTCATCCCAGCTACCACCAAAGTCTAGCGCGCACGCTCGCAACATATCTTCGAGCGTCTGAATGGTGCGTTCAGCCTGTCCGTCTGTTTGAGGGTGGAATGCGGTACTCAAATTAATCTGCGTTCCCAGACCTTTCTGAAACGGCTGCTAGAATCTAGTCGTAAACTGTGCTCCTCTATCTAAAATAATGGATACTGGTACTCCGTGCAACCTAACTATTTCTCGGATATACAACTCGGAATAATCTGGCCGAGAAAGTAGTTTCCACTGGCAGAAAATGAGTTGATTCGTTCAACCTGTCAACTATCATCCATATAGAGTCATGTCCATGTTTGGTACGGGGTAATCCTGCCACAAAATCCATATATACTGCTTCCCACTTCTAGAGAGGCACAACTATGTCCTGAGTCAAACCGCCTGGTTTCTGATGTTCTGCTTTCACCTGCTGGCAGTTAGGACACCGGGCTACAAATTCAGCAATTTCTCTTTTTTTTTCTAGCCACCAGTAGTTTTCTTTGATATCATGGTACCTTTTTGGTCGCGCCAGGGTGGAGAAAATAGTTGCTGGCGCAGTGCACCTCGTTCATGATCTGATGGCGGAGGCCTGAGACATCTGGAACACATAGACGGTCTTTACAACGCAGCACTCCATCCTCTGTTATTTGTGAATCTGGCGCTTCCCTTGCAGGATTCTGTCCTTAAGCTAGACCAGGTCAGGATCTGCATATTTCCGTTCTCTTACCTCCACAACTAAGGACGACACGGCGGTGTTCTGGATTACCGCTCTGTTGTCCTTCATTTCTATCACACGAATGGATAAATTGACCAATTGATGTATCTCCCTGACCAATTCCCATTGCTCGGGTTGCACATACACCACACTCCTAATAGATCTATAGCTAAGAGCATTTGCTGCTCCATTACCTCTTCTTGACTGATATAACATTTTCGTACTTAGAGAGCTCGGCATATAATTGACGATCATACTGGCTTGTCTTGCCGAAGAGATCGACCGGTAGTTTACAGGCGTAGCTAGAGCTTATCTGGCCTTCCGACCACATGCTAAGGCTACTTGTTGCTGGGATAACCTGAACGACCATCTGCATACCTTGTGCCTTTATCTGATCAGAGGATCCTTCTATTGATCATGACCTCTAATGATCTGGCTACATAACCTTAAATAACTGAATAGTCGGGTTGAATGACCCGAATGTGGCAGTAGTCTAACAATGCTCTAACTGTTCTACTTGAGTACTTATAGTTCATGCATAACTGCAGACTTATGGGCATCTAATTGCTTTGTTATTTTGCTTGAACCACTGTAAGGCTGGGCTTAATCAAACTTACTCCCAGGCGATCAATCTCTGGATCTTCACGGGGAGTCTACTGATCTCCTGGTCTTAACAAACACTGTGCTAGCAGGGTACTATCAATTTATTACGCCTTGTGTGTATCCACTTGGATTTATACTACTATTCTGGGGAATTCTCGGTCTTATGAGCTATTTTGTAAATACTGGCCTTCTGCTAGGGCTCCGCATCTAAATATCGTACGAGAACCAGCTGAAGTACTAGTCTGTCGCTCATTACTGATGTGGACCCCTTTCTTGCGGTGCCCACGGGTTTGTCTGACTTGCGGGGTATTCCTTGTAATAACTGCTAGGTTGACTAAGGTCGACTCTCACCTACAAGGCTGGGAAAATGATGTACGACCACTTAACATACTGGAAAAATTCTGGTTCCGGCATATGCGATAATGCTATTGATTTTTAGGGATGCTTCCTTGATAATACAAGCGCCAGCTAGTCGTTAGACCGTCTAACTGTGCTCTTATCATCTAGCCATCTAATTCAGGCCATTAACTCTGGTAAGCTTCTAGAGCCTAGATCTGGCAACAACACATAAGTTTATTAAATTAATAACTGAGAACTGAGATAGTTTTATGACTTCATACGTAATTCACACATAATATGCCCTTTCTCTTCTTCTTTCCCTTTCTCCTTTCTTCTCTCCTTTTCTTTCTTTCTTCTTTTTTTGTTGGCAAGGGGGGTCCTGCAATGCAATTTGTACATGCTTTCTAATACTAATCAGCATCTATGATTGTAACCCCTATAGGCAGCTACTCACAGCATATCTACTATCTGTGTATATATATATATCAGTAGCTACATACAATACGTACTGAATTCTGTGGTGATACATAATCTCTGACATGCTCTACTGAGCCTCATACTGTACATGATACACCGCTTCTACGGCCTAATAATATCTCCTGCCCTGACTTATCATTTCCTTAGACTTTCATCCCATTCTAGATGTAACAACATATGAGCTTGATCATGGCCTGCAGTTGGCATTCCGCCACTCTTACAATGTGGGTCCACACCCGAGCCTTGTGGCCTTACTTGGCATTATATTGAGAGCCCATGACTGTCTGCTGGGCCTTATCTCTAGGCCACACTAGATTAGAATTGCTGTATCGGTAATTTCTTAACTTCTCCATAAGCGGGCGTACTGCGGTATTCTAAACTGCAATCTTACTGTCAGCCCGAGGCTTAATCCTTAATACGATATTCTATCAATCCGGGGGTAATCCTTATTTCCCCACAAAATCTGACATTCCTGCTTCTTCCCCTCATCTTGCTTAAGCTGAACTCTGGGATTCAAGGTACCTGCTTTTCATTGTTAATAAGATTACTGGTCAAGTATCAGTTCATACTTCTCCTGACTTGCAGTCAGACCTATCTGATTAACATGACCTCTCACCCTTTCGATATCACAACTAAATCATATCTATAATCTTGCAGGTATATCTTACTGTCTATTAGCATATATGGCGTACTTGGCCTTTTTCTGACTCAAATTTGACTATTACTAGGCATTCATTACCGACAGGTCTTTTACCCCTGCTTCGGGTAAGCTAACAGTCTTACTTTCTCTTTACGCTCACTAACACTTACTGGAATTAATCAATCTATCTTCACTTACTGCTTGTTTTGGGCAGCCTCACCTCAATTGTTATGCCCCTTTACTGTACTAGAATCAAGGTCAAGAGGTAGGAATAGCCCTTTTCTTGTTGCAACAGATAGAAACATATAACTGTACCACATCTGAAAAGATGTGTTTGAGATTCCTGCATTTCCCTCTCTTTCTCATACTTATCTGATAGTCTGACCTTGTCTGTAATCTTAATCAGATCTTATATAGCTAATAAATAAATCAGCTCGTATGTACATTATACTTCTGACTTCCTATTCTAACGTTATCAATGTATACTAGGAATAGTACTGATAAAGGTATCACGTTGGGAGGTCTCTGGTACCTCTTCCTGGTGCTGTAGTTATCATGTAACTGGCTGATGCCCTCTTCTGTTGCTATATCTGATCTTCTGCCTGTCATAGAGTAATGCTGATCTACCTTTGTATCTGTAATCAAAGAATACGGTAAATTTTTAGGGACTAAACCCTATACTGTACCGCACTAAAGCACGACTGACTGAGAAGGAAGGGTAACCATCCTATCATGTCTCGCAGCCTCCTACCTATAGTATGTGGTGCACAACACATCCATAGACAAGACTCTACTTAGCACGGCTTGCGGACTCCCTGGGACACGACCTGCTCTGATACCAAGTTTGTCACACCCCACCTTGGGGAGTATGACGGGCACCTGGTGCCTACTAGACTCTGGACTGCTAAATGGTCCAGCCTGAGCACATCTGGTGCTTTGGCTGGCTCTGGCTCTACTCCAAGAAATAAACCGGCTATATAACGGCTGTAAACACAGCCTCCGGCCAACTGGCCTATAGCCACCTGTACCTGTAGTAACAGCTAACCAGAACACACTCATAACAAGGAAACTATGCGGGCCGACAAGGCCACCATGCTGCCTAGTCATCTGTAATATCATCACAAAACTACTATAAGACTACGTGACCGGCAAGGTCACCACTACTGTCAAATTAAGGCCTCACATGACCAACATAAACTGAAATGCTAAACAACTATAACTAACTGCACGGCCTCACGCGACCGGCTCAACTGACCACAGGGAAATATATACAGACTGCAAGCCTCTAGGAATAACAATAGAAATGATCAGGACAGGGCCCCGACCTACCCGTACTGTACAACAAAAAGGAAATGATATAAACCTCTGAAATATCAAGCTCCGGATGACAGGAGTTGATGACTCTGCGCTGGCTAGGATCACGAGGGATCGCCTCCTCATCTATGAGTACCTGCAGGCAAGTAATGCAGCGCCCCACCAGGCGTCAGTACCACTGGTACTGAGTATGCAAAGCAACTGAAATAATATAACTGAAAGCAACTGAATATAGATAACATAGCTAGCATTTCTGTACAGCAGGAGATAGCTGAATCTGAAGAAGCTGAAATGAACTGGATCAAGCTTTCTGTACTGATAAGGCAGAGGCGTGCCTGTAGACGTGTCGGCCTGCTGTCTAGTAGCTAGTATATAGCACATAAATAGATATACAAGTAGCAAGTAATAGCCAATACCAACCCCCATAAGCCGGATGGCGCCAAGAAAGCAAACAATCTATATACCCCTACCCGGGTCAAAACCAACCAAAAATAAATCACTCCACTCGTCTTACAACTGTGAGCTCCTCCTACCGGCCCCCTTGGGTATGCAGCTCAGGCCTTGGCCTCAGACAATAAACTGTGTCTGAGTCTGAAGACTCCTGCCTCTGGGCGCAAGTGTACACGGGGTAATCTGCTGCTGTATCTATGACTGAAACTGCCCCTGGGTGCAAGCACGCAACAGGGTAATTTTATAAAAATCTGTATCTGAAACTGCCCCCGGCCACAAGCGCACACAGAGTAATCTGCCCCTGTAAACAGGGTAATCTGGCTCTGCGCAGAGTAAACTGAACTGCCCCTGCAAGCAGGGTGATTTGGACCGTATTATCATGGTGGTCGGCCATCATCGTCCTTTAGGCGGACGACATCGCCCAGCTGGTGGCGGTATCTGAATCTGGTATCGACACAGCTATAACCCAGGGGCGGTGGGGATGCAAAGGGACACCCACAAGCCATAGCAAGTCTCAACAAACAATAGCACATATAAATAGCAAGCATGTATAACGGAAAAGACTATCTAAAATCTAACTTCTTATTCTGATCTGTTTCTATATTGAACTGACTCTTACTAATTATACTGATTCCGTAATCTCTGTTTAAATGTACGGCTAATCTGTAGCCGAGATACTATTTGTCCGAATGGCTAATCTGTAGCCATAACTGTCTGTCTATCTGATTTCTCTTCACTAACTTTTATTATGAAAATCTGTTCCTTTTTATTCTACTACATGCTTGCTAATCACGTAATAGGCTATACTGAATCTGGGATGCTAACTCGCCCTTCGGCGCATGCTTTTCTAACCTTCAGACTGAATACGATATAACAATGCAAACTAGGTTTACTGAACTTGCACAATACTTAACATTCAATTCCGGGAATTCTACTACGGAATTTATTGTACTATACAAGGCTAAAACTACTAACTTGCCGAAAGAACTAGCTTTACATACCTTAACCTCGAGTTATCCATCTGTCGGACGAGGCTCGGTCAATACTCCAGCTATTTCTCCCAACTGCATTCATATATACATCAATTAATACTAAATATAGCTTTATTCCAAAGAACAACGTCACTTTCGATATAATTATAGCCTAAACTTAGGCTTATCGAAAGACGGTCAAAAACTCGCTATTTTTTAGAAGTCCAGAAGGGAGAAGTACTCACTTCACAGCTAGGAGCACATAGACACTAGTTTGAAGAAATTCTACTTACCTTAGCTCGGTAGCTCGACGATTCGTCGGTCGTATTTCGCGAAACTAAATCCGTAGGAATGCTCTCTGCTGCTAAATACCTCAGTATCTAAGGTTAATTTGAGTTTGGACTACATTTGGCAGCGTAATCGGACGACTATTTATAATTTCCTTCGTCTTCTCCCTTTCTCTGCGTGCTCCTGGAACTTCCAATGGAAATTATTAGTAATCAAAGGAAAACTTATCCTTAGTTAAAGGAAATTGTTATTAATTAAAGGAAATTATCATTAGTTAAAGGAAATTACATCACAAACTGAGCTCTATAAATCGCATTTTGCCTTGCGACGCGCCGACTTGGCGCTTCTCCGATCTTCCCCCGGGCCTTTTTCTAGCATGCATGGCTTTCAAATATTCTTAACCAACACGTGAATAGGCCATCTATGTGCCGGGAATTTACGGGGTATAACAATATTCAAGGACACAGCTTGTTCCAAGAGTCGAAAATAAAGAGAATCCAGTGAATGGACATTGATTATCATCACAACAGTTTTTTCCTTTCCTTTGGAGAGCATTGACATCGTCGCAGAAGGCATATCAACCGTCACAACTATATATATTCATGCACTTTGAAAGTCAATGAAGAACATGAAAAAAATATTATACACAAAGTTATCATTAGTAAATGTTTATTTCTCGTTCGAATTCTATTCAATTTTCATGTTATGTTTCTACAATTTAGTTTATGCAATTGCACATATCATTCAACTTATAATAATTGATGTTTGCAATTTTAATTAGATAGATTCACATAAAAATCAAAATATAATATTTTTTTGGGTAAATAATTAAATTATATAGAATAATTTAAGAAGATCATTTAAGAATATACTGCTAAAGAATCTATTTTAATTTATTCAACGATTTGTGAAAAATAAATAAACAATGAATAGATCAGATTCTATCAAAGCAAAGATAATAGGATAAAAAAGTTTTAAGATAATCCTATTTCATGAATATGTAACTGAATAAGTTTAGAACATTTAGAAAATTGCAATGTCCTAATAGTGATCTTTTATATTTTGATATCAATACGATAATTAATCTAATTGAATTTGAAGATATTAATGTCAACAAAGTTAGGTAGAAAGAAGGAAACATGTGGAAAGAATACAAAGTTAGTTAGACAAGAAAAAGAAAAAGAGGAGAAACCTTGTCCAAATTGATCTCTGCTTCACACCCTTCTACACGGTTTAGTTCTATTATAAATAGAACATTTTGCTTTCATTATTTTAATTTACACAGATCCACAAATCCCCACAAAAATTTCAATCCAAAAGAGTAAGAACATAAAGAGAGTTATACACCAAGACAAATATTATAGTCTTGAGTGTCTTTAGTGAGTTATTCCTTTTACAAGTGTTTTCGCCTTGTAATTGAAAGTAGTGTACTCTCATATTTATATAGTGAATCCTTCTACCCCGTGGTTTTCCCCTCTATTTATTTGAGGGTTTTCCACGTAAAATATTATGTCCAACATATTTTCATTATTTATTATCATATCAAACTGTAGTTGTGGTGCTTCCTCATCCCAACAGTGATATCAGAGCTTCGGTTATTCTGTCTGTTTTATGCGAAGGTACTATCCGTGAATAGTAAATTTTCGTGAATAGTAAAATACGATGAAAATCCTATTCACGTGAATAGTAAAATTCTGTGACGATACAGTTTGTCACGATTGTTCGCAAAAATATTCAGAAACGATCTAGATTGGTGTGAAGAAAATAACAATGTCGAGTACAATAAAGTTTTACGTAGAGAAATTCAATGGTAATAATTTCTCATTGTGGAAAATGAAAATAAGGGCGATATTGAGAAAAGACAGTTGCCTAGTTGCAATTGAAGGCAGGCCCACAAACTTTACTGATAACAACAAGTGGAACGATGTAGACAGCAACGCAGTTGCTGATCTACACTTGGCACTAGCTGATCAAGTGTTGTCTAGTGTGGCTAAAAAACGGACAGCGACGGAAATATGGGATACTCTTACGGGGTTGTATGAGGCCAAGTCTTTGCATAATAAAATCTTCTTAAAAAGAAGATTGTATACTCTTCGAATGGCAGAGTCCATGTCGATTACTGAACACACCAATACTTTGAATACTCTATTTGCGCAACTTACAACAATGGGTTGCAAAATAGAGGGCACTGAACGTGCGGAGCTTCTACTTCAAAGTCTTCCTGACTCGTATGATCAACTCATCATCAACCTGACGAATAATACAAACAGTCTAGTTTTCGATGAAATTGGAGCCGCTGTCCTAGAAGAAGAAAATCGGCGCAAAAATAAAGAAGACAAACAAGCAAGTTCGCAGCAAGCTGAAGCTTTGACGATGGTGAAAGGAAGACCAACAGAACGTGGCCCCAGTGGGAGTCACAATCATGGTAGATCTAAATCAAGAAGTAAGAAGAATATCAAGTGTCACAACTGTGGAAAGAAAGGGCATGTCAAGAAAGATTGTTGGTTCAAGAAGAAGAGTGAACACCCTGAGTCATCAAATGATCAAGGGAATGTTGCAAATACCTCGGATGATAGTGATATTTTATGTAGTGAAGCAATATCAAATAATGAAGGCAGAAAATGTTTCACTGATGTCTGGATCATGGACACAGCAGCAACATGGCACATGACTTCCCAGAGAGAATGGTTCCATCAATATAATCCTATCTCAAGAGGATCTGTGTTCATGGGAGATGATCATTCATTGAATGTTATTGGTATTGGGTCCATCAAAATAAAGATGTATGATGGCATGGTACGCACCATTTAGGAGGTACGACATGTGAAATACTTGAGGAAGAGTCTATTGTCTTTGGGACAATTAGATGATAATGGATGTTCATGTATGACTCATGGTGGAGTCACGAAAATATTGAAAGGAGTGCTTGTAGTGATGAAAGCGGATAAACTTGCTGCAAATCTATATGTGCTTAAGGGTGAAACCCACCAAGAAGGAGAAGCATCAACCGCTTCAGCAAGTTCATTTGAAGAATCGACGATGATGTGGCATCGCAAACTTGGCCATATGTCGGAACGAGGTTTGAAGATTCTTGCTCAGCAAAAGCTTCTTCCAGGTCTCAAAAAGGTTTCACTACCCTTTTATGAGCATTGTGTTACCAGTAAGATACATAGATTGAAGTTTAGCAGTTCCTCTGCTAAAAGCAAGGAAATATTAGATCTGGTCCACTCTGATGTTTGGCAAGCACT
Organism: Datura wrightii; assembly: GCA_035772735.1. Taxonomy (NCBI): domain Eukaryota; kingdom Viridiplantae; phylum Streptophyta; class Magnoliopsida; order Solanales; family Solanaceae; genus Datura; species Datura wrightii. The sequence goes on from JASDFA010000004.1 coordinate 31,496,023, forward strand.
GGTGGAGTCCCTAGGAGGTGCAAAATATTTCGTGTCAGTTATCGACAACTACTCCAGGAGATGTTGGGTGTATCCAATCAAGAGAAAGGCAAATGTTTTTCCATTTTTCAAAGAGTTCAAAGCGCGGGTGGAACTTGAATTTGAGAAAAGGATCAAGTGTTTGAGGACAGATAATGGAGAAGAATACACTGGTGATGAATTTGATAACTTCTGTAAACAATAAGGTATCAAAAGGCAGTTCACAGTTGCATATACTCCACAACAAAATGGAGTAGTAGAGCGGATGAACAAAACCTTGTTGGAACGGACAAGAGCTATGTTGGCAACTGCAGGATTGGAAAAACCGTTCTAGGCATAAGCAGTCAAAACCGTCTGTTATGTGATCAATCGGTCACCATCAACTGCAATTGATCTGAAAACGTCAATGGAGATGTGGACAGGAAACCAGCTGATTATTCTCGCTTACATATATTCGGAAGTCCTTCTTATGTTATGTAGAACGCCCAAGAAAAATTGAAGTTGGATCCGAAATCCAGGGAATGCATTTTCTTAGGGTATGCTGATGGAGTCCAGGGGTATCGCTTATGGGATCCCACTGCCCGCAAGGTTGTAATCAGTAGGGATGTTGTATTTCTTAAAAACAAGATACAAGCAAAAGAAGGTAGCACTTCAATAGAAAAATCAGAGACTACTACAGTTGAAGTTGAAAAGATAGAAGAAGTCCCAGTTTCTTTTGAAGTAGCAGCAGAGCACGAAGAACAAGAGCAAGCTGAGATTGAAACTTCACAAGTTCGACGGTCAACTCGGGAGAGAAGAGAACCAACTTGGCACTTAGATTATTCTATAGAGAGCAATTTCACATATTGTCTATTGACAGAAGATGGAGAGCCTTCAACTTTTCACGAGGCTATGAAAGGCCAAGAATCATCTATGTGGATGGCAGCAATGCAAGAAGAAATTGAAGCTCTTCATAAGAAAAAAACATGGGATCTTGTTAATTACCACGAGGAAGGAAGGCCATTGGAAACAAATGGGTCTACAAGATCAAACGCAATGGTAATGATCAAGTGGAAAGGTATCGTGCAAGATTGGTGGTGAAAGGATTCGCTTAGAAAGAAGGTATAGACTTCAACGAGATATTTTCTCCAGTGGTTCGACTCACAACAATTTGAGTGGTCCTGGCTATTTGTGCTACATTTGACTTGTACTTGGAGCAGTTAGATGTCAAAACTGCATTTCTTCATGGAGAGCTTGAAGAAGAAATATATATGCTCCAACTAGAAGGTTTTGAAGAACAGAGAAAAGAGAACTTGGTTTGCAGGTTGAACAAATCTCTATACGATCTCAAACAGGTGCCGAGGTGTTGGTATAAGAGATTTGATTCCTTCATTATAAGCCTTGGATACAACAGACATAGTTCAGATCCTTGTGTTTATTACAAGAGATTTGGTGATGGTGATTTCATTATTTTGTTGTTGTATATTGACGACATGTTGGTAGCAGGCCCCAAAAAGGATCGTCTCACAAATTTAAAGGCACAGTTGGCTAGTGAGTTTGAAATGAAGGACTTGGGACCAGCAAAAAAGATTCTAGGGATGCAAATTCACCGAGACAGAAATAATAGGAAGATTTGTCTTTCTCAAGAGAACTACTTGAAGAAAATCTTGCGATACTTCAAGATGCAAGACTAGAGGATGGAGATGTCTCGAGTACCGTATGCATCAACAGTGGGAAGTTTAATGTTCGCCATGGTATGTACAAGACCAGACATTGCACAAGCATTGGGAGTGGTTAGTCGATACATGGCTAATCCTGGTAGAGAGCATTGGAATGATATTAAGAGGATCTTGAGATATATCAAGGGTACCTCAGATGTTGCAATGTGTTATGGAGGATCAGACTTTACTGTTAAAGGTTATGTTGATTCAGATTATGCAGGTGATCTTGATAAAAGCAAGTCCACCACAGGTTATGTGTTTACTCTTGCTGGAGGAGTTGTAAGCTGGGTTTCAAAACTGCAGTCTATCGTGGCTACATCTACGATGGAAGCAGAATATGTAGCAGCTACACAAGCTAGCAAAGAGGCAATATGGATGCAGATGTTACTGGAGGAGCTCGGGCACAAACAAGAGAAGGTTGCTCTGTTTTGTGACAGTCAGAGCGCTTTGCATCTTGCAAAGAATCCGGCATTTCATTCAAGGACAAAGCACATACGAGTTCAGTATCACTTTGTTCGTGAGAAGGTGGAAGAAGGCAGTGTGGATATTCAGAAAATTCACACTAATGACAACCTAGCAGATAGGTTTACGAAGCCGATCAACAGTAACAAGTTTATATGGTGTCAATCTTCTATTGGCCTAGCAGAAACGTAACATTGCAGTGATTGGGTAGAAAGGATAGTGTGAAGACATTATTGATTCTCAATTAAATCTTCAAGTGGGAGAATGTCAACAAAGTTAGGTAGAAAGAAGGAAACATGTGGAAAGAATACAAAGTTAGTCAGACAAGGAAAAGGAAAAGAGGACAAACCTTGTCCAAATTGATCTCTGCTTCACACCCTTTTACACGGTTTAGTTCTATTATAAATAGAACATTTTGCTTTCCTTATTTTAATATACACAGATCCATAAATCCCCACAAAAATTACAATCCAAAAGAGTAAGAACATAAAGAGAGTTATACACCAAGACAAATATTGTAGTCTTGAGTGTCTTTAGTGAGTTATTACTTTTAAAAGTGTTTTCGCCTTGTAATTGAAAGTAGTGTACTCCCATATTTATATAGTGAATCCTTCTACCCCGTGGTTTTCCCCTCTATTTATTTGAGGGTTTTCCACGTAAAATATTGTGTCCAACGTATTTTCGTTATTTATTATCATATCAAACTTTAGTTGTGGTTCTTCCTCATCCCAACAATTAATAGAAAGTTGAATATGAAATCCACGTGTTATTAACATATCCCATATACATGATTATATTATTCTTTAATTGAATTCAAGAATTTTACTTAGGTAGTAAAACAAAAGCACAAACAACTAAAATATAATAAGGCAATCAAAGAGTTAAATATCGTTGTAGAATACTGAGCTGCAAATTGATAAACTATATTTTCTAGAGAAAAGGTATTACCAATTATAATTGTACTAAGTTTATAGATAGGGTGTCTTGAGATTTAGAGGTCGACTCTGCATGCTGAATGTGGCAAACTTCGTCAGCAGATTATGGCAAAAGTGCATTATTCCCGTTACTCTCTTCGCCTAGGTTCGACAGAAATGTACCATGACATAAAGGAGATCTACTAGTGGAATGGGATGAAGAAAGATATTGCTGATTTTGTAGCATAATGTCCCAATTGCCAGCAAGTGAAAGCAGAACATCAAAAACCTGGCGAACTGACTTAAGAGATAGTCATTCCTATGTGAAAATGGAAGCAATAAATATGGATTTTGTTACAGCTTTACCTCGCACCAGGCGTAAATTCAACTCTATTTGGGTTAATGTGGATCGGCTAACAAAATCAGTCTATTTCTTTCCAGTCAGGACTATATTTTTAGCTGAAAATTGTTCCTTAAAGACATAATTCGTCTGCATGGTGTCCCAGTGTCCATCATTCTTGAAACAGGGGCATAATTCACAGCTAGGTTTTGGAAGTCGTTCTAAAAGGTTTAAGGATGCAGGTTAATTTGAGTACAACTTTTCATCCCCAGACAAATGGCCATGCAGAACGCCATTCAGATGCTTGAGGATATGCTGCAGGAGTGTGTGCACTTCGGAGGAAGCTGGGACGAGCACCTACCTCTTATTGAATTTGTGTATAACAGTTATCACTCCACCATTTGAAGAGTGCCTTATGAGGCTTTATATGGGTGAAAATATATGTTCTCCATAGGATGTTTTGAATTAGGTAAGTTAGGGTTGATCGGACCTAATATGATACATCAATCGAAAGAAAAAGTGAAACTTATCAGAGAGTGTTTGCTGACAGCTCAGAGGTGTCATAAGTCCTATTCCAATGTGCAGGGTAGGGACTTAGAGTTTGACGTTAATGACTGGGTATTCTTAAAAATTTCACCAATGAAGGGCGTTATGAGATTTGGCAGGAAGGGCAAGCTTATCCCTAGGCTCATTGGCCCATATCGGATCCTCCGAAAGATAGGCAAAGTGGCTTACAAGTTAGAGTTGCCCTCGGAGCTAGAATCTATTCATCCATTATTCCATGTATTAATGTTACTGAAGTTCATAGGATACTGATCTCGGGTTGTCCTAGTTGAGGCTTTTCAGGTCACAGAGGAGTTTTTTACGAGGAAACTCCAATAGCTATACTAGATTAATAGGTCCGTATATTGCGAACCAAAGATATAGCTTCTGTAAAAGACTTATGGAGGAACAAAAATGTAAAAGAGATGAATTGGGAAGCTGAGGATGACATGAGGTCTAGATATCCTCACTTGTTTCAGACCTTACAATGACCGTACGCAGGCTCAGGCAGTTACAGTTATGAGGTAGTTCTTGAATGTTGTATTGTTGCTTTTATTGCTAGTGTTGCCAATTTCATATATGTTAAGTTATGTTATTTAGTTGTTGTAGCATCCTATGAGGCGCTTCTTTTAGACTTTTCTGTGTTTCAGGTTTCCAAATAGTCCATATTAAAGGGGAGACTCTACCCAAATTTCAAGAAAAAGCTTAAAGAACAGAATCTCCTAAAGTTAGGTTACATTCGAGGATGAATGTTCCTAAGTGGGGGATGATGTTACACCCCATAAGTTGTCATTAATTAGTTGACGTGTGCTTGTACTTGTGAGAGTGTTTAGAGCACGGCACATGCATGAGAAGGCTTTAGGGAGGATCATGTGAGTACGTAATCGAGCGAGCGAAAGGTCGGGGCCGGAGGCAGGGCGCACCAGGCGCCGCGTCGCGCCATTCCCACGGCTCATGGAGTGGCACGTCGTGCTCGTGTTTTGGCACATTGGGAGGTGCAGCGTGGACCCTTGGACACCGCCTCCCCTATATATATGTATATTTAAGTTAAAGATTTAGTTCATTTCAAAATAATTTTAGAGAGAGCTTCGGTCTTGGCGATAAGTTCACGAAGGTTTTATCAAATTAAAGCCGAATTATGCTACTAAATCACCTTCAAACGTCAATTCTTCTAGGGTAGTGATTCCTAGGACTGCGAAGAATATCTACGGAGTTATATCTTCAAAATTGGCCTGTTTTGATGGAGTCCCACCGAGTAGAAGTCGTAGAAATCACTTCTAATCAAGTCCTAACTGTCTACAAGTGATAAGTAAGTGTTTTTACCTTCTAAATTCTTTGGAATTTGTAAGTTTGGGCCAAATTAGACGGATTATGACTTATGGCCATTGTGGTTCATATTCGATGTTGCTAGCTATTTTTCGAAATAGGAACAACTTTATTCTCTCAGCATAAATGCTGCAATTTGGAGGGATTGTTAGTTCTAGGTTAGAACAGGATTGGGTGAGCAAAAATTGACAATTAAGGTATGTTAACGCTGACCTCTTCGGCAAGCTATTCTCGTTGTATAATTAATACGACCTATACCTTTGTAAGTAAGTTGAAAGTATGTATGTTGTGGTCAATTGATATGAGTAGATCTTAGGTTATAGCATAGTAACCCTTATCGGGATTGACCCTACTTAGCTTGGTCTCCCATTAAATGGTCTCAGGATTGCTAATTGTATCTTTTCCTACGAGGCTACAGATTGCTCAAAGGAGCTATACGATGTCCAAGAGGACTATATTCAGGACTATGGGGCCGTATCAAAATCTATTCACGTATGGACTTCCTTAATGCCATAGCAGCATCACTGGCACTCAGTAGAGCCTTACAGGCTCAAGGTGCAGTTGCAAGAGCCCACAGGGCCCAGACACAGTTATAGGAGCCCAAGGTCTCAGTTGCAGACCAAGATGCGGAGCATGTTTGGTTATAGTTACCTATGGGACCTTAATGATATTGTTAGGTGTATATAGATTGAATTGTACCTGTCGGGGCTTATGGGGGCCTAGGTAGGTTATTCTATGTTGGTTGTACCTTCCAAACTTATAGGGGCCAGGTTAGGTTCTTGTTTGCATGTTTACTTGTTAGCTATGCTTCCGGTTGTGAGATTATTTAGGTTAACTTCTTACTTTCTTATTGATTACTTTCAGTTCTTTTATCAGCTTTTAGTTTTTTGTTACATATTCGATACATATTTTACTGATGCTCACGCATGGGCTGCTGCATACTTGCTTGCAAGTTCGGATAGACAGGTTTTGGGACGTCCTTAGCAGCTATTCAGAGTCAACAGATCGGTCAGCTCCTTTCCTTCGGAATTCCAAGTAGTAGAGGTTTGCCTTTGTTTTGTTATATTGTTTTTGGGTAGGCCGGGACCCTATCCTCACCAATACTTCACTCTAAGAGGCTTGTAGACTACAGTCAGCTCCTTTCCTTCGGAATTCCAGGTAGTAGAGGTTTGCCCATTTTTTTGTTATATAGTTTTTGGGTAAGCTGGGGCCCTATCCTGATCAATACTTCACTCATAAAGGCTTGCAGACTACAATTCATAGTTAGTTGTGTGTTGTTGGCCATGTGGGGCCTATATGTGTTAAGATTTCTATGTTGGCCACGTAGGGCCTAGTTATGATACCTGTTAGTAGCCTTGTTGGCGGTAGTTTATATATATATGCTTGCCTTCCTTCTATTATTATTTAGATAGCATGATGGTCTTATCGGCCCGCATAGGATCTTATTATTATGACTGTTGGGTTAGCTATTTTATGTACGTAGTATATTACGACCTAGTCGGCCTAAGGCTATGTTTTGAGCCAAGATATAGCCGGTTGTTTTCTTGTTTATGTGCTGCTAATGTGCACCAGAGGTGCATATGTTCGGCTAGGTCAGCTCAGGGTCTAGTGTGGCACTAGATGCCAGTTGCGCCTCCAAGGTGGGGACATGATACTTTAGATCATTTTCGAAGTTTAATAATAATATATTGTGGAGGATATGATAGGGAGATAATAATTTTGTGACACCTTTGGATGTTAATTGTTGATAATAATACGTAAGTATTGGTTAAAAAATTGAGATAAAAGAAGAACATAACCATGATACATTTTAAATGAAAATGAGTACTTACTCAGATCTTATAGTGACAGCAGTCATTTTTCCTTATAATTGAAAATGTGTTCTTGAGAAATACATTTAAGTTACTAATCTGAAAAATAATTATCTTAAGAAAATATTTCCTTGAAGGAAATAAAATACTCAACGGAATAATATAGCCACAAGTTAAAGACCCAACAATAACTATATAGGAGAAATTTATCAAACTAGAGAGAAGAGGTAGGAGGCTTTATTCAATAACTCATAAACTCTTAGATCTCATTACAAGAAAATATGTGACAAAGCATCATTATTTGTAATACTAGCAAACCAAATTAGACTAGGACTAGAAAATCTATTCCTATACGACTTTGACAAATAAATCTCTACTAGACATGAATTAAATAAAGTACCAAATATCAAATCCCAAATAATTTTTGATAACTAATCTTGGTTTTTTTCCAACAAAGCCTCCCTTAAGCCAAGATCTTCAACTTGAGTATTCCATGAACAATATCATCTCTCGTAGAAGTCAAGTACCTTCGATTCTCCATCAATTTTCTAAAATATGTAGCATCAATAAAATCATGGGTGACATCTTTAGTAGACTTCAATTTCTCTTCAACAAGATCCAAATTAAAGTCTATTTGACTTTTTTCATGTTAAACATCTTAATAATATTATCATCATATTTTTCCTTCTTCATGTATCCTTGAATAAATATTCTTGCCTTAAAAATGATCTACTTCTCCAGTTGGTTTGTATTTGGTCTTGTGTACCCACTTGACTCCAATTGGTCTTTTTGAAGGTGGTTAATTAGTCAAGTCCCGTGTGTTTTTTTTATCGATAGCATAAATTTCTTAATTAATTGCATCCACCCAACACTCATCTTTAGCAGCTTCCTCAAAAGTAAGTGGATCATAGTCTGCCAATGCAAAATCCATAATATCTTCATCGGATAAATCATTATCATTACCAATAACATAATCTTGAAAATTGGTTGGTAAACGGTGATGTGTTTGTCGGCGACTGGATGTCTCTGTTTGAACCAGATGTGCTACTTGTTCCTCTTGATCTCTGTTAGAACTTTCTTCCTCCATAATTGGAATTATTGGTTGAGGTTCAGATGGGTCAGTATTTTTCTTTGACCAATCCCAAGTACATTGCTCATCAAAGTAACATCTCTACTAATAATAACTTTTCATGTATCTTGATTAAACAACTTGTAACCCTTTTTTCATTACTATAGCCAATAAAAATGCATTTTTCTGCCTTATCATTCAATTTCTTTCTCAAAATATCAGGAACATGAGTTTAAGCAAGACAATCAAATACTTTTAGATAAGAAATATTAGGTTTCTTACCTATCCAAACCTTTTGTGGAGTTTTTCCAAATTTAGATCGAGTTCGTCACTATTTAGAACATAAATTGCACAGGAAACACACTCTGCGCAAAAACATTTAAGAATATTTTTAGAATGCATCATAGGTCTCACCATGTCCATCACTGTTCTTATTTTTCTTTCAGCTACACTATTTTGTTGAGGAGTATATCTAGCTGTCATTTGATGTTAAATACCACACTTCTTCAAATAATCATCACAAACAAGAAACTTAGTGTCTCTATCAATTCTCAATGTCTTAACAAAATATCCACTTTGCTTTTCTACATAAACTTTGAAGCTCTTATAAACTTCACATGTATCAAATTTTATTTTCGGGATAATATACCCATGTCTTTCAGCTAAAATCATTAATAAAAGTAATAAAGTACTTACTACCTCCATTGAAAGGAACTTCAACTGAGCACAAGTCTGAGTTAATTAACTCCAATGGTCCAATTTTGTCAAAGAAAAAAAAAGTAAGGGATTAATACCAAGATAGTTCCTTAAATCTGAAAAGTTTTATAAGATAGGCACTAAAATTAAATCAGTGATTAGATCGTCACTTGACCTTGGTAGAAGGGTGTCTTTTAAATATATGTGCACCTAACTGTAAATGAATGAAACACACTTGTTTCAACATGTTAAATGGAGAAATTATTATTAATATGATACATGTAATTTTTTTTTTGAAAAATAAATATAACTAAAATAGAGTAAATACAAATTTACTTCAAATTTTAATTTTAACTACAAATTACCAATTCAAAATCTCATTTTAACTGAAATATCAACCAAAAGAGCACTGTGATATTCACAAAATGAATACAACTATTATTTTTTAACCAAAGTTTAAAATAAATAGTTGCAACTAAAACATACAGAATCCCTTATCTGTAGGTAAAGAAAAAATGGTGTGGATTGGGGTGAGGAAAAAGAGAGGTTGATATGTTAAAAGTAAAATTACTGGTGAATTAAAGAGAAAGAACTAGTGGAAAAATTTTGGATTATCAAAAAATTAATTTAATAAATAAATATAGTTTCTATTTTTCTTCTAAGAATTTTTTTTTTTGTTGGCTTATTTAAAAGGAATAGGAGCCATCTGTCTCAAATGGAAGTGTAAAACACACCATTTGCCATATCAACTTAAAGGGTCCACTAGACACACTTCTATCAAGTTCAAGTGTCTATTTGGTCACTGACTAGGTTTGAGTGTCTATCTAATCATTGACTAAGTTGAGTGTCTAGCTTACAAAACATGATAAATTTAAGGGGTTATATAGGTATCTGTCCAAAAGTAATTAAACAGGTCAATAAAAGTTATTTTTATGATCAACACTAAACATGCTCATCAACCAGTAAATAATACTATATGAATGATTTAAGGGGAAAATTAACTCCACATTAGAGCTTCAATTAAAAGAGAGTTAAGTGTTTTTCGGATAAATTAATCTTTTTGTCACGCCCCACCGTGGGATGCGTAACTGGAACCTAATGCCACACTGGATCCTGAGCTGACATAGACAGACATATACACTTCTGGTGCATACCAGCAACACGCCATCCATAAAACAACTGAGTATGCCTCAACTTAAATATAGCCATAGGACAACAAGGCCGCAATATAACACCTGCGCAAAATCAACTGACCCAACAGTTCACAATAATGATATCATCCTATGCGGGCCGACAAGACCATCATGTTGTCTAAATCAGACCAAGAGAAGGGCAAGCGCATAAATACCTATATACAAGCCAATAGGGCTGCCAACTGACAAAACAACTAGGCCCACATGGCCAACAATACATGTCTAATAAAACCTATAGTTTGAAAGCCTCTAGAGAATACAATGGTAGGGACAGGGCCCCGACCTACCCAAAAACCATACAACAAAAGATAGGTAAACCTCTAATGTATGGCAACTCTTGAGGAAGAGAGCTGAACAATCTACTGAGTCTGGACAACTACTAAGAAGGTCTCGGAACTTGTCTATTTGTCACGCCCCGCCCCGGGGGGGTATGACTGGCACCTGGTGCCCTAGGAGGACCTAGACTACTATCTGGTGAGCCAAAGCACATCTGGTGCCTGGCTGGCTCTAACTCAAATTCCTGGAAACAAAGGGATATATAACGGCTGTAAACACAGCCCCCGGCCAACAGGCCTATAGCCACCTGTACCTGAAAACCAGCTAACCAGAAACATACTACTGTAGGGGAACCTATGCGGGCCGGCAAGGCCACCATGTTGTCTAGTTCCCTGTAACTTAACAATAGCACGCTAAATAAATACGTGACCGGCAAGGTCACCTCTACTGACTGGTTGTGGCCACACACGGCCAGCAGGAACAGAAATAACAAATAACTATAACAAGCTGCACGGCCTCACACGACTGGCTCGACTGACCACAGGGAAACATATACAGACTGCAAGCCTCTAGGAATAACAATAGAAATGATCGGGACAGGGCCCCGACCTACCCGTACTGTACAACAAAAGAAAACAAAATACACCTCTAGAATTCAGACTCCGGATGACAGGAGCTGAATACTCAATAGCTGGCTGGAATCACGAGGGATCTCCTCCTCGTCTATGAGTACCTGCAGGCAAGTAATGCAGCGCCCCACTGGGTGTCAGTACCACTGGTACTGAGTATGCAAAGCAACTGAAGTAATACAACTGAAAACAACTGAATATAGATAGCATAACTAGAATTTCTGTATAGCAGGAGATAGCTGAATCTGAAGAAGCTGATATAAACTGACTCAAGCTTTCTGTACTGATAAGGCAGAGGCGTACCTGTAGACGCGACGACCTGCTGTCTAGTAGCTAGTATATAATATATAGAGCACATAAATAGATATACAAGTAGCAAGCAAGAGCCAATACCAACCCCCATAAGCCGGATGGCGCCAAGCAAGCAAACAATCTATATACCCCTACCTGGGTCAAAACCAACCAAAAATAAGTCACTCCACTCATCTGATAACTGTGAGCTCCTCCTACCGGCCCCCTTGGGTACGTAGCTCAGGCCTTGGCCTCTGACAATAAACTATGTCTGAGTCCGAAGACTCCTGCCTCTGGGCACAAGTGCCCACGGGGTGTGTAATAAAAACTGCCCCTGGGTGCAAGCACGCAACAGGGTAATTTTATAAAAAATCTGTATCTGAGTCTGCCCCAGCCACAAGCGCACACAGAGTGTTCTGCCCCTGTAAACAGGGTGGACTGGCTCTGCTCAGAGTAAACTGAACTACCCCTGCAAGCAGGGTGGTCTGGACCGTATTATCATGGCGGTCGGCCATCATCGTCCTCTAGGCGGACGGCATCGCCCAGCTGGTGGCGGTATCTGAATCTGGTATCGACACAGCTATAACCCAGGGGCGGTGGGGATGCTAAAAGGGTGCCCACATGCCACAACAAGTCTCAACAAACAAATAGCACATAGAAATAGCAAGCATGTATAACTGAAAAGACTATCTGGAATCTAACTTCTTATTCTGATCTGTTTCTATACTGAACTGATTCTTTACTGATTATAGTGATTCTGAAATCTCTGTTTAACTGTATGGCTAATCTGTAGCCAAGATACTGTCTGTTTGAATGGCTAGTCTGTAGCCATAACTATCTGTCTATCTGATCTTTCTTTACTGACTTTTATTATGAAAATCTGTTCCTTTTTATTCTACAACATGCTTGCTATTCACATAATAGGCTATACTGAATCTGAAATACTAACTTGCCCTTGGGCACATGCTTTTCTAACTTTCAGACTGAATACGATATAACAACGAAAACTAGGTTTACTGAACTTTGCACAATACTTAACATTCAACTCCGGAAATTCTACTACGGAGTTTATTGAACTATACAAGGCTAAAGCTACTAACTTGCCGAAGAAACTGACTTTACATACCTTAACCTCGAGTTATCCATCTGTCGGACGAGGCTCGGTTAATACTCCAGCTATTTCTCCCAACTGCATTCATGTATACGCTAATTAATACTAAATATAGCTTTATTCTAAAGAACAACATCACTTTCGATATAATTATAGCCTAAACTTAGGCTTATCGAAAGACGGTCAAAAACTCGCTATTTTTCAGAAGTCCAGAAGGGAGAAGTACTCACTTCATAGCTAGGAGCACATAGACACTAGTTTGGAGCAATTCTACTTACCTTAGTCCGGTAGCTCGACGATTCGTCGACCGTATTTCGCAAAACAAAATCCGTAGGAATGCTCCCTGCTGCTAAATACCTCGGTACTTGAGGTTGATTCGAGTTTGGACCGCGTTTGACAGCGTAATCAAAAGGAAATTATCAAATACCTTACGTTCCCTCTATTTCTCTCGCGTCCTTTCTGGAAAGTTATGAAAATTATTCGAAGTAGAGGGCTTATATAATAGGGATTTATAAGTCGCATTCCTGGAATGCGATTTATAAGTTGCATTCCTGGAATGCAATTTATAAGTCGCATTTTGCCTTGCGACGCGCCGACTTGGCGCTTGTCCGATCTTTCCCCGGGCCTTTTTCTAGCATGTATGGCTTTCAAACACTCTTAACCAACATGCGAATAGGTCATCTATATGTCGAAAATTTATGGGGTGTAACACTATCAGAACCTTTAGGAAAGTGTGCAGTGCCCCAAGCGTGGACGTCAGTGCAACATGTACCGAGTATGTAAGGCAATAATAACCTGGAACTGAAATTGATAATAAAAACTGAATGTAAACAGCTAAAAGAATCATAAAACAACCTGAACAATCTCATTTGTACAAATTGTATACTAACAAACATTAAACAAACAAGAACCTAACCTGGCCCCCATAGGCCTCGCAGGTACATATAATCAAACAATAACCTACCTGGGACCCCATAACCCCGACAAGTACCCCAAGGGTGTTCTGTAGTTTATATGAGACTAGCCTTTCCTAGGGAATCAACATGGATTTGTGTGTGTTGTGCTGTAGCTCAACTATAACTAGCCCCTCATAGTTAATCAACGTGTACCTATAAGTAGCTCTTTAAGCTATCTCTGTAAATAGCCCTTCAAGCGACTGTAAGTGAGCACGTGAGGCTCCTGTATTTGTATCTTGAGCCTTTTAGGATCCTGTAACTATATCTAAGCCTTTTGGGATCCTGTAACTTCACCTTGAGCACACAGGGTTATTTTGAAGGTCAGTAATACCAACCCATGCATAAAGGAAGTCCATAAGGGCACCAGACTTGAAGTGGCTCTGCAGGCCTCAATATAGTCATTCTAGACTTCGTATTTCTCTATGAGAATAACATAGCCCCATGGGCACTTCATAATTACATTTCACTCCTTGACCAGACTGTATAGCATCTGATAGGCCTAACTTATATTTCCGCGCATCGCTCGATGAGCGTAGCATAGCCCCATAGGCCTAAAGAAAACTATTACTTGCCCCTGAAGCAACCTGAATAACATTGAACAGGCATGTCCTATGTGTCCACAGCTAGTCAGAAAGTCATGAAGACAATTATAGAATCAGCTAGCCTAGAAAGAAAAGAGCAAGATCCGGAGTGACCTAAACTATAATCTTAATGTCACTCCAACGCCTATAAATAGAAGTTTCTTTCTCTATTTGGCAAAGGGAGACAGAGAGGAACAACGATGATCCAAGTGCAAGCATTAAGTCAAACTGATTCAGGTATAGCAAGATAGTTCTTGTCTCTTTCTTTAACAAGATAATATATCGCTAATATTAGGTGTATCCCCCTGCATCTGAACTGCGTAGCCCACTGGGCAGCCACAACAAGTAGCTTTGAAGCTAATCCATTAGGATGCTAGGCATAATCGTTCTGAAGGCATAACGGTAAAAAAAATGGCTTGTAAGCTAACAATAAAGTTTTAGGCGACCAACTATATGGTTCCTTCGCCTAAAATGATTACATGGTAGCTAATAACAAGATATAATCCTAAGCAGCCAAGAACAATAGCCTTACAAGCAATCACAATGTCTATTAACCTATAAGTAGAATTACAACACTAATGTTGCAGCTTTATAGGATCCAAAATACGCCAAAGAAAAGCTTTATCACTTATAAGTGTCATAAACATGCGGTTGTATTTCCAAGTTACTCATCATGCTACCCAGGTTAGCAAGACGGGCTCAAAAGCTAACAACAAATTCCTTATGGAATCAATAAGGCAGCAAGATATCAGTAGACAACCTAAGTGTTAACCATTTAAACATATTCCTCCTGTGTCGCTTCCATCAGAAGGCAAGGCTAGATGTGGAAAATTCTGTCAAGGGATACTTATACTAGTTCATGGTTTCAACTTTCAAAAGCTAACCAACAACACTACATAACCTCCAGTATTACCACAATGCAAAGCTAGACATGGTCAATCCCGACAAGGAATACTTATACTAAATCATAGATTCAACTCGAAGCAGCTAACCACAATGCACATAACCATGAATACTACTACAAAAAGCACAAGTCGTATCGACTATACGATGAGAGAAACTTGCCGAAGGGGGTTTAGCCTTAACATACCTCAATTCACCGAATTCCACTTAACCGATCGACTTCAACTATGCATTTGCAATCCTCCCCGGTCATAGCTCATACTTCAAGAGAATTAGGCTATTCTATTTCAATAAGATTGGCCAGCAACATCATCCCTCAAGACACAACGAAAACAAGTCATAGTATGTTCAATTCTGCAAAAACCTTATGAATTCTTATAGATTAGGAGGGTAGAAGTACTTACTATTACTTATAGACATTCTGAACTTAAATAGAGATGATTTATGGGGCTTCTACTCCTTAGGGCTCCATCAATCTGAGCCAATTTCAATGATTCAGCTCCGAGATATATTCTTTGTAGTCCCGGGATTCATTACCCAAGAAGAATTCGTGATTGGAAGTGTTTTGATCACTCAATTTTCCCCTATTCTACTGGAATTTAGAGGGAGAATACCTTTAGCGCGCTATTTCTCTTTTTGGGAAAGTTTTAAATGAAACTCGAAATGTCCAAAAATATATATACACATGAGGCGGTTGCCAGGGTCCACGGCGCGCCTCCCATCATGGAGGGATAGGGGCGTGAAGCACCGCTCCCTACATCAGAGGGGGTCCATGATGCGGCACCTATAGTGGACTGCCTCCGGCTCCCTTCCACCCATTCGCTAGACAACACGCTCACGCATTCCATCACGCATTCCATCTTTGGCACTCCAAGAACTCTCAACATGTGCACACACACGTTGGTTAGACGATGAAAGTTGTGGGGTGTAACACTTTTTATATAATAAATTTTTTTCTTGTATCTCCTCATTGTTTGCTCTAAAGAAGAAATTCTCAATCTGCTGAAGGAATAACTAATCCAATCCTTTTTATGGTACTAGTTTCACGACACGTGCGTTCCACGTGTATGTCTCATTGGGGATTGTTTGACCCTGTATTTTATTTATTATTATTGTGAAACATAAAATATATAGATATCAAAGTTGAGATTTTGGTAGTGATTGTTGGTTTGCTGTATATGGTGTTTTCATACTTGCATAAAGGAGTCTGAACCAGGAAGCTGCAGAAGCAGGAGAATGCCTGCGCTTGAAGAGATGGTTAGGCATAGTGATGGTCACACATGTGGAGTTGGCTTGCACCCCTGACTCTTTTGTTGCAAGGTTTGGCCGTCCATGTGAGCTTACTCCTACGGAGATCTTCTGCATTTGCGATATGCACCTGTGTGAATAGTTTTTGCTTCTGCGATGGATTTTGTGTAGAAGCAACGTCATTGAAGAGGGTATGCTTTTGCACCTATCGAGATACTTGGAAGTGGGATTTTAAAATCCCCAATTCAATTTCATTCATCATAATTCATTTTTGGGTATTTTTGGACCTCAATTTTTGGAGGTTTCGAAAGAAGTTCGAGATTTCATTGCGATAGTAAGATTCTAACATTGATTTTGGTATTTCTTCATTATTTGATTATTTATTTTGTGATTTAGTCCATGTTTGGTTGTCGTGAATTAGGGGTTACAGTTGTTATTTTTGTGTATGTGGTTCAATTCGTGCTGGGATTTAGCTATTTTTTGGTGCATAAGCTTTTTACTTCATGGGTAAGCATTTTTCTTAAATCAATTTATAATTTTAACTTGGGAGGCTTGGGGTTGAATTTTGAACTCTATTTTTAATTGAACTTTTATTTGAAAATATGGGTATCGATATACCAGTATGCTTACGTAGAGCATGATTTTGACACATTGGAAGCTTTTTTAGGAAATTCAGAAGGGATAGCTAATTTATCGGGAATTTACGACACATTTTTACTTCATTTCATAGAGTTTTGCATGTATTTAAGTACTAATTTAAGTAAAAACTGACCTCATTATATTATATTTCAGGAACTCGAGTGAAATGAAGAAAGGAGGAGTCAAAGCCACAAATCTTAACAAAAGACAAAATAGAAGATGGACCGCCTCTCAAAATGACAGTCCGCACATTCAAGTGTCCAACTGATCCTTCATGATCCAGAAATCACTTTCAAGTGGCAAGCAGCTGACGAGGTGAAGGACGAACCATCTTTTCAAAAGACAGCCCGTCAATTGAAGGATGGATCACCTGACGAGAAATTGCCAGAATCAAAGGATGACATGAAGGACATACTGTCTTTACAGAAGACGGTCCGCCAATCTGAGGACGGACGACAACATGGAAGAATAACTTTTAATCGACGAAGCAAAGGACGGTCTGTCCCTGCACACTTGGGACCCCCCATTTTTAAATGTGTTAGGGATTTTTGATGCATAGTATAAATAGTATTTTTCTTTCATTTTTCACAAATACCTACAGATACTAGGATATAGTAGTTCATAGTTCATAGCATAAAAAGTTGATTCATCTTGTAATTTGAAGATCTAAATTCATCAATTTAAGTTTTTTTCTCCAAATTGCAATTTCTTTGATAAGAATGTTCAATTACGTGCTTTCTTATCTTCTTTGTGGGCTTAAAACATTTAATTGATTTATGATTTGTAATGTGTGATTGATAATAAAAGTTATTCAATCCTGTTCAATTACCTTTATGGTACTTGAAAGAGCTAATTTAGGTTGGTCTAACATCAATCAATATTAACTCAAGGCTCTAACCCTTGTTTAATGGATTCACCTAGACATATGATGAATTTCAATTGGCAATAAGCAATTGAGTAGAAGGGAATTCTCTTCAATTTTATAAAATTGAGGTAGATTGATACCATTGAATCTATTGAAAGATACCTATTGGTTGCTTAAGTGATTGGTTGCACGTTCATCAATAGCCCATTCTTAATTTGCCCACACTGGGTAATTTCGGGGATCGATCCAAAATTAGGGTCACTTCCATAGTACTTATCATATTTGATTACAATCTAAAGCAATGTATATTCTTTAGTTATAGATACATTTCTCCTAACCCTAATACAAATAGCCTCTAAACTCTCAAATATAAGTTGACAATTTCTAGATAATTTAGGTTTACTAAAGTCCTTGTGGATCCGACCCTGATTCTAACTTGGATATTATATTTGCATTGACCGTTTACTTTCGAAGATTGGAGTGAATTTAAGCAACGATAAATAGTTGATTGTGTGGAGGTTAATTGCACGTTTGCTTGGCTTTTGAGTTAAGTTATAGCTTACTCTCTTAGACTTTATTTGAGCGATGGTTATTATATATAGTGCGTTGTGGGTTGAGTGTAATGGTAGATTTGGCGAATAGGGAAGAAGGATGTATTCTTGTGTGGTCTAGGTTGGGACCTACAAAAATAGACATTATATCACTTATAATTGCTTATTCTTGGTTGTATCAATCTATTTCATGTGTTTGATCGTACCTTGATGAGATATTGGCCCGAAATCAGCATATTGAAAACAATTTGCTTATTTGTGACGAGCTAGTGGCCTAAGGGCACTATTTTGAAAAACAAATACTTATTTCTACTGCATATGGATATCCTTTAATATTGTAATCCTTTAATATTGTAATCATTCATAAATATATGTTTTCTTGGATCACATATATGATACTATGGTAATCATAGAGTGGTGAAACCCGTAGAAAATTGATCCGAGTATGTGATGATGATGAACAGATACAAATATACTCTTAAGAATAGTGTACTTCTTTTCATACACATTGTACCATTATCATTGAAGCATAATATTATATCGGCCAAAGGGGTATGTTGATTTGATTCTCTGAAATTCATACTCATTGAAAGGTCTTCTGAAACTTATGCATGCTGAGGGGAAATATTTTCAGTGGGTTAAAAATCATGCTTCATACTACATAGTACGAAGGAAAAATATCCATTTGCATTCCCTAGTATAATAGTTTCGGGCGGGTATATGGACCTCACTAGTCCCACATGGGTCCTGGATCATAGCATGTCACTCTGGAGTGATTATATATTGGTAGGATCATTGGTCATTGCATTGCATTGCACATTATTATTTTGCATATCTTTGCATTTTCCATACTCATCATCAATAGCTGATGTTGTGTATTTACTTATCAGATGATTCTAGTTAGCTGCCTAGTCCCCATTTTACTGGTTGAATAAATTAAGATGTATGATCTTTTTAGTTACATTTCATACTTTTTGTAATATAGTTGTCTAACTCTTTCTTTATTAGCCTATTATGCCTATTGAGTACACGTGTTATCGTACTCACTCTATACTTATTGATTAAGTTTATCTGAGGCAGCGTCCATTTAGAAGATTTGATAAGCTATCTAACGAACAGAGCTAAGCCTAGCTTCCTGTATCTTATTTATATATCTTGTCTATTTGATATAATCTTGTGATTTTACAATGTATGTTCTCAGTTGTAGATACTCTTGTACTTGTGATACTAGATTTTGAGTGCATTTGTTACTTTCATATTTCTATTCTACCTACAAAAACTTTGATTTGAGACATATTTTTGCTTATTTTATTATTTTAATAAATAAGTTTGGTATTTATTTTGGGTAATGGTTTGACTTACCTATAGGTGGAATGGTGCAAGCGTCATTACGATTTTGAATTTTGGACCCTGACAATACTTCTATTAACAAAACTTTAATCATAGTCATCACAATTTAACAGTATAAATTATTTCATATATAACTTGTAATTATCTTCTCAATCAAAGAATGTTTTCATTATCAGCGATAACGTAATATACTAACAACATTTATATGTTTTGACTTGTAAAATTACAGAACGTTAATTTAAAATTTACCATGCCTGTTCATATGGTTAAAAAAATAAATGTTGAAGTTTCATATATGACCAATATTGTTGTTGTGCTAGTCCTCTGTAGCATAGTAAAATAGAAATTTGTAGAATTAACAAGATATATGATAATTTAGTGGTAATTGCACAAAATAAGGGAAAATAGTTTTAGATGCAGCCTATCTCCATAGGTAATTACCACTATAGGCTGCATATCGTGCGATAAATCAATACTGAAATCAAATTTCTCTCTCTGGAGGAACACCTAAAAAATTATTAGGGAAAACCTCCGGATACTCACACACAACGGGAACTGACTGAATAGTCGGGGTCTCGGACTCTACATCCTTTACCCTAACTAGGTTGTACATGCAACCCTTAGAGATCATTTTCCTGGCCTTATGGTATGAAATAAAATGACCTACTGGTACAGACCCTTCCATTCCAAAACTGACTCACCTGGAAATCGGAATTCCACTGCACGGGTCCTATAATTAATCGAAGCATAACAAGCAAACAACCAATCCATACCTAAGATGATATCAAAGTCAGTCATGGCCAACTCGACTAAGTCTGCGGAGGTAACCTTATGTAGCACTGTGATGGGACACCCTTTATATACCCGTCTATCTACCATTGATTCACCAACTGGAGTAGATACGAAGAACGGTTCTGACAGAATTTCAGGACTAACTCCAAAATTACTAGCAATGTAAGGGGTCACGAAAGGCAAAGTAGCTGATGGATCAAACAAAGCATAAGCATTAATATGGAAGACTTGCAACATACCCGTGACCACATATGGCGAAGCCTCCTGCTCCTGGTGAGGTATTAGGGCATAAAACCTATTTTGGCGCTGACCACCTGCTGAACTAGTGGAGGCACCCTACTGAGGGGGTCGTGCTGCTGGAGCGGTACAACTGGCTGCGGGGAAATCTCTGATCCTGTGTCTGGGTTTGCCACACCAGAAACAAGCATCCGCACCGAGCAGGCACCTTCCGGGATGATTCTTGCTGCACTTTACACAAACTGGAAATGTGCGCTCCACCTACATGCTACCATGATCCCTCGGGCCTGTAGCCCTACTCCTCTGGTCTCCCCTAAACCTAGATAGCATGTTGGCTAATAATGGAGCTGGAGTAATGGACCTGTGTTGGGACTGCTAACGTGGTCCACCCCTTGTCCAAGCTTGAGAAACCCTGTAGCTGTCGGTCCTGGACGTCTTGGCCTCTCTTTGCCTCCTGTAGAACGACTCCATCTGCTGTGCATGCAATATAATACTGGAAAATCAATGTCCCAATAAAGCATGCCAATCCGTCAATCCTTGTCCAAATAATCTGCTACCCTAGGCACAAAATGTCTCACCCGCGCCCGCTGATCCACCACCAACCCCAGAGAATATTTAGATAACCAGGTGAACTCCAATGCATACTACTGGACAGACATGTTACCCTGCTTCATATTAACAAACTCAGCTACCTTGAGCTTCCTCATCTCCCGAGGGAAGAACCGAACCATGAATGTAGTGTGAAACTCATCCCAACCTATCGGGCCTGCACCCGCAGCCCTGGCATCCATCCATTTCTTAAACCATATATGTGCTACCCCATTAAGCTGGTAGGAGGTCAAGTCGACGCATTCCCCATTGTTCACCCTCATAACCTGGGTGATTTTCATAATCTCCTCTATAAAATTGTGTGGATCCTCGTCCATCCTTAACCTCATGAACTCCAGAGGCTCATGCTCAAGAAATCCCTAACCCTATCTGCCACTGCATTCCCATTCTGAGGGAAATGTGCCACCGTCTGATTCTGGACCTGGGCAGTCATGGCCTGTGTCAACATCTGAATCATTGCCTTAAACTCGGCGTGGGCAGCTGGCTCTAGTACGTGCTCCTCATGAACGGGTGGAGCTGGCTGATGCTCACCATCAGGGGCACCCTCATGATCATTGCCATAACTATTTCTCCTGGCATTTACTCGATGTGGAGGCATGATTATGAAAACACGAATAACATAAATTAGAAGAGTAAAGGACGTTCATCACACGACATAGATCATGAAAAAAGGGAACATTTCCTAAACATCTAGTAGCCTCTTCGTCATAAATGTGACATGCTTAACACCCATGAAAAAACTCTACTTAACGTGGCTTTCAGACTCCCTAGGACACTTCAAAACCTATGGCTCTGATACCAAGTTTGTCACGACCCAAAAGTACACCGGGATCATAGACACGGTACAAGGAAACCCGAGAGACCCCAAGTTGACCCATGACATGAGCATACATCTAGTTCAATCACATGAACGGAAGACTTAACATATATGAACGTAAGCAGATATCCCAAGGGAAATATCAGTACAAGACTTATACAATACGACTGAATACAACTTGCAGTCTGATAAGCCTCTAAACATGAAGGGAGAATTGATAGGAAAACTCTCCAACTAATCCAACATCCAAAAACTGAAAGAAACAACATAAGGGACGAACATACAACCCTCAAAACATGAGGACTCACAAAAAGGGCTGAGTGCGAATCTGAAACTATCTACGGGTGAGGATGAGCCTGAGAAATGAGACTTGTATCATGAAACTATATAGAATAGAAGGTATGCGGTCAGTACGTGGAATGTAAGGAGTATGCAAGGTAAGTAAAATAGACATTTAAAACATATAAGAAATTCATAAATGATCATAAGAGTAGGACATCATGCTCGTTTTGTAAATCATAATAACATATCATATGGCTCAAGGTTTTCAAAACATTCGTAACATAACATAATCATAATCATAATAGAAGAGCTTTACTTAACACGACTTGAGCTAACATACATAATCATAACATGCATAAATCATGAGGAACAGTGGGAGATTCTCTTAACCAACATGCCCCATATGAGCACACATGAAGCCGACTTGTAACCCTAGTCCGAGGGTGTTCGTACCTTGCCAAGGGTAGATCCATAAAAGTGTGACATCACCATGAAAAAGGGCCATTTGGGCTAGGGACAAACATGTAAAGGGTCCCAACATACCTACGGTGGCATGTAGTTCATGAGACCCGGGGCTTAACTTGAGCCCTGAACCTACTCGGTGTTCGATACTACTCCCAAAACATATATAGTGCTCATAATAATACATACATGAATTCATGGGCTAGGTAAATCATGATAATCATATACATGCTTGAACATATTTGATCTAACCATGACATGAGGCCTATGAGTTAGCCAAAAACATAATTCATAATTAATAAGATTCATACATACTTGTAGATCATGTATATAGCTTGAATTCCTTAAAAATCATAATGAATAACATAATAAATTTGTAATTTAAAACATATTTCAGGCTGGGCTTGTAAAGAACATCAATGGAAAATAGATCATAAATTGATTCATCATGGGGTGCTTAATTAAGCTTAATTTCTTAGAACTCAAATCAACAATATTATAATCAATTTAAATCTCAAAGGATAATCAAAATTCATAGATTATGATAAGATTTCAAAATCACAAAACCCATAATTAAATCATTAAATTTTATTTAAATCAAATACAAAACCTCATAAGTTTTTGATAAATTTTAAGTAAATTCATAGAGTAGGAACATGGATATGGAAGGATTCACCCATTGATGAACTTACATACCTGGGATTATCTGGTTCTTAACTTCCCTTGCTAGCCCAAGATGGAATTTAGAGGAATTGAGAAAGAACACTTTGAACCACCTTCTAATCTCCTCTCTATACTCTTGCATGCATGAATGAGGCTTAACATGAACTTAAACCCCTTAAAAGACTCTGTTCATACCTTAAAACGACGTAGTCTAGGAATTACGAAAACACACTTACTAAAAATGTAGAAATTTCTGGTTGTCAGTCCCCACGAGGGACCTCACGAATCGTTGCCAGAGGGCATGACTCCTGGCTGAGACCTATCATGCTCACTGTCCAAAATCACTTAGGGGACCCCACGAATCATGGTGGATGACCACGACTCGTGGTCACCACCCGTGACCCCTACTTCCCAAATCGTTGACCAACTACACAGCCCAAACCACGGGCGACCTCACAAGTCGTGGGGTCTGACCACGACTTATGGTCATGCCCGTGGCCTCCTCTACCTGAGCCTGCCAACCTTGCTGACCACGAGTCACCTCACGACTCGTGGCCACTCCCCACGAGCGACCTTACGGGTCATCCTGAGATCTGGTGCGAATTTTCAGTTTTTCTCCATTTTGACTCACGGGTCTGATCCTTGGGTTCCCAGGGTATAACAAGTCGTGGTCAGCCCCACAAACTGTTAGGTCACCCGTCGTTAGGGATGGCTGAAGGAAGAGGATGTATGGGGCAGTACAGTCAACGGGTCCTCACCACGACTCGTTGGGTAGCACCACGAGTCGTGGTGTCAGCCGTGGTGACCCTAGTTGGTTTTCTGGTAGTGTAGAGGACGAGTGGTGACCATGACTCATGGTCACTAGTAACGACTCATGATGTTGCCCGTGGTGAGTTCCAGGTGAAGCTTTGGCAATTCACTTCACAACTGTGGCGACGACTCGTGGTCAGAGGTAACGACTCATCTAGTCCCTCGTTGGGACTGGCAGTCTTTTTTCCTCTACGAATTTAATAAGGGCTTATCTAGAATTCCTATGATTCTAAGGCCTAAACTACATCGTTTTAAGCTATGAATAGTGATTTTTAAGAGGGATAAGTTCATTCTAGGATATTTCTATTCATGCATGCAAACTTATAAGTCTAGAGAGATGATCAAGCTTAATTTCTTCATATTTTTCATCAATTCTTCCTTGGGCAATCAAATGATTTATAGAACCAAATTCTCTCAGGTATGTAGGTTTATGAATGGGTGAATGTGTTCACACCCATGCCCAATCTCTCTCTTAGTCATGAAATTCTATTGATAATCCTATGGGGTTTTATCCCAATTCTTATGAAATCCTTATGATCTATCTATGGGTTAATTTCTCTCATGTATAAATTCATGTTTTATGAATCATGGGCAGATCTTATAACTATTTAGATTTAAATTTTCTACAAAACTATGCCCAATTATATATGTTTCATGATAAATCAAGTTATGATTCTACTTTGATTTTGATGTTCTTTAACCCATTAAGATTTATGAATTATGATATGATTTCACTCAAATTCTCATCATGAATTTATAAATATCAAGTATATACATATTTTACAAGTATGCATGAACTTCATGATTTATGATTTATGATTATGGTCGACTCATGGGCCTTACTTTCATGGCTAGTTCACGTAATTCAAGAATGCTTATGATTATCATGATTTTAACTAGCCTATGAATCTCATGCATATTATCCTATGAGCACTATATGTATTTTGGGAGTAGTATTTAATACTGAGTATACCCGAGGTCCAAGTATGCCCCAAGTATCAGAACTACGAGCCAACATAGCCCCGATGGGACCTCCATGATACTGTCCCCTTAGCCCAAATGGGCCCTCTGTTGTGATATCACTCCTCTTTCATGGTTCTACCCTTGGCAAGGTACGAACACCCTCTTGACTAGGGGTTTACAGGTAGGGCTCCATGTGTGCTCATATGGGGTATGCCGGTTATAAGAATCTCCCACTATTCCTCATGATTTATGTATGATTATAATTAGATACTTTGGCTCAAGTCATGCTTAATAAAGCTCTTCTCTTATGATAATGATTATGAATTATTTATGAATATTTTGAAAACCTTGAGCCCTATGTTTGCATTATGATATTTATGTTATGCTCATGTTATCCCACTCTTATGAACTTTTATATATTTTAACTGTTTGTTTTACTTACCTTGTATATCCGGTACATTCCACGTACTGATCGCATACTCTATGTTGTATTGTCTCATGATACAGGTCCGAGGGATCTTTCTCTGCAGCATCCTTAGCCCCTGCTTCGCACTCAGACCTATCCAGCTAGCATCGGTGAGTCCTCATCCTCCAAGGATATTCAGTATCCGTGGTTATTATGTCTCTCTTAAATTTCAGACTTGTCAGGTTAGTTGGGGGTGTTGTCCCATCAATCCATCAGATATGTTAGAGGCTTTCAGACTTCGTGTAGTAATCAGCTTGTCATGTATGATGTAAACTCCAGTTCTGATATTATGTTATGTTTAGACTTCCGTTATGTTTATTATGTTAAAATTTTCACTTTTATTGATTGAGTTAGATGTATGTTCATTCCATGGTTCGACCTTGAGTCTCTCAGGGCTCCTTTTCCCGTGTCTCAATCCGGGCCTATGTTCGGGCCATGACATGAATATAATGTTTATGAACTCTCAACTTATGTTTTCATGATTTTGACTTGTGAAGTTTATTTCAAGTATGGATGATTTTTAGGATTTGGGCAAGACCATGCCAGTTAAGTATGATTATTATGATTTTAGTCAACGCTAGCAAGATCAATTTATGATATGATTTGGAGTCAAGATTCTCAAATGTTCAAATTCAAGCTATGTTATGAGAATATGACTATATGAGCAAAATGCATATTTTGGGAGAAATATCTATCACCGAGAAGGCTAGGGGTTTCGAGGTTCCCCTGTCTCATAAACTACGCGCCAACATAGGTATATTTTTGGGACATCTCAAGAGAGTACTTACCCCACTCGAGGGTACACCATAATATAAAACCTTATTCATCCTTTACCCTGACAAGGCTTAGGATGACTCTCCTCCACGTGGGCAAGACGTGGGATCATCATGCACTCATACATGTTGGTTGTCAGTTATGACGAGTCTATCATTGTTCCTTATAATTTCAATTACTCATGTTCATGACTTGTGATATCCTTTTTATAGCATGTTTGACCCAATGATTAGTTTACAAGTTTTAATTACGATATCAAGAATGACAAGTCATATGATTTCTAATTATAAACCTTGAATCATTATATTCAGATTATGATGAATACCTTATGATTATGAATATCTCAGACATGTGGTCTTTATCATGCAATCCTTACTCTCATGATTTATTTGATTTATATGTATAATTTCAACTAACGTTTTACTGAGCATGTTTTATTTACCTTACATACTCAGTATATTCAAAGTACTGATTGCATATTTTATGTTATATTGTCTCATGATATAGGTTTCGGAGATCCCTCCCAGTCTCATCACTGGCTCACGCCCGCTCAGTTGAGCTCCATCCTGCTCTAGGTGAGTTCTCATCACACGAGGACATCTATTAGTTTAGGCTTGTTATGTTTGTTTAGTTTCAATATTGGAGATAGCTGGGGGCTTGTCCTTGCATCTCATCAGACAATAGAGGCTTTTCAGATATAGACTTAGTATGATCAGCTTTTGTATTTAGTGTTGGGATATTGTTGATCGATATACGCTTTAGGATATTTAGTCTTCCTCTTATTCATGCTTATATTGTTTTCCATTTGACTATGCTTTTAAGTCATGCTATGAATGTACCATGGGTTAGTATGGAGCCATTCATGGTTCTAGGTCTCGTGTCTCTATCCGGGGTCCCAACTCGGGTCGTGACACCCTGAAGCATTCAAAGTACCTGAAGCATACAAAAGTTTCCAAGAAACTTGTTCAATAAAGCTTCAAAAATCCTTATACAGATTGAAACAATCAGCACAGATGTGGTACAATTATCTTAGAAAATATTTGCTAAAGAAAGGGTACAAAAATGACCCTATTTATCCTCGTATATTTTTATAAGATGGTTTGAATATGAATTTGTTATAATTGACGTGTATGTTGAAGACTTGAACATCCTTGGAACTCCTAAAGAGCTTTCAAAAGGTATTGAGTGTTTGAAGAAACAGTATGAAATGAAAGATCTTAGTAAGACAATTTTTTCTTGGCCTACAAATTTAGCGTTTAACAAATGGAGTATTTGTCCATCAATCAACATACAGTAAACAGGTTTTAAGGAAATTTTATATAGATAAATCATATCCGTTGAGTAACCTGATGGTTGTGAGATCGCTTGACATACATAAATAAAGATCTATTTTGAGGTCAAGAAAATGATGAAGAGCCTCTTGGTGATGAAATGCATATCTCAGTGTATTTAGGGCATTAATGTATCTTTCCAATCACGATCAAATAATTATTTTGGAAAAATTCAGCTCCTTCCCAATAAGAAGACATTGAAATGTTGTTAAGCATATATTTAGATATCTTCGAAGAACCATTGACACTAGATTATTTTACTCTAATGAATCCAAGTCAGAAATGATTGGTTATGCAGATGTAGGGTATTCGTCTGATCCACATAAAATTGATCTGAGATGATCTATTTGTTTACATATGGAGGCACAACTATATCTTGGTGCTCAATGAAGCAAACAATAGTTGCCACTTCTTCAAATCATGTAGAAATAATAGCCAACCATGAAGCAAGTCGGGAGTGTGTTCGGTTGAGGTTAATGACTCAATATATTAAGAAAATCTATGGTTTTCCTTTGGTAAAGGATATTCCAACTACACTATATGATGACAATGCTGCATGTATAGCTCAATTGAAGGGAGGGTACATTAAATTAAAGGAGATAGATAAAAATACATGTCACCAAGATTTTTTGAACACATTTTACCAAGATTCTTTTTAACTCTTAATCTTGAGAAGAAAGGTGAAATAGATGTTCAACAAATTTGCTCGGTTGATAATTTAGCGAATCTGTTTACTAAAGCATTACCAAAGTTAATATTTGAAAAGCTTGTATATAAGATTGGGTTGCGTCGTCTCTAAATTAAATGATGTTTACATTGGGAGAGTAAAATACGCGTTGCACTCTTTTTTCCTTAGTGTAGGTTTTACCCCCAATGGGTTTTACTGGCAAGGTATTTAACGAGGTGCAAATAATGTGTAATACAAGATATGTGTACTCTTTTTCCTTCACTAGGATTTTTTTCATTGGATTTTTTATTAGTAAAATTTTAACGAGGCACATTATCTATGGACATCCAAGGAGGAGTGTTATGAATCTAGTAAATTGTGGTTGTCCATTTAATATAGATACAATGAATTATGGCTGTCCATTTAATCTTGTACATCACATAGATGAATCACTTATATTCATATGTATCTCTTTAATATATAACTTCATTCTTTGTCTTTAAGGATGTATTTTGTTATTATAAATAGAGCACTTTTAGCTCATGAAAAGGATACGCTTGAAAAGACTTAGAAACACTTGATACTTGGAAGAACATTTGTAAAATACATGGAAGAAATAAGAAAAGTTGTGTCTTCTCTCTACACTCTCTTCTCTTATCTTTATATACATGCTTTGGCTATATTTCTAGACTTATTTTCTTTCTTAATCTTACAACAAAAAATAAAATATTCTTCTCCATACTAAACATACCCACTATTTTGAAAAATTGATCTTTTTGTGCTATAATAAAAATATTTCTCTAATTAAGTATTTTATGTTTTTGATAATTGTTGTATTTAACAACCATGACAACAATTTTATCATACATATAGAAATTAAAATGGACCAATTTCATATAAACATATAGACATTATGATGTGCCAGTTTACTATCGAGTATGTGTTTATTCGAAAGATTTAACTTCTACTCTTAAAAATGAAGAATATCTTTTCAAGTTTATTTGAAAATAATTCTATGTACATTTATGTTTCACAATAATAGTAAATAAAATATAGGGTAAAACAATCTCCAATGTGATATACATGTGCAATGCACGTGTCGTGAAACTAGTACCACAAAAAGGATTGGATTAGTTATTCCTTCAACAGATTAAGAATTTTCTTCTTTAGAGAAAAGAATGAGGAGATACAAGAAAATAATTTGCTATACAAAAAGATAAATTTATCTGAAAAACACTTAACTCTTTTGATAGCTTCTTTTAGTTGAAGCTCTAATGTGGAGTTATTTTTCCCCTTACATCCTATATATAGTATTATTTACTGGTTGATGAGCATATTTAGTGTTGCCCATAAAAATAACTTTTAGTGACCTGTTTAATTACTTTTGGAAAGACATCTATATAACCCTTAAATTTAACATATTTTCTAAGTTAGACACTCAAACTTAGTCAATGATCAGATAGACACTCAAACCTAATCAGTGACCAGATAGACACTTGAACTTGATAGAAGTGTGACTAGTGGATACTTTAAGTTGACATGGCAAATGGTGTGTATTGCACTTCCATTTGAGACAGATGGCTCATATTCCTTTTAAATAATCCAACAAAAAAAAAATTAGAAGAAAAATAAAAAATATATTTATTTATTAAATAATTTTTTTGATAATTCAAATTTTTACCACTGGTTCTTCTCTTCAATTCACCAGAAATTTTACTTTTAACATATCAACCTCTCTTTTTCCTCACCCCAACCCGCACCTTTTTTTTTTCTTTACCTACATATGCATATTTTGTATCAACTATATTTTCTTCAAAAATTGGCGATGAAGGAATTAAAAGGATTCTGTATGTTTTAGTTGCAATAATTTATTTGAAACTTTTGTTTAAGAACAATAGTTGTAATCATTTTATGAATTTTTGTAGTGTTCTTTTGATTGAAATTTTAATTGAAATGAGATTTTTATTCTGTAATTTGTAGTTAAAAGTAAAATTTGAAGTGAGTTTGTTTTACTCTATTTTTTTATTTTTTTCAAAAGAAAATATAATACTTGTCATCTAATTATAATTTCTCCATTTAACATATTAGATGCAAGTGCCTTTCACTCACTTTCCCTAATGTACGCATGTATCTCAAAGACACCCTTCTGCCAATATCAAGTGACGATCTGATCACTAATTAAATTCTAATGTCTATCCTATAAAGCTTGTCAAGTTTAAGGAACTATCTTGGTATTAAGCCATTACTTTTTTTTCTTTCTTAAGTCAAGACAAGGACATACTTGTATTTTTAAAAAAGAAAAAATAAAGAAAGAAAGGGGGAGGTGGGTTATACTTTTGTCTTTGTTTTTTTTTCCTTTTAGCGGTTTACCATGGAGGGCAATATTTTCTTCAGAAAATTATTTTTCAGCACTTAGTAACTTAAATGTATTTCTCAAGAAAATATTTTCACTTATATGAAAAATTGACTGTTGTCACTTATAAGATCCAAGTGAGTACTCATTTTCATTTAAAAGTATCATGGTTATGTTCTAATTTTATCTCAATTGTTAAAACCAATAAGTACATAGTATTATCAATAATTAACATCCAAATGTGTCATAAAATCATTATTTTCCGATCATACCCTTCCCAGTTCCCAGTGTATTATTACTAAACTTTAAAAATGATCTAAAAAATAATTTCATTCTAGATAAAATATTTTCTTTGTTCTCTTATGTCCTATATATAATCATTGTGATTTTGTTATAACGTACATCTTAAGCAGTATGAGGTCTTAACATCTGGATTGATAATTATTCTATTTATTACCTCTGTTTGTCCACTTATCAATAGGTAGTAATACTAGTAAGTTACTGAACATCTAAAACTATTTTGCCTTATTTTGTTCAATATTCTTCTTTTTTTGTTAATTATTCAATTTGTAGAATTGCAAACTTAATATATATGTTACCACTAAATTATCATATATCTTGTTAATTCTACAAATTTCCATTTTACTATGCTACTAAGGACTAGCACAACAACACTATTGGTCACATATGAAACTTCAATTTTTATTTTTTTTAATCATAAGAACAAGCATGGTAAATTGTAAATTACCGTTCTGTAATTTTACAAGTTGAAACATACAAATGCTGATAGTATATTATGTTATTGCTGATAGTGGAAAAATTCTTTGATTGAGAAGCTAATTACAAGTTATATATGAATAATTTACACTGCTAAATTGTGATGACTATGATTAAAGTTTTGTTAATAGAAGTACTGTCACATAACAAAATTCAAAATCGTAATGATCTTGCACCATTCCGCCTATAGATAATCCAATCCACCACCCAAAAGAAATACCAAACTTATTTATAAAAATAATAAAATAAGCGAAAATAAGTCTCAAATCAAAGTTTTTTAGGTAGAATAGAAATATGAAAGTAACAAATGCACTCAACGTCTAGTATCACAAGTATAAGAGCATCTACAATTAATAACATACGTTCTAAATTACAAGATTATATGAAATAGAAAATATATATAAATAAGATACAGGAAGCTAGGCTTAGCTCTGGTTGCCAGATAGCTTACAAAATCTTTGAACGGACACTGCCTAAGAAAAACTTAATTAACATGTGTAGAGTGAGTACGATAACACATGTATTCAATAGGCATCATAGGCTAATAGAGAAAGAGTTAGACTACTGTATTATAAAAGGTATGAAATATAACTAAACAGATCATACATCTTAAATTATTCAACCAAGAAAATGGGGACTAGGAAACTAACTAGAATCATCTGATAAGTAAATACACAACATCAACTATTCATGATAGGTACGAAAAATGCAAAGGAAAGAAAAATAATAATGTGCAATGTAATACAATGGACAATGATCCTATCAATATAAAATTGATCTAGAGTGACATGCTATGATCCAGGACCCATGTGGGACTAGTAAGGTCCATATACCCGCCTGAAACTATTACCCTAGGACATGCAAATAAAATTTACCTTTGTACTATTTAGTATGAAGCATGACTTTAAACCCATTGAAAATATTTCCCCTCAGCATGCATAAGTTTCAAAAGACCTTTCAATGAGTATGAATTTCAGAGAATCAAATCAACAGACCCATTTGACCCATATAATATCATGCTTCAATGATAATGGTACAATGTGTATGAAAAGCAGTACACTATGCTTAAGAGTATATTTGTATCTGTCTTAATCATCATCACATACTCGGATCAATTCTCTACGGGTTTCATAACTCTGTGATAACCATAGTATCATATATGTGATCCAAGACGACAGATATTTATGAATGATTACAATATTAAAGAATATCCATATGCAGTAGAAATAAGTATTTATTTTCCAAAATAGTGCCCTTAGGCCACTAGCTCCTCACCAATAAGCAAATTATTTTTAAGATGTTGCTTTCGGGCCAACATCTCATCAAGGTACGATCTAACATGTGAAATATAGTGATACATCAAAGAATAAGCAATTATAAGTTATATAATGTCTATTTTGCTATGTCCCAATCTAGATCACATAAGAATACATCCTTCTTCTCCGTTCACCAAATCTACCATTAACACTCAACCCACAACACACTATATACAATACGATCGAATAAAGTCTAAGAGAGTAAGCCATAACTTGCAACGAACATCCTCACAATCAACTTTTGATCGTTGCTCAAATTCATTGTAATCTTCGAAAGTAAATGGTCAATGCAAATATAATACCCAAGTTAGAGTCAGGGTCGAAC
This sequence comes from Datura wrightii, assembly GCA_035772735.1. NCBI lineage: Eukaryota > Viridiplantae > Streptophyta > Magnoliopsida > Solanales > Solanaceae > Datura > Datura wrightii. The sequence goes on from JASDFA010000004.1 coordinate 31,529,139, forward strand.
CCAAAAGGACTTTGGTAGACCTAAACAATCTAGAACTTGTCAACTTAGATTTGAGAGTTTATAGGCTATTTAAATTAGGGTTAGGAGTAATATATCTATAACTAAGGAATATAAATTTCTTTAGATTATAATCAAATATGAGAAGTACTAAGGAAGTGACCCTAATTATGGATCGATCCCCCTAAATCTCCCAATGTTGGCAAGTTGAGAATGGCTATTGATGAACATGGAGGCAATCACTTAGGCAACCAATAGATATCTTTCAATAGCACCAATGGTGTTAATCTACCTCAATTTTATTAAATTGAGGAGAATTCTCTTCTACTCAATTGCCTATTGCCAATTGAAATTCATCTTATGTCTAGGTGAATCCATTAAACAAGGGTTAGAGCCTTGAATTATTGTTGATTGATACTAAACCAACCTAAATTAGCTCTTTCAAGTAGCATAAAGGTAATTGTACAGGATTGAATGACTTTCATTATCAATCACACTTTATAAATCATAAATCAATTAGATGTTCTTAAACCCACAATCAATTTTATTCAATTGGGATCATTAGGGTTCACAACCCTAGATTTGGATTTAGCTACCCACAACAAGAAAAAGAGAGGAAAGCATGTAAGTAAATATTCTTATCAATGAAATTGCAATTTGGAGAAGAAAACTTAAATTGATGAATTTAGATCTTCAAATTACAAGATGGATCTACTTTCTATGCTATGAACTATGAACTACTCTATCTTAGTATCTCTACGTATTTGTGAAAAACGAAAGAAAAATACTATGTATACTATGCCTCAAAGCTCCCTAATTCATTTAAAATCGAAGGGTCCCAAGTGTGCAGGGACAAACCATCTATTGCTTTGCCGATTAAAAGTTGATTCTGCCATGTTGCTGTCCGTCCTATGAATGGAAGATGGTCTTCTGGAAAGATGGTCCGACCTTCATGCCGTCCTTTGATCCTGACAATTTTTTGTCAAGTGATCCATCCTTCAATTGAAGGGTTATTTTTTGAAAAGACGGTCCATCCTTCACCTTATCAGTTGCTTGCCACTTGAAAGTGATTTCTGGATCACGAAGGATCTGTTGGACACTTGAATGTGTGGACTGTCATTCCAAGAGGCGGTCCATCTTCTATTTTGTGTTTTGGTCAGATTTGTGGCTTTGACTCCTCCTTTCTTCATTTCACTCGAGTTCCTGAAATATAGTATAATGAGGTGAGTTTTAACTTAATTTAGTACCTAAAGAGATGCAAAACTCTATGAAATAAAGCAAAGATATGTCAGAAATTCCCGACAAATCAGCATTCCCTTCTGAAATTTCTCAAAAGCATCCAATATGTCAAAATCATGCTCTATGTAAGCATACTAGTCTATTGATACCCATATTTTCATATTGAAGTTCAATTTAGAAATAGAGTTCAAAATTCAACCTAGTCTCCCCTCCCCCTAATGTTAAAATTGAAGATTAACTTCAAAAATAGGCTTACCCATTAAGTAAAAAGCTTATGAACCAAAATAGCTAAATCCTAACACGAATTGAACTACATATCACAAAAATAACAACTGTAACCCCCAATTCATGAAAACCAAACATGGACTAAATCACAAAATAAATAATCGAACAATGAAGAAATACCAAAATCAATGTTAGGATATTACTATCGCAATAAAATCTTGAAGTTCTTCAGAAACCTCCCAAAATCGAGGTCCAAAAACACCCAAAGATGAATTATGATGAATGAAATTGAATTAGAGACTTCAAAATCCCACTGCCAAGTATCTTGATAGGTGTGAAAGCATACCCTCTTCAATGACGTTGCTTCTACAAAAAAAAAAATCATCTTAGAAGCAAAAACCATCCACATCGGTTCATATCACATATACAAACGAGCTCCGCAGGAGTAGGCTCACAGGGATGGCCAAACCTTACAACAACAGATTCAGGGGTGCGAGCCAACTCTGCATGTGTGACCATCACTATGCCTAACCATCTCTGCAAGTGCAGACATTCTCCTGCTTCTGCAGCTTCGCTGGTTCGGACTCCTTTACGCAAGTATACAACACCATATACAGCAAATCTACAATCACTACCAAAATCTCAACTTTGTTGGTATCTATGTACGTTTATGTTTTACAATAATAATAAATAAAATATAGGGTCAAACAATCCTCAATGTGATATACACGTGCAATGCACGTGTCGTGAAACTAGTACCACAAAAAGGATTGGATTAGTTATTCCTTCAACAGATTGAGAATTTTCTTCTTTAGAGAAAACAATGGGGAGATATAAGAAAATAATTTGTTATATAAAAATTGTTACACCCCACAACTTTCATCGTCTAGCCAATGTGTGCGTGCGCATGTCGAGAGTTGTTGTAGTGCAGAATATGTGGGAGAAGGGTCAAAGATGGAATGTGTGAGCGTATCGTCGAGCAAGCGGGTGGAAGGGAGTCAGAGGAAAGCCGCTCCAGGCGCTACATCGTGGACCCCCTCCCATGCAGGGATCGACGCTTCACGCCTCTGTCCCTCTGCGATGGGAGGCGCATCACGGACCCCGACCACTGCCTCATGTGTATATATATGTTTGGACATGTTGTGTTTCATTTAAAAATTTCCCAAAAAGAGCAATAGCGGGCTAAGGGTATTCTCCCTCTAAATTTAAGCAGAATAGGGGAAAATTGAGCTATCAAATCACTTCCAATCACGAATTCTTCTTGGGTAATTATTAGTAGATATATTACTTTTGATGAGCAAAGTACTTGGGACTGGTCAAAGAAAATTACTGACCCATTTGAACCTCAACCAATACTTCCAACTGTGGAGGAAGGAAGTTCTAGCAAAGATCAAGAGGAACAAGTAGCACATCCGGCTCAAACAGAGACATCCAGTGGCCCACAAACACATCACCATTTACCAGCCCATTTGTAAGATTAAGTTATTGGTAATGATAATGATTTATCCGATGAAGATATTTTGAGTTTTGTATTATTGTCAGACTATGATCCAGTTACTTTTGAGGAAGTTATTAAAGATGAGTGTCGGGTGGATGAAATGAATCAAAAAATTTATGCTATTGAGAAAAAAAAAACACATGGGAGTTGACTAACTTACCACCTTTAAAAAGACCAATTGGAGTCAAGTGGGTATACAAGACCAAATACAAACCAACTGGAGAAGTAAATCATTTTAAGGCAAGAATATTTGTTCAATGATACAAGAAGAAGAAAAAAATATGATGATGATATTTTGAAGATATTTAACATGGAAAAAGTCAAATTGACTTTAATTTGGATCCTAAAAGAGAAGTTGAAGTGAACTAAAGATGGCACCCATGATTTTGTTGATGCTATATATTTTAGAAAATTAATGGAGATTCTAAGGTACGTGACTTCTATGAGAGATGATATTGTTCATGGAATACTCAAGTTTGAAGATCCTTGTTTAAGGGAGGCTATGTTGGAAATAAACCATGATTAGTTATCAAAAATTATTTAAGATTCGATATTTGGTACTTTATTTAATTCATGTCTAATTGAGATTTATTTGTCAAAATCATATAGGAATAGGTTTTCTAGTCCTAGTCCAATTTGGTTTGCTAGTATTATAAATGGGGTATTTTGGCACATATTTTCTTATAGTGAGATTTAGGAGTTTAAGAGTTACTGAATAAAGCCTCCTACCTCTTCTCTCTAGTTTGCTAAATTTCTCATATATAGTTATTGTTGGGTCTTTCTGTTGTGGCTATATATTCCGTTGAGTATTTTTATTTTCTTCAAGGAAAATATTTTCTTGAGAAAATTATTTTTCAGGTTAGTACCTTAAATGTATTTCTCAAGAAAACATTTTCAATTATAAGGAAAAATGTCTGTTGTCACTTATAAGATCTGAGTAAATACTCATTTTCATTTAAAAAGTATCATGGTTATGTTCTTATTTTATCTCAATTGATTTAACCAATACTTAAATATTATTATCAATAATTAACATTCAAAAGTGTCATAAAATCATTATCTCCTTATCAAGTTCTCCGCAATGTATAGTATTAAACTTTGAAAATGATCTACAGAATAATTTTTGTTAGATAAAATATTTTTTTTGTTCTCATATGTCATACATATAACCTTTGTGATTTTGTTATAATGTATATCTTAAGGCCTTAACATCTGAATTGGTAATTATTCTATTTGTACCTCTATTTGTCCACTTACCAAAAGGTTATAATACTAGTATGTTATTGAACATCTAAAACTATTTTCCCTTATTTTGTGCAATTACCACTAAATTATCATATATCTTGTTAATTCTACAAATTTCTATTTTACTATGCAGCCTATCTCCATTCCTCCTTACAGGATGGCTCCAGCCGAGCTAAAAGAGCTAAAAGAACAGTTGAAGGACTTATTGGATAAGGGTTTCTTTAGACCGATCAAGTCTCCAAGTAATGCACCGGTTCTCTTTGTTCGAAAGAAGGATGGATCCTTTCGAATGTGTATTGATTATCGGCAGCTGAATAAGGTCTCTGTCAAGAACAGGTACCCCTTACCCAGGATTGATGATTTATTTGACCAGCTCCAAGGTGCTAGGTGTTTCTCAAAGATAGATCTCAGGTCTGGGTATCACCAACTCAGTGTCTGGGAGAGTAATATCCCAAAGAAAGCCTTCAGGACCCGGTATGGCCATTATGAGTTTGTAGTTATGTCATTTGGACTAAACAATTCTCCTGCAGCTTTTATAGATCTAATGAACAGGGTGTTCAAGCCGTATCTAGACATGTTCGTGATTGTGTTCATTGATGACATCCTTATATTCTCCCGGAGCGAGGAGGAGCATGCCACTCATTTGAGAGTAGTGCTTCAGACCCTCAAAGATCGTTAGTTGTATGCCAATTTTAGCAAGTGCGAGTTCTGGTTGAACTTTGTAGCACTTTGGGCCATGTAGTATCAGGCGAGGGCATAATAGTAGATTCTCAGAAAATTGTGGCGGTGAAGAATTGGCCTAGACCGGTGAGTCCTTCAGAAATTCGAAGTTTCTTTAGCCTAGCAGGTTACTATCGGAGATTAATTGAGGGTTTCTCATCTATTGCGGCACCTTTGACCATGTTGACTTAGAAGAAGGTGAAGTTCCAAAAGTCGGAGGCTTTTGAAGGAAGCTTCCAGGAATTGAAGATCCGACTCAATTAAGCACTAGTGTTTATTTTACCCAAGGGTACGGATGGCTTTGTTTTACATTGTGATGCTTTGAGAGTTGTACTGGGATGTGTGTTGATGTGGCATGGGAAAGTAATAGCGTATGCTTCTCAATAGCTGAAAGTTCACAAAAGGAATTACCCGACCTATGATCTTTAGTTGGCTGCGGTGGTGTTTGCATTGAAGATATGGTGGCATTACTTGTATGGGATCCACATTTACGTGTTCATGGATCACAAGAGCTTGCAATATGTGTTCACGCAGAAGGATCTCAATCTTCGGTAAAGGAGGTGGTTGGAGTTATTAAAGGACTACGATATGAATGTTCTTTACCACCCGGGAAAGGCTAATGTGGTGGCAGATGCACTTAGTAGTCTCTTTATGGAGAGTTTGTACCACGTGGATGAGGGAAAGAAGGAGTTGGTGAAGGAGGTCCACCGGATAGCAAGGTTGGGAGTTAGATTGATCGACTCGACCGATGGAGGCGTTGTTGGGAAAAATGGGTCAGAATCATCCTTGGTGGTTGATGTCAAATCTAAGAAAGATGAGGATCTGATTTTGAGGAAGCTGAAGGAAGCGGTGCGGATTCAAAAGGTGGAGGTTTTCTCTCAAGGGGGAGATAGTGTGTTACGATATCAGGGTCGCCTATGTGTCTCAAACGATGATGAATTGAGAGTCCGGATATTGCATAAGGCACATGGTATAAGATATTCTATCCATCTGGGATCCACAAAGATGCATCGAGACTTGCGAAAAATCTATTGGTGGGATGGTATGAAGAAGGATATTGCAGAGTTCATAGCCAAATGTCTAAACTGTCAGCAAGTGAAAGTCAAACATCAAAGGCCGGGAGGCGTACATCAAGATATTGACATTCCCACTTGGAAGTGGGAAGAGATTAATATGGATTCCATTACAGGCCTACCTCATACTCGTCGACACTATGATTCCATTTGGGTGGTGGTAGACAGGTTAACAAAGGCTGCACTCTTTCTACCGATCAAGACTACGGGTTCAGCGGATGATTATGCCAAATTATATATTTGAGAGTTGGTCGACTACATGGAGTACCCATGTCTATTATTTCAGACCGAGGTGCTTAGTTTACCTCTCAGTTTTGGCGATCCTTCCAAAAAGCGCTTGGGACTCAGGTTAAGCTCAACATAGCATTCGATCCGCAAATGGATGGCAAGGCAGAGCGGACAATCCAGACTCTTGAGGACATGTTGAGGGCATGTTTTATGGACTTTAAAGGTAGTTGGGATGATCATTTGTCCTTAATCGAGTTTGCTTATAATAACTGCTATCACTCTAGTATCCAAATGACACCATTCGAGGCTCTCTATGGGCAGAAGTGTAGAGATCCCATCAGATGGTTTGAGGTTGGTGAGGCAGCTATGATAGGGCCAGATTCAGTTCACGAGGCAATGGTGAAGGTTTAGTTGACCATGAGTCGTGGTCAGACCCCACGATTCGTGTGGTGACCCGTGGTTTGGGGTGTATAGTTGGTCAAGGATTTTGGCAGTGGGGGTCACGTGTGGTGACCATAAGTCATGGTTAGCCACCACAATTCATGGGGTCCCTCGTGGGGTCCCCTGAGTGATTTTGGGCAGTGAGCATGACGGGTCCCGGCCACGAGTCATGCCCCCTAGCAACGACTTGTGAGGTCCCTCGTGGGGACTAGAAACCAGAAATTTCTGCATTTTTAGTAAGTGTGTTTTCGTAATTCCTAAGCTCCTAAGGCCTAAACTACGTCGTTTTAAGGTATGAATGGGGTCTTTTAACGGGGTTAAGTTCATGTTAAGCGTCATTCATGCATGCAAGAGTATAGCGAGGAGATTACAAGGTGATTCAAGGTGTTCTTTCTCAATTCCTCTAAATTCCATCTTGGGCTAGCAAGGAAGTTAAGAACCAGATAATCCCAGGTATGTAGGGTCATCAATGGGTGAATCCTTCCACACCCATGCTTCTACTATATGATTTTACTTAAAATTTATCAAAAACTCATGGGGTTTTGTATTTGATTTAAATAAAATATAATGATTTAATTATGGGTTTTGTGATTTTGAAATCTTATGAAAATCTATGAATTTTGATTAATTTTCGAGATTTAAATTGATAATATTGTTGATTTGAGTTGTAAGCAATTAAGCGTAATTAAGCATGCCCCATGATGAATCAATTTATGATCTATTTTTCCATTGATGTTCTTTACAAGTCCAACCTGAATTATGTTTTAAATTACGAATTTAGTATATTATTCATTATGATTTTTAAGGAATTCAAGCTATATAAATGATCTACAAGTATGTATGAATCTTATTAATCATGAATTATATTTTTGGCCAACCACGGGCCTCATGTCATGGCTAGATCACATACGTTCAAGCATGTATACGATTATCATGATTTAACTAGCCCATGAACTCGTGTATGTAATATTATGAGAACTATATATGTTTTTGGAGTAGTATCGAACACCGAGTAGGCTCGGGGCTCAGGTTAAGCCTCGGATCTCATGAACTATGTGCCACCGTAGGTATGTTGGGACCCCTTTAATGTTTGTCCCTAGACCAAATAGCCCCTTTCATGGTGATATTACACTTTCATGGTTCTAGCCTTGGCAAGGTACAAACACCCTCCCGACTAGGGTTATAAGTTAGGCTTCATGTGTGCTCATATGGGGTATGTTGGTTAAGAGAATCTCCCACTGTTCCTCATGATTTATGCATGTTATGATTATGTATGTTGGGTCAATTCATGATAAGTAAAGCTCTTCTATTATGATTATGATTATGATTATGTTATGTTACGAATGTTTTGAAAACCTTGAGCCATATGATATGTTATTATGATTTACGAAACGAGCATGATGTCCTACTCTTATGATCATTTATGAATTTCTTATATGTTTTAAATGTCTATTTTACTTACCTTGCAGACTCCTTACATTCCACGTACTGACCGCATACCTTCTATTCTATATAGTTTCATGATACAGGTCCCATTTCTCAGGCTCATCCTCACCCGTAGATAGTTTCAGATTCGCTCTCAGTGCTTTGGTGAGTCCTCATGTTCTGAGGGCTGTTTGATAAACTTTCATGTTGATTATGTTTCAGTATTTCTCGGGTTAGTTGGGGATGTTGTCTTATCAACCCATCTTATGTATTACAGGTTTTTGGACAAATGCGTAGTACTCAACTTATGTAAATGTTTAGTATTTCCTGATTCTATGTCATGATTACGTTTTTGTGATGTTTTATGCTTAATATTCCACTTATTTAAATGAGATTAGTTGTATGCATGTGCCATGGGTTGACTTGGGGTCTCTCGTGGTCCCTTATCCCATGTCTACGATCCGGGTGTATGTTCGGGTTGTGACAAACTTGGTATCAGAGCTATAGGTTTGAAGTGTCCTAGGGTGTCCGAAAGCCTCTTTAAGTAGAGTCTTTTTCATGGGTGTGAAGCGCGCCACACATATGACGAAAAGGCTACTAGAAGTTTAGGAAATGTTCCCTTCTTTCATGTTCTATGTCGTGCGATGAAAAAGCCTTTCCATCGTTCTAACTCATGCTATTCGCTATTGTAGAATTATGGCTCCTAGAAAAATGAATGGAGGGAGGAATGAAAATGATGAAGGCCACGGAGATGGCAATGACCATGGGCATCAGCAAGCCCCACCTATTCAGGAGCCCCAGGCACCAGAGCCAGCTGCCCACGCTGAGTTTCAGGCGGCTATTCAAATGTTGGCACAGGACTTGACCGCTCAGGTCATCTAGTAGGCTGTTGTGCATGTTCCTCAGAACGACCATGCAGCGGTAGCCTAGATCAGGGACTTTTTAAGGATGAACCCTCCCGAGTTCACATGGGAAAAGGTGGACGAGGATCCACACGAGTTCATTGAAGGGATCTTGAAGGTCACTCATGTCATGGGGGTGAAAAATTAGGAGTGTGTTGAGTTGGCCTCTCATTAACTGAAAGAGGTCGCTTATATTTGGTACAAGAAATAGAAGGACAGAAGGGCAATGGGAGCAGGCCCTATCAGCTAGGATGAGTTCCACATGGCCTTTCTCGACAGATTCTTCCCTTGGGAGATGAGGAATTGAAGGCAGTCGAGTTTTTTAACCTCAATAGGGAAAGATGACGGTGCTAGAATATACACTTGAGTTCACTCGTTTGTCAAAGTATTCCCCAGAGTTAGTGATGGACTAGAGGGCACGGGTGAGAAGATTCGTGCAGGGAGTAGCCGAGTATTTGGAAAAGGACTGCAGAACAGCCATGCTTCATCAGGATATAGACTACTCACGGATAGTCCTTTATTCACAGCAGATGGAGGCAGCTCATATGAGGCAGAGAGAGGCCAAGAGAGCCAGAGATGATAGCCACAGGTTCTCCCAACCGAGGCCAAGGGGTGGGCCTCACCAACAGTCCCAGTATAGGTCCATTGCATCAGCACCATCTTCAGCAGTACCCCATGCAAGCCTTGAGACGATCAGAGGAGCAGGGCCTCAAGGTTGAGGGTCAGAATAACATGCGCACAGAGCGCACTTTTCCATCTTGTGTTAATTGTGGCAAAAATCACCCAAGGAAATGTTTGGTGGGCTTAGATGCTTGTTTCGGGTGTGAAAAACCTGGACACAAACTCAGGGATTGCCCCGTAGCTAGGTCAGGGGGTGGTGAAGCCCGCACTTCAGCAGCTAGTTCAGCAGTTCCAGTGGCACGTCCTACTAAGCCTGGCACTTCAACTAGTCCAGCTGGCAGTCAGAGCCAGAATGAATTTTATGCACTTGGCTCTCGACAGGAGCAGGAGACTTCTCCCGATGTGGTTACGGGTATGTTGCGAGTCTTTAATATGATGTTTATGCCTTGTTATACCTATGAGATACATTGTCTTTCTTGACTCCTTACATTGCTAGTAGCCTTTGATTAGTCTCGAGACCTTGTCAGAGCCATTTTTTGTTTCTACCCCTGTTGGTGATTTGGTTGTAGCTAAGCGAGTATATAGAGGATTCCCGATCATAGTGTTGCATAAGGTTACCTCTGCAGATCTGGAAGAGTTAACCATGACTGACTTTGATGTTATTCTTGGTATGGATTGGTTTTTTTCATGTCCTGCCACGGTTAATTGTAGGACCCGTACCGTGGAGTTCCATTTTCTGGTTGAGTCAGTCTTGGAGTGGAAGGTTAGTTCAGCAGTACCAACAGGTCGGTTTGTTTCCTATCTTAAGGCTAGGAAGATTATCTCAAAGGGATGCATGTACCACCTAGTTAGGGTTAAGGATGTGGAGTCCGAGACCCCAACTATCCAGTCAGTTCCGATAGTGTGCAAATATCCTAAGGTGTTTCCTGAGGATTTGTCAGGTGTTCCTCTGAAAGGGAAATTGATTTCGGGATTGATCTATTGCCCGATACACAACCTATTTCTATCCCTCCTTACAGGATGGCTCCATCCAAGCTAAAGGAATTAAAGGATTAGTTGAAGGACTTGCTGGATAAGGGTTTCATTAGAACGGCAAGTCTCCATAGGGTGCACTGGTTCTCTTCGTTCGAAAGAAGAATGGGGTACCTTCGGATGTGTATTGATTATCGGCAGCTTAATAAGGTCACCATCAAGAACAAGTACCCCTTTCCTAGGATTGATGATTTATTTGACCAACTCCAGGGTGCCACATGTTTCTTGAAGATAGATCTCAAGTTCGAATATCACCAGCTCAGAGTACGGGAGTGTGATATTCCAAAAACAGCCTTCAAAACCCGTTATGGCCATTATGAGTTTGTAGTTATGTCTTTTGGACTAACCAATGCTCTTGTAGCTTTTATGGACATGATGAACAGGGTGAACAAGCAATATTTGGATATGTTCGTGATCGAGTTTATTGACGACATTCTTATATACTTTCGTAGAGAGGAAGAGCATGCCACTCATTTGAGAATAGTGCTGCAAACCTTTAAGGATCATCAGTTGTATGCAAAGTTTAGCAAGTGTGAATTTTGGCTAAACTCAGTAGCATTTTTGGGATATGTGGTATCAAGCGAAGGCATAAGGGTAGATTCTTAGTAGATCGAGGCGGTCAAGAATTGGCCTAGACTGGTGAATCCTTCAAAAATTCAGAGTTTCTTGGGCCTAGCAAGTTACTACCGAGTGTTTGTTGAGGGTTTCTCATCTATTTAGGCACCTTTGACTAAGTTGACTCAGAAAAATATAAAGTTCCAGTGGTCGGATGCTTGTGAGAAAAGTTTCTAAGAGTTGAAGATCCGACTCACTTCAGCACCACTGTTGACCTTACCTGAGGTTACTGATGGCTTTGTAGTGTATTGTCATGCTTTGAGAGTCGGACTGGGATATGTGTTGATGCAATGTGGAAAGGTAATAACATATGCCTCAAGACAGCTGAAAGTCTATGAAAAGAATTATCCGACCCACGATCTTGAGTTGGCCGCGGTAGTTTTTGCATTGAAGATATGGCGGCATTACTTGTATGGGGTCCACGTGGATGTGTTTACGGATCACAAGAGTTTGCAATATGTGTTCACACAGAAAGACCTAAATCTTTGACAAAGGAGGTGGTTTGAATTGGTAAAGGACTACGACATGAGTGTCCTCTACCACCCGGGCAAGGCTAATGTGGTTGCGGATGCGCTTAGTAGGCTCTCTATGGAGAGTGTGTGCCACGTGGATGAGGAGAAGAAGGAGTTGGTGAAAGACGTCCACCGGCTTGTCAGGTAAGGAGTTAGATTGCTCGACTCAGCAGATGGTGGAATTGTTGTGCATAATGGATCAAAATCATCCTTAGTTGTTGATGTTAAGATGAGGATCCAAATTTGAGGAAGATGAAGGAGTCGGTGCAAAGTCAAAAGGTGGAGGTTTTCTCTCGGGGGGAGATAGTGTGCTCCGATACTAGGGTTGACTATGCGTCCCAGATGTTGAGGATTTGAGAGTTCGTATATTGCATGAGGCACATGGTACCAGATATTCTATTCATCCAGGATCCACGAAGATGTATCGGGACTTGCTAGAAATCTATTGTTGCGATAGTATGAAGAAAGATATTGCAGAGTTCGTAGCAAAATGTCCAAACTGCCAGCAAGTGAAAGTCGAACATCAAAGCCTAGGAGGCGTACTCCCGGATATCAGCATCCCCACTTGGAAGTGGGAGGAAATAAATATGGATTTTGTTCCAGGCATACCTCGTACTTGCCAACACGATGACTCCATTTGGGTGGTGGTAGATAGGCTAACTAAGGCGGCACACTTCCTATGGATTCAGTAGATGATTATGCCAAGTTGTATATTCGGGAGTTGGTTCGACTTCATGGAGTGCCCCTGTCTATTATCTCGGACAGAGGTACTCAGTTTACCTCTCAATTTGGCAGTCTTTTCAAAAAGGACTTGGGATGCAAGTTAAGCTCAGTCAGCCTTCCATCCGTAAATAGACGGCCAGGTAGAACGAACCATTCAGACCCTTGAGGATATGTTGAGGGCATGTGTTATGGATTTCAAAGGTAGTTGGGATGATCATTTTCCCTTGATCGAGTTTTCTTATAATAAAAGTTACCACTCTAGTATCCCAATGGCACCGTTCGAGGCCCTTTACGGGCGGAGGTGTAGATCTCCCATCGGATGGTTTGAGGTTGGTGAGGCAGCTATGATAGGACCAGATTCGATTCATGAGCCGATGGTGAAGGTTCAGTTGATAAGGGATTGGTTGAAAGCCGCTCAGAGTCGTCAAAAATCATATGCTAATGTAAGAAGAAGGGATTTGGAGTTTGATGTGGACGACTGAGTACTTCTAAGGTATCTCCCATGAAGGGAGTCATGCGGTTCGGAAAGAAACGTAAACTCAGTCCCCACTATATTGGTCCTTACCGAGTTGTGCGAAAAGTTGGCAAGGTAGCATATGAGTTAGACTTGCCCTCGGGGTTGTCCTCAGTTCATTCCGTCTTCCATGTGTCACTTTTGAAGAAGTGTTTGGGTGATCCATCCTTGGTAGTTCCAGTAGACAGCATTGGGATAAAAGACAGCCTGAGTTATGAAGATGTCCCTGTTGAAATCTTAGATCGTCAGGTTCGTAAGTTAAGAAACAAAGAAGTACCTCCAGTTAAGGTTTTATGGAGAAATCAACATGTTGAGGGAGCTACACGGGAGGTCGAGGCGGACATGATGACTAGGTATCCACATTTGTTCTCTACCGGCTCGATTTCGACTTGAGGTATTAGTTTTTCCCTATAACTCTATTTAGTTTTCATGTTTGGTTCATGTGTGCAAGATTCTTTTATGTGTATGAATATGTATGTAAAGTATGAGCTCAGTTCAGCTACATGGTTTTATTCAGAGGTAGTCATTCCATGAAATTTTGGTTAAAATAATCAATATATGGCTATGATAAATTGTATGTTTCTGTTTTCTGCTTGTTTCCTATATTTGAGGACGAATGTTTCCTAGGGGAAGATATTGTAATACCCCGGAAAGGGCTAAGAGTACACCCGGGAGTCAAATTTAAAAAGTGTAGAAAACTAGCAAAAATATCACAGGAAGGATAACCCTATGACGCATGGTAGGATACTACGAGTCATCATATGCTGTCATGGTTTGGGATGTCAGGGAAATAGTGGAGACAACGGACGGTGCAACGACCTGTTGTTAGGAACAACGAGTCATTGTCACCAGTGGTTAGGAGGTTTGGACTTAGGCTGAGGAGGAAACAACGGGACATCCCACGATTTGTGGTTAAGAGGGACGACCCATTGTTTCTAGTTGTCGTTCGTGGGTTGAAGGTTCCAGTGCAGACAACGGATGGAAATCACGACTCGTTGGAAGTCACCACAAGTCGTGGTGAGGCTCGTGGGAAGGAAATCTAGATTTGGTCAAGGAGTTGATAATGGTCGATCCAACGACTCATCCTTTAAAGTCACAACTCGTCCTGATGAGCTGTGGGAAGGATCCAAGGCATGAGATGAAGCAGTGGGACTCAACGACTCGATACCACGAGTCGTGGTATGCTGTCACGACCCGTTGGGTCGGTCGTTGGTCCGTCCGGGGTAGGTTTTCAGGGAAATTATTTTAAGGGAATTTTCGACCATTCCACATTTTTAGCCCCTAATCTACGTCGCTTTGAATATTTTCTGAGTATGATAATATGAGTTAAGTCCTTTATGCATGCCCATTCTCATTCAAGAATTTTAGAGAGACTTTTGGGAGATTCAAGGTCTTCTTCCCCAAGTTTTCATTAATTTCTTTGTGGGTATTCAAGGAGTTTTGAATCAACCCATTTCTAGGTAGGTGGGGTTTTAAAATGGGTGGAATTCTTCCTCACCCATGCCCAATTTCGATTTAAATCATGAATCCTCCTATTCAAGTCTATGGGGTTTTACTCAAATGCATGAAAATTTGATTTCTCTTTATGGGTATGATTTAATTGAGTTTTAGTTATTGAATTTTGAATTATGAGCAGGTTATTATTTTTTTCTTTTAATCATGTTTCAAGCTTTCAAATCCAAATTGCCCATTTGATGAAAGTTCATGGAAGTTATGATTTATGATGAATACTCTATAATTTGAGTTTATTGATGATGGAAAAGCATTATTTTCTAGTTACCCATGTTTATGAGCATATTTTGAAATAATTGAGTATGCTGAAGTAATGGGCAATGCCCACATATTGAAGAATGATTTACGATTTATGAAACGAATTACATAATATATCGATTTATGATGTTGGTCGATGAAAAGGGCTTTCATTCTTGGCTAAGAATGTTTTAAAGGGGATCAATAATGATAAATGTTATATCTTAGCAAAAGAATTTTAATGCATGATGTTATTGATTTACGTATAATCCTATATGCATGTTTTCGGGAGCCATCTAGCACCGAGTAGCCCGGCGTTCAAAGGACTACGCCGGTGTCTCATAACCACGTGCCACCGTGGGTTTCTAAATGATATGATGTATTGATAATGATCCCCTCAAATGTGATATCACGCCTTATGCACGACCCTTGCCTCGCAAGCCAGGGTCGGCTCTACCCACTTGACCAAGATAGTGGGGCATCATGAAAGGCTCTACCATGATGGTGTCGGTATGACGAGTCCTCCCATCGTTTTGCATGTTTTATCCATTGTTATATTTATTCTATTGGCTAAGTTATAATTTTTATAAAGTTACTTACGATTATGATAATGAATGATTACGAATGATTTGAAAGTCTTGAGCGCTATGTTTTATAACAAAGATTTTGATGCAAGCACGATGACCTTCTCCTATATCTATTTATGAGTTTACTTTACTTTTAAAATGTCTATTTTACTTACCTTGCATACTCAGTACATTCCACGTACTGACCGCATACTTTCTATGTTGTATTATTTCATGTATAGGGTCCGGATCTCAAGCTCATCCTCATCCTTAGTCCATCTCAGCTTACGCTATCAGCTTGTTGGTGAGTCCTTATGTTCCGAGTCCGTTTGATAAACTCTCATGTTAATTATGTTTCAGTATTGCTCAAGTTAGTTGGGGATGTTGTCCCGTCAACCCATCTTATGTATTAGAGGTTTTCAGACAAATGCATAGTACTCAGAATATGTAAATGTTTGGTATTTCCTAATGCTATGTCATGGCTACGTTTTTGCAAAGTTTAATGCTTAATATTCTGCATATTTAAATTAGATTAGTTATATGCATGTGTCATGGGTTGACTTGGGGTCTCTCAGGGTCCCTTGTCCCATGTCTACAATCTGGGTGTACGTTCGGGACGTGACAGTCACCACGACTCGTTGGGTACACCACGAGTTGTGGTGTGCCCTGTGGTGAGCCTAGGTATGTTATGGGTAGTGTAGTTAGCGAGTGGTGACCACGAGTCATGGTCACCAATAACAATTCATGACGTTGATTATGGTGAGTTCCAGGTAAAGCTTTGGCAGTGAACTCGACGATTGAGGCAACGACTCATCGTCAGAGGTAACGACTCATCCAATCCCTCGTTGAGACTAGCAGTCTATTTTTCTCTGCGAATTTAATGTCTTATCTGTAATTCCTATGATCCTAAGGCCTAAACTACGTCGTTTTAAGCTATAAATAGTGAATATCAAGAGGGGTAAGTTCATTCTAGGCTATTCCTATTCATGCATGCAAAGTAAGAAGCCAAGAGAAGTGTTCAAGCCTAATTCCTTCAAGTTTTTCATCAATTCTTTATTGGACAATCAAGGGAGTTGTAGAATCAGTTCTTGTCAAGTATGTGGGGTTATGAATGGGTGAACTTATTTACACCCATACCCAATCTCTCCCTAATTCATGAAATTCTATTGATTATTCCATGGGATTTTATCCCAATTCTTATGAAATCCTTATGATCTATCTACGGGTTAATCTCCTTCATGTATCAAATCATATTCTACGAAGAATTTATAACAAGTTAGATTTAAATTTTCTACAAAAGTATGCCCAATTATGTATGTTTCATGATAAATCATGTTATGACGCTGCTTTGATTTTGATGCTCATTAACCCATTATGATTTATGACTTATGACATGATTTCCTTCACATGCTCATCATGAATTTATGAATATCAAGTATATACATGTTTTACAAGTGTGCATGAACTTCATGATTTATGATTTACGATTAACGATTAACGATTATAGCCGACTCACTAGCCTTACTTTCATCGCTAGTTCACGTATTTCAAGCATGCTTATGATTATCATGATTTTAACTAGCCTATGAATCTCATATATATTATCCTATGAGCACTATATATGTTTTGGGAGTAGTGTTTAACACCGAGTAGACCTGGGGTCCAAGCATGCCCCGAGTCTCAGAACCACGCTCCAACGTAGCCATGGTGGGACTTCCTTTTCGACTATCCCTTTTTCGCGAATGGGCCTTTCATGAGTGATATCACACCTCTTTCATAGTTCTAACCTTGGCAAGGTACGAATTCCCTCGTGACTAGGGGTTTACAGGTCGGGCTCCATGTGTGCTCATATGGAGTATGTCGGTTATAAGAATCTCCCACTGTTCTTCATGAGTTATGTATGATTATGATTATATAATGTTATACCCCGTAAAATTCCCAACACATAGATGGCCTCTTCACGTGTTCGTTAAGAGTATTTGAAAGCCATACATGTTAGGAAAAGGCCCAGGAAAAGACCGGATGAGAAACCTGTCGAACCATCGCGGAAGGAGCCGGGGCAGAGCCCCTCCGCGATGGCAACGTGTCACGGAGGTGGAGCCTCCGCGTTAGCTCCGTGACACGTTGGCCCTGTCTAGCCCTAAGTATATAAAGCCTCCACTTCGGTTCATTTCATAAATATATCAAATAATTTCCAGAAACTCGAAGAGAAACTGAGGGTGCGAGGTTTGTTGATAAATTATCGCTCGATTACGCCATCAAATACGGTCCAAACTCAAATTAACTCCAGATACCGAGGTACTTAGCAGCAAGGAGCATTCCTACGGATTTAGTTTCGCAAAATTTGGCCGGCGAATCGTCGTGCTACCAAACTAAGGTAAGTGGAATTGCTCCAAATTAGCATCAATATACTCCTATCCTTAAAGTGAATATTTCTCCCTTCTGGACTTTCGAGAAATAGCGAGCTATTGACCGTCTTCCGATAAGCCAAAGTTTAGACTATAAATATATTGATAGTGACGTTTTCTTTCAGAATATTGGCGTATTTGGTTCTAATTGACATGTATATGAATGTAGTTGGGAGAAATAGCAGAAGTACCGACGGAAATCACATCGGTAAGTCGGGTACTCAGCAACCAGGTATGTAAAGCTATTCTTTCGGCAAGCCAGGAAGTACAGTCTAGAAAATAAATAGAACAAAGGCTATTAACAGATATCCAGCGTACAAGAACGATTTTAGTATAATTTCCAGTAAGCATGCTAGTATATCATTACGTATCATGCGATAATCAGAATAATGGATAGTCAGACGATTTTAGATAGTAACGTGGTATCAGCTAGTAGCTCAGCATGTTCTTACATAATACCCAAAATGGAAGTTGCGAAAGTAGTAAATGAGTTATCAAGATTACAGACAGTATGTATTAAATTTGTTGAGACTGTATCCGGTAACAGATGGCACATCTTATGTTACTGAGCTGTATCCAGTTATAGATGGCATGTCCTATGTTATTGAGTTATATCCAGGTGTAATCAAATCAGTAATCAGATATAGAATAGCTCCAGATACAGATATAGCTCCAGAAACAAATATGGCTCTAGAAATTGATATAGCTTCAGATTGCAGATAACAATAATCAGATAAACAGATAAAGGCCAGGTAGCAGTTAGCCTAGCAATCAGAAACAGTGTAAAACAGAATATAGCATCGTTTGTTTAATACGGACTGGCCTTGAAATAAAAGAAGAGAATATGATTAGTATTTTTCATTTGAGCATGCTTGCTATGTATGTGTTTTGCATGTTGAGACTTGTTATGGCATGTGGGCACCCTTTAGCATCCCCACCGCCCCTGGGTTATAGCTGTGTCGATACCAGATTCAGATACCGCCACCAGCTGGGCGATGTCGTTCGCCTAGAGGACGATGATGGCCGACCACCATGATAATACGGTCCAGATTACCCTGCTTGCAGGGGCAGTTCAGTTCGCTCTACGCAGGGCTAGATTACCCTGTTTACAGGGGCAGATTACTCTGTGTGCGCTTGTGGCCGTGGGTAGTTTCAGATACAGATTTTTATAAAATTACCCTGTTACGTGCTTGCACCCAGGGGAAGTTTCAATTACTGATACAGCAGCAGATTACCCCATGAGCACTTGCGCCCAGAAGCAGGAGTCTTCGGACTCAGACACAGTTTATTGTCAAAGGCCAAGGCCTAAGCTATGTACCCAAGGGGGGCGGTAGGAGGAGCTCACAGTTATCAGATGAGTGTAGTGACTTATTTTTTTTGGTTGGTTTAGACCCGGGTAGGGGTAAATAGGTTGTTCTATTGATTGGCACCTTCCGGCTTATGGGGGTCGGTCAGGTATTGTGTGTATTTATATGTATATCTATTTGTGCTATTAGATACTGATAGACAGTAGGACGACACGTCGTCAGGTACGCCCAGTTTAGTTACAGAATAAATAAACTCTCCCCAGTTATCCTTAGCTAGATAGACTCAGCTACTTCCTGCTTGTAGTTCATGTTGTTGTTGTTACCCATTTCAGTTGTATATTCAGTTTGCTTTACATGCTCGATACCTGTGGTACTGACGCCCGTGGGAGCGCTGCATTGCTTGCCTGCAGGTACACATAGACGAGGAATCGATCCCTCGTGATCCAGTCAGCAGAGTTGTCAGCTCCTATCCTTCGGAGTTAGACAATCGAAGGTTGTTCCTATTTCTTTTTTATTTCAGTTTGGGTAGGTCGGGGCCCTATCCCGACCATTCTATTATTACTTTCTATGGGCTTGCAGTCTCATGTTTCCCTGTGGTAGTGGAGCCGATCGTGTGGGGCCGTGCATGTATATATGTGTTTGGTTGATTATGTTGGCCGTGTGAGGCCATAGCCTGATAGTAGTGGTGACCTTGCCGGTCACGTAGTTATTCAGTATACTATTATTAAGTTGCAGATAACTAGACAGCATGGTGGCCTTGTCGGCCCGCATAGGTTTCCCTATATGAGATGATTCTGGTTAGCTGATGATATAGTACGGGTGGCTATAAGCCCAGTCATCCGGAGGCTGTATTTACAACCGTTATATAGCCGGTTCGTTTTTTGAAATAGGGCCAGAGTCAGCCAAGCACCAGATGTGCTCAGGCTGGACCGTTTAGCAGCCCAGAGTCTAGTAGTCACTAGGTGCCCGTCATACCCCCCAAGGTGGGGTGTGACATATATTTTGGATCAAGTCATGTTTAATAAATATCTTATCTTATGATCATGATTATGAATGATTTACGAATTCTTTGTAAACTTTGAGCCTTATGTTTGCATCATGATATCTATGTTATGATCATCTTGTCCTACTCTTATGAACTTTTATGTATTTTAAATGTCTGTTTTAATTACCTTGCAATCTTGGTACATTCCATGTACTGACCGCATACAATATGTTGTATTATTTTATGATACAAGCTCCGATCTTCAGACTCAGCCCCATCACAATCCAGTTCTCCGGAGTTAGCATTCAGCTTCAGTGGTGAGTCCTCATCTCCAGAGGACTATTCGTTACCAGTTATCTTGTATTTTCTATTTTCAAACTTGTTGGGTTAGTTGGGCGTGTTGTCCCATCAACCTATCAGATATGTTAGAGGCTTTTCAGACTGTGTGTAGTAATCAGCTTGTCATATATGAAGTGAATTCTGATTCTGATGTCATGTTATGATTAGACTTCCTCTACGTTTATTATGTTAAGTCTTTCGCTTTATTTGATTGAGTTAGAAGTATGTTCATGCCATAGGTCGACTTGGAGTTTCTCGGGGCTCCTTGTCCCGTGTCCCGATCTGGGCCTATGTTCGAGTCATGACAAACTTAGTATCAGAGCAATAGGTTTTGAAGTGTCCTAGGGTGTCTGAAAGCCGTTTATGTAGAGTCTTTTCATGGGTGTGAAGTGCGCCACACTTATGACGAAGAGGCTACGAGACGTTTAGAAAATGTTCCCTTCTTTAATGATCTATGTCATGCGGTGAAATGTCTCTCTTTATCCTTAGAACTCATACTATTCGTGATTGCAGAATCATGCCTCCCCACAGAGTTAATGGCAGAAGAAATGGAAATGGAAATGGCCACGAGAATGGCAATGGAGACAGGCACCAACAATCCCCACCAGCCCATGAGCACCATGCATCGAAGATGGTTTCCCACACTGAATTCAGGGCAGCCATTCAGATGCTAGCACAGGCCTTGACCGCCTAGGTCAACCAGTAGGCAGTAGCGATGTCCCGCAGAACGGGAATGCGGCGGCAGTGAGGGTTAGGGACTTTCTGAGGATGAACCCTCCCGAGTTCTTTGGATCGAATATGGACGAGGATCCATATGATTTCATTGAGAAGATTCTGAAGATCACCCAGATTATGGGGGTGACTAGAGAGGAGTGTGCCGATTTGGCCTCATATCAGTTAAAGGGGGTCGCACGTATCTGGTTCAAATAGTGGAAGGAGAGTAGGGAAATCGGAGCAGGCCCTATCAGTTGGAACGAGTTCCACGCCGCTTTTTTTGATTGGTTCTTCCCTCGGGATATGAGGGAGCTGAAAGCAGCCGAGTTTATAAATCTCAAGCAGGGAAGGATGACAGTTCAAGAGTATGGCTTGGAGTTCACACGTCTATCTAGGTATGCACCCGAGTTGGTGGCGAATCAAAGAGCCCGTGTGAGCAGGTTCATACATAGGATAGCAAACTCCTTGGTCAGGGATTGCCGGACCGCGGTTCTTCTCCTGGATATTGACTTTGCTCGAATTTTACTATACGCGTAGCAGACGGAGGCGGTACAGACGAGTGAGCGGGAGAGGGAGGACAAGAGGGCCAGGACTGATAGCATTGGATTCTCCCAGCCGAGGACTAGTAGGCACCATTATCAATCCCACCAGAGATCTTTAGCCCTAGCGCCATCATCAGCTAGTGTTCCATCCCTACCCAGACGTGATTAGAGGGTTAGAGCGTCAGACTCGAGGAGTTGGGGGAGCATTTCAGGAGATTGCACATTTATAGCCCATGCGAATTGTGTCAAGAACCACCTAAGGAGGTGCTTAGTTGGATTAGATGCTTGTTTAGGTTGTGGCAAACCCGGACACAGGCTTAGAGATTGCCCTTTAGCCAGATCAGGCGATGGTAGAGCCTGCACTCCTGCTTTTAGTTCAATAGCTCCACCAGCATGCCCCACATAATAGGGGGCTTCTACTATCACAGGTGGCGGCGCCAAAATAGATTTTATGCCCTATTTATGTCGCCCAAATTACACCTCGCAATTGAGATATAAAGCGGTCTATGTCAAATATAGTGCCCAATGAAGGTTGAGTTCGATCCCACAGGAATATGGAAAGAACTTGAGTTAATGTGAATGACTATTACTATCGGAATACTTATTTCCTATGGGGGAAATAAATAAAATACTAAACAAGAGTAAAAACAACTAAATGCTTAAGTCAAATTCAGTTTGTGTTCAATCAACAAATTGACTAGGATTGTGTTCCCCAAGACTGCACAACCATAAGGCTTTACAATAGTGATCTACTCTGGTGTTTAACATACAATATCAGTAAGTTATGTTCACCTAAATTGCTAGTCCCCTATCTAGATGATTATTCTATCTTGGCATCTCGATTCCGTACACACCTCATTTAATAGGTAATATAAGATCAAACATGATTTATGGAATTCAACTCATAATCTACCAAGGATGCATAACTTCATGTAATTAGGTTACAACCATTTCACACACTTGTCATAATCACTCCTTTGTGAACTCTTTAGCCACGGACGTTTTAGATTTCAAGGTTTTATAAAAATGATTTTTTTGCAAGAAAATAATATAGAATCCTCCCAAGCTTCGTAGTTCAACAATGGAGATGCAATCTTGTCGTGCAATCAATTAAATCTAAACATAGTGATGACACATAATTTACTTCAATTACTCAAGCCCGCAATTCCTACTCAATCCAACCTGGTCATCAATCTCATAATCAAGTCATTAGGATTAATTATGCAATATTTCCACACCTCCATCAAAATCATAAATTTCTACGGTAATCAAAGGAGAAATGAACCATTCCCATTCAACACAAAAATCGAGTTAGGGAGAACATACTACACCCCATACATACTCAACCTATATTTTCACAATTTCTTCATATTCATGCATGGCTACGAAAAATTAACTGAACAATAAGCAACACCAACACATTACTCAAGCCACTTTATGAATAAGATGTTATCCTCATGCATTCCCAACATATGATCCATATTCCAAACAACCCATCATATTAACATCCCAAATAAATTCCATGATTGCAGTAAATATTTAAATTTAAGAAAAAAGAATGAAGAAGAAATTACACATTATTCAAACCCTAGATCATGATATTCTAAATAAATTAAATCGGATTCTTATTGAAAATATTTTGGGGCACAAGGATGAAAGAATATCCTTGTTGAAGTCCCGCATACCTGATAGACGAAAATCCCACCCGAAAATCTTCCTTGAAGCTTGAAGAACACCTTGGTGAAACCCTAAAATTCTTTAGAAGAGAGGGGGAAGAAGGAGAGTTGAGAGAATGGGGGTTTAGGCATGAAAAGCCCTTAATCGTGCAAGGTAGAACCCAAAATGACGTAGTTTAGGAATCTAGGGCTTACGAATTATGAAAATGCCATTAATGAAAAACCCTGAAAAACTGCTCTGCCCCCGACCACGACTCATACCACGAGTCGTACCATGAAGAAACAACTCGTGGTCACCTTTCGTAGTCACCACTTCTCAAATCCTCTGAATCTGGCCACAACTCGTAGTGACCTTCTACGAGTCGTACAGATAGTCGTTGTATCATCCAACCTCACCAATGACGAGTTAACCACAACTCCTCATGACGACTTATTTCTACAACCTACGAGTCGTACCATGACCCTTAACTCCGTCCTACGAGTCATACCATCACCCGTATAATCATCCATGCGTTAACCTGAAAGACTCGTCACGACTTATGGCCACGGGTCGTACCCACATACTACGGCTCGTGGTGGGGACTCATGGTTGGGAAAATGACTTATCTGATCTGAACCATAGGTCTTCCTACGACTCGTACAATCGACCTACGACTCGTACCTTGAGTCATACTGAGGCAACATTGCAGATTTTTCTGCTAAGCTCATTCCAAATCTTGAATTTTAATCTTGAGAACTTTTGGGGTGTTACATTTGATGATTGACAAAGTCGATGAAATAGGTCAGCCAAGTTGGTCCAAGGGAGTATAAAATTTACTGTCTAAAGAAGCTCACATGGAAGCAGTAAATGTTCCAATAAAAATAAGATGCACATATCAAAAGATGGTTAAGCCATGCCACACAATCTCAAGTGTAATAAACATGTGCTAAATTGAAGTACTGGACTTCTACTACAATACTAAAGAGGCAAAGAGTTTGACTCCCAGAAGGAGTCTCGCTTGAAGTAGAACTTTAAGTCAAGAAAAGTTTGATTGATGGAACTTAGAAGTAAAGAACAACTCTATGAAGAGTTCAGCATGTGCTGATTTGTAAGATTTAGAGTTTGATTAAAACACAAAGGAAGCCAAAAGATAGATTTGAAGAAGGACTCCTACTTGGAGTAGACTTCTAAGGCGCGCAAAGGTAGTTGCTGCAAAGATGTTTAAGAGTTGGGTATATATAGAAGTGTGACTTCTCAAAGCAACTTGTGCACTCACAAAGAGAGAAAAACAAAATATGTAAAGTTTGAGATTTTGCACCATTTGGAGTGTGAAGAAATTCAATTGACGAACTTGGTCCTAGTAAAGTAATAGGCTAGAGTTAGCAATCTTGTACTTGGAGTTAGTTATTGAGTTTTAATTGATGTAATCTTGATTCAGTGAGTTATAAACTAGATTAAGATGATTTTGTCTTCAAGAAGAGTATACTAGGAGACGTTGTGAACACATTCCTAGGGAGGAGTGTGAATAGCTAGGAATTAGAGTTTATAATTCCTTTAGGTTACAAGTGTTGTAATTTGCTGTTTGAAGAGGCTCTTTGAAGTTAGTGAGGTTGGAGAAAATCCTATAGAGGTACAGGCCGTGGTTTTTCACCTTTTGAGCCGGGTGTTTTTCACATAAAATTACTGTGTTCTTTACTTACCGTTTTACTGCATTATTGGAATGCGTCAGACGACCTATTTCAATTGTAGGCAATAAGCTAACGTAAATAAGTAAAATTGTAGTCGTGCAGCCTAACAGATCGACTACATGGTAATCCAGTTACTAGGCGAGAGATTGAGGATTTCAGCAATTGTATTCAGAAGTTAGAAGTGAATGAGCTGGTCTGGAGAGGAGAGTTTTTCACCTGGTCAAACAAGCAAAGTGCAGCAACCAGAATTTATAGTAGACTGGATGGGGCATTTGGAAAAAATGATTGGATGTCTAGTTATGGACATCTAGGAGTTCATTATGGTTCTCCTCACATCTCGAATCATGCCCCAATGTTGTTAAAGATGCAGGTCCCAATGCAAGAAGGGAAGATTCCTTTTAAATTCTTCAATGTATGGATAGATCACCCTATTTTCCTAGTTATAGTGGGGAAATTTTGGAACATTCAAAAGCATAAGGACAACATGAGGAATATATGGATGTAATTGAAAGAACTCAGAAGAGAATTTAGGCTGCTGAATGTTAATGAATTTCAAGTTGTCTCAACTAGAATATTACAGGCTAGAGCAGCTTTGCAGGATATAGAAGGGAAAATGAATCAGCAGGGTTCTGATCTTCTTATTGAAGAAGAGAAAGAAGCTATCACTAGACTTAAGAAGTGGTCTATGATTGATGAGAGTATTCCATAGCAGAAGTCAAAATTGGCCTGATTGAAACTTGGAGATGCCAACACAAAATATTTCTCTGCAGTCATGAAGAAAAGACACCACAGAAAGAATATTTCAGAATTAACATCATTTAATAGGGTGGTTCTGAAGGATAAAGGCCAGATTCAAGAGGAAATTGTTAATTTTTATAAATCTCTTATGGGTAGTTCATGCCACTCCATGCCAGTAGTAGATAATTGTGTAATGAAATTGGGACATGCCCTGTCTCAAACTCAGCAGTTGCAGTTGTGTAGGGATGTTATAGACCATGAGACTTATCAGGGGCTTTGTTCTATTGGGGATGACAAATCACCAGGGGAGGATGGGTATAATGCAAGGTTTTTTAAGAAGGCTTGGTCAGCGATCAAGGGGGATATATATGATGTAATTCAGACCTTTTTTCATACAGGTAAGATGTTTAAAGGGATAAATTGTACTACCATCACCCTAATACCTAAGGTCTCTAATCCTAGTACCATTAAGGAATATAGGCCTATTTATTACTGCTCAGTATTATATAAGATTATAGAAAAGGTTCTTGCTAACAGGTTACAAAAGGTGATACCTTCAATTATTTCAAATACTCAGGCTGGATTTATACCTAGGAGGAAGGTGGTTGATAATGTTATTATGGCTCATGAGTTATTCAAGGCTTACTCAAGGAAGCATATCTCTCCTAGATGTGTCATCAAAGTTGATATCCAGAAAGCCTATGATACTGTTGATTGGTTCTATCTAAAGAAGGTCATAGAAGGTATTGGTTTTCCTAAAAGATTTATACAGTGGGTTATGTCATGTGTTTCTACTGTGAATTACACTGTTATAGTGAATGGAGAACACACCAAGCCTTTTGATACAGCTAGGGGCCTGAGGCAAGGGGATCCCATGTTCCTATTTTTGTTTTCTATTGGGATGGAGTATCTCAGTAGGAATTTGTTGAATTTAAAATAGAACATTCTGTTCAAATATCATCCTAGATGTTCCAAACTTGATATAACTCATTTGAGTTTTGCTAATGATTTACTTATATTTCCTAGAGGTGATTGTTCTCCAGTCACTCAATTGAAGGCTAAGTTTGATACTTTCTCCTCAGCTTCAGGATTACAAGCTAATCTCACCAAAAGTTCTATATACTATGGAGGGGTTGATGATATTACTAGGCAGCAAATTCAAATGATACTTGGTTATAGTCAAGGTTCATTGCCTTCTACTTATCTAGCATTCCCTTGCCTACAAAAGAACTAAGTGCATTATAGTGGCAGCCTCTAGTAGATAAGATAATGGCCATAATAACAACATGGACAGCAAAGAAGCTCTCTTATGCTGGCAGGATTCAATTGGTTCAGACAGTTATATTTGGGATTCAATCTTACTAGGCTCAAATGATTGTTATGCCAGTTAAAGTGCTTAAACAGATAGAAGCTCATTACAGAAGTTATATATGATATGGAGTGGAGACTATTACTAAGAAGGGCCTGGTTTCTTCGGATAGAATTTGTTCACCTAAAGTTGCAGGTGGACTGAATCTGGTGAAGCTCAAGTTGTGGAACAAAACTGCTATCTTGAAGATGTGTTGGGAATTGGCTGCTAAGAAAGATAAGCTTTGGATAAAATGGATTCATAGCTATTATTTAAAGGAGCAAGATATGAGAGTTGTAACCACTCCCCCGCAAGCTTGTTGGATGATGAGGAAGGTATTTAATGCTAGATCTCACCTGTCTCTTATGGGTCTAGTGATTAAGCAAACTTATCTAAATCTTGTTGGTGATATGCCATGTGTACCTTGGAAAGGATAGATGTCAAAGAACCAAGCAAGACCTAAAGCCATCTTTACCATGTGGCTTCACCTGCAGGGAAGGTTACTCATAGTGGATATATTAATGAAATGGGGAATACAAGTTGAGGATAAATGCAAGTATTGTGGCGTTGAATGGGAAACTAATCATCATTTGACATATGTATGTATAGAGACTAGGAAGATTTGGAATCGACTTGTCACGCCCCAAAACTAGGGTAGGGCGCAACTGGCACTCGATTCATGATTGATCGAGAAGCCGACTATATGACATCTATAACTGTAACACTTAGGCCATCCAGGACACCTGTCACAATCAACTGGAGTATAAACTAGACCCATAAGGTCTTAACAATACATGGTAAACAACCGAAATGCAACCAAGGCAATGAGTGTGCTAAACCAAGCAACAATAAGCCGACGAGGCCACAAACTGAACAACACTGTATACACTAAGTCCACAAAGCCTCTAAAGAGTAAAGTGACTGATGGTCGCAACAGGGCTCCGACCTACCCATAACTGCATCTCAAAACTCAAGCATAAATAACTAAGCCCTAGCTCCAGGAAGAAAGGAGCATACCAACCATCCATTGATATCACTAACTGCTACTCAACTGGCAATCCTGACCTCTATCTGTACCAGCGGCACTAACATAAGTCCCCAAGCGAAGGGACGTCAGTACGAATGAAATGTACTGGTGTGTAAGCTTGAAATTGTAAACATGAGATAGCAATCCTGTAATAACTGAATCAGTACATAAACATATAAAGGATAGATATAACCTGGAATCTGCAACCTATAATTGATAACAACTTACTATAACATAAGTGAATTCAACATAACTGAACCAGGAATAAGGAATAGTAACAACCCGGAATCCTGGAAATAGAAACCTGATAACAACTCTATAATGAGATGAAAATGCAATTAGGAAATGCACAAGAAAGAAACTATAACTGTAATGCCAGCGACCAGCAAACCATAAATCCATATATAAAATTCTTCCAGCCAGTGTACCACACCGGGATAAAATAAAAATATCTCCAGGCTGTGTACCACACTTGGGTGAAATAAAAATATCTCCAGCTGGTGTACCACAGCGGGGTAAAATAAAAAAATCTCCAACTGATGTATCACACCGGGGTAAAATAAAAATATCTCCAGTCGGTGTACCACACCAGAGTAAAATAAAAATAGCTTCAGCCGATGTACCATACGGGAGTGAAACAAAAATAAATCTCAATCGCAATCATAAATGGAGCTGATAGGGCTCATACAGACTATCTGAATACTGAATACCATGAAATATGCCAACTCAGTAACTATAACATGTGTAGGATCTTACTGCGACCCCTAATACTACAATTATTCCATACACATATAGGTCTTTCATTTAGAAATTAAATACATACATATGCTATGAATGAATTCTAGGGGAAGTTCCTAGAACTGGAATATCATAAACACTGTGCAGACACACCTTCATGATTTTAAACATCTCCTAGCAATTCTAACATGAGGAGTAGAGAGGAAGAGCTTAACTTAACATTTTTCTATTAACAATCTTCACATTCATTTCGTGCTTATATTCTTTTGACTTTCATACTTTCATATCAAGAATTATGAGTGTACATCATTCATTGCACATCATATCACATCTCGAGGTAACTTATGAACAGGAAGACATAACCTGCGTATCCCAAACTTGGAGCTTTTTAACATAAAAATGCTAGGAAACTGTCTCGGAGCTGCCTTAAGATAAATAAAGAGTTATAGTCGTGCTTTAGACAACATAGGAAAAGCTCGTGTGAAACTTTGCAATATACGAGGACCTTAGAAAGGCATAGCAGCATTATAAACATTTTAGAAACTTCCAAGAAAAAAATTCTTTAAAACTTTAAAAAGTTAATCCAACTCTTAGAACAAATAATCAAAGATAATTGTTTAAAAAGTACAACGAAGAACTTCTTCTTAACTTGAGTCACTATCTAAAAGTATTTGATTCTAATAATTTCTTAAGAAGTTAACACTTTACTGGCCTTTCATTATCTTAACACAACTGAACATAACCAACTTTATTTATAACTTTTTTATGCTAAATGTCATTAGAACAGGGTAAATCTTGCTGGCCATTTTCCTAACTCGTTAAAAATTGAAACACTTATCATCTAAGTTAACAACCTTTAGCTTTACTTTGCGTATTCATCATAAATTCTTTTCCAAACAGGATTCATGATCCCTACTTAATTATTTACTCTCGTATTCATTATTCCAGCAATTCTTATACGTACTTACCTTTTTACCTAATTGCCAACCTTATCTCTTAAACATCATCTTGTTCATATTTTAACATCGCTTGAGGGTTCTTGAAATCAACTACGGACAGAGGGCATATAACTCGCATTTTACCTTAAAAGATCTAACATTTACTCTTATCTCTCCATTGCTACTAGAGCCTCAACTTTTACTCTTAGGTTAATTTCCTTATACATCTCCAACTTTCAAAGAACATTCTACATGTCTACTTAAAGCCTTAAGCAATTCTCAGGAGGTCTAGATAACTCAAGAGCTCTAATAAACATATAGTAACTTTCTAAAGGTCATCCTTGTCGCTTTAGCGCATAATTTGAACGTAAGCATAAACGTATATATTATGATTTTCGTATAACCTGTTAACATCAAGATATTGTGCATAACCTTCCAATAAAAATGGTTCCATAGAAATATCAATAGTTTACCCATTCGGGTTCTACTTTCCAAGTTTAACGTATCGGTTAATTAAGAAAGAATTAATTAGTCGATTAGCTTAAGGGAGAGGGATCGTGGAACCATCTCATGGCCCTAGTTACCTTAAAATATGAATATAAGAGGGTAGATAACTTTCATAAGGAAATTCCATTTTGTTACCCTCGTTATCCCTTCTTGAGTTAAAACTGATTTCAATTATTAGGTTTGTCCGCGCATCGTCGTCTTGCCATATTTACCAATTTTCTTTGCAACCATAATGTGAAAAAACTTTGAAACCACAAATACAAAATATAATGTAAAGTACCAGCTCACAGTGCCCATGCCGAGGGGACTTCAGACTCAATTTACAACTATGACCATAATCAAAGGCAATTGCCCTCTCCGATTCACATTCATGCATTCCAACTCTTTAGCAAATATACAACTTAATACCAAGTAATTCTAGAAAATGGGAAGAACCATAATATGATACTATGGAAGCTCAAGTACAGGGGAATGTGGATTAATCCTTGGCATGAATTCATTCTTGAAAATCAAGAGAAAAAGAACACCTTACATACCTTTTTCAGATGAACTTTTCTCTAGCCGATTTTCTATTTCAATGATCAACCTTCAACCTCCTTAATACAGTGGTTTTATAGGTCAATGAAAAGATTAATATATAGCATAAAATTCATCCAAAATAACTAATCAAAGGCAGTCACAATAGCAACAACAACACACGGCAACATCAACAACATTTAGCCATTTTCTCAACTAGTTTTCAGTTACTTTTGAGGGAGGAACAAAAGGAAATTTTACCTTAGTTTTCTCTAATTATTCCCCTAAATATGAAGTATAATTCCATCAAAATAATCATCCAAAAAACCTAAGGAAAATGAGCAAAACTCAGCTCACAAACAGTCCATCGGCAGCTCACTTAGCTGCCAATTTCCAGATTTTCGCTTTACAATTTGAGAGGTTTAAAAGGGGGGAAATACTTACCTTTTACTGAGGGTTTGTTCTTTGTTAAAAATAGTAGTAATTGACCTCAACTTCTTGTCCAAAATGCAGCAACCCTGCTGTCCAAAATGCAGCAAAAACAGTTCACCAACACACCTCCAATCTTCTAGCCTTTTAATCAAGAATTCAAGAAAGGTTAGTAGTAGAATTCTTACCTTTTATACTTGTGTTTAATCCCTACCAAGAGGGAACATATATGTAGCTTATAACAGCTTCACAAGTGCAGAAAATTCACCAAAGCAACACTACCCAAGTGCAGCCAAAACAACCACCAACACACCACCTTCACCATATGATAGCTCCCCTTCACTTAGCTTTACTTTTAATGGAGTTTAGATTGGTGTTCTCCTTAGTTGTTTGCTGGAAATTTGAGAGAATTTCAGAGGATATGCAAGCACCTCAATTCTGGAAACGTTGAAAATGATTTCATAACACACAAC
The DNA here is from genome assembly GCA_035772735.1 of Datura wrightii. Lineage (NCBI taxonomy): Eukaryota > Viridiplantae > Streptophyta > Magnoliopsida > Solanales > Solanaceae > Datura > Datura wrightii. Next base: position 31,560,817 of record JASDFA010000004.1, read on the forward strand.
TTAGAATATAAAGGTTGTTGGGTGATGGCCGTTTTTAGGGCAGTGGCCACCTCACTGCCCGATAGTGTCACGGTAAAACGTCTATAACTTTTTACTCCAAACTTCGATTAACAAGCGGTTTGATGTTATGAAAACTAGAGTCAAATAAATTTAATTTGATAGCGTGTGGAGCTTCTAGTTCATTAATTACTAGGAGATATGGTCGTTTAAAGTTGACCTTAACTTATAAACTTCACATACTCTTTGTTTTTCCATTTGTACACATTTTCCTTGTTATCTACGATCAATATACAACCCGTACTTCCCTTAACATAGCATAGAAACATCAAATGATTACCAAAAATTTTCCGCAGTGTAACATCCTCCCCCCCCCAGGAACATTCGTCCTCGAATGCCATAACACCTTTAACTCATCCTTGTCTTCCGTCATAAATATACATTCCATATATTCATAAACATATCCTTTCCAGTCGTTGCTTCATATCAAACTATACTTATTTAACTCAATCTATTTACCTAACATAAGGCAGACGTGCCTTAACACTACATAATCGATGAACTTTTCTAACCATAAGAAAATTTATACACTACCACTACAGATAATTAACTCCAATACCACTTTTCATTCACTACTTAAGATACAAGATCAATGTTAAATATGAAGTTGTGCATTTACCTTTGCTTTTACCATGGCCCGTTATTAACTGTCCTGATAACTGAAACTAAAGCCTGATCTAGGGACAAAGAAGGAACTAAATCTCCAGGAGAAATTGAATGTCTGGCCACCTGGGGCCTTGAAACACCACATGGGCCTTAAATAATCCTGTTGACCTGGTCTCCCCACTTTATTATACTTCTTTGTTGGTACTTGGAAACAGTGAATCAGATTCCTCTATGAAAATGCTTGTATCTAAGAAATAGTCATGTCTATCTGGGTAGACATTCCCAAACACTCTCAAACCAGATAGGGTCCCAAACCTAATACAATTGATATACTCTATCCCTCATATTCCGCACCCTATCTGAAGCATATCGGACCAAAGAATTAAACCTGAGACTATATTCGTGAATACTCATGCTGCCTTGCTTTAGGTACAAAAACATACTAACTCGAACTCGTTGAAGTTCCCGTGGTAAGTACTGATCTATAAAGGCTAGGGGATATATGCTCAAAACCCACGGGCACTACAGTTCTCAGAAGTATTCTCCTAGACACTTCCATTAATTTCAACAACTGATTTTTGAAATGTCACTATTTGGGTTAACATCTGAAATGCTTTCTCAAAATCTCATCCCTTTGATATAGCTAAGGGTGCTGAAGGATAAAAAACTCTACCTCCTCCTCGCTCTATTGAAACTGGGAAAACATGAGGGGCTGAATACCTTCCCACGATAGCTCTGACTAGAACCAGAGGAATTGTAACATGGGTAGTAACACAAAACTCACTTCGAGCATATAATCTATTTCTCGGATCGATAGAAGGGCTAGTGGGACCCTTTGAAGCATCAGTGTCGATATATCCCGTAGCCATCTACCTTACTCCAGGTGAATTCTAAAACATAAGCACGATTTAGACTTCAAACAGCCTTTACATCTTTGCTTTATAGCACGATATATTAATGAACAAAGTGAAACAACTCCTAAATGCCATGTAGCCTCCTGATTATAAGTATGGTGCACAACATACCCATAAGAACGACTCTACTAGACACGACTTGTGGACTCCCTAGGATAAGACTTAGCTCTGATACCAAGTCTGTCACGACCCAAAACTAGGGTAGGGCGCAACTGGCACTCGATTCATGATTGATCGAGAACCCAGCTCTATGACATCTATAACTGTAACACTTAGGCCATCTAGGCCACCTGTCACAATCAACTGGAGTATATAAACTGGACCCATAAGGTCTCAACAATACAGGGTAAGCAACTGAAATGCAACCAAGGGAATGAGTGTGCTAAACCAAGCAACAATAAGCCGACGAGGACACAAACTGAATAACACTATACACACTAAGTCCACAAAGCCTCTAAAGAGTAAACTGACTGATGGTAGCAACAGGGCTCCGACCTACCCATAACTGCATCTTAAAACTCAAGCATAAATAACTAAGCCCTAGCTCCAAGAAGAAAGGAGCATACCAACCATCTGTTGATCTCACGAACTGCTCCTCAATTGGAAATCCTGACCTCTACCTGCACCTGCGGCACGAACACAGGTCCCAAAGCGAAGGGACGTTAATACAAATGAAATGTACTGGTATGTAAGCCTGAAATCGTAAACATGAGATAACAATCCTGTAATAACTGACTCAGCACATAAACATATAAAGGATAGATATAACCTGGAACTCTGCAACCTGTAATTGATAACAACTTATTATACTATAAGTGAACTCAAGATAACTGAACCAGGAATAAGGAATAGTAACAACCCGGAATCCTGGAAATAGAAATCTGATAACAACTCTATAATGAGATGAAACTGCAATTAAGAAATGCACAAGAAAGTAACTATAACTATAATGCCAGCAACCAGCCAACCATAAATCCATATAAAAAATTCGTCTAGCTGGTGTACGACATTGGGTTAAAATAAAAATATCTCCATCCGGTGGACTAAAATAAAAATATCTCCAGTCGGTGTACCATATCGAGGTAAAATAAAAATATCTCCAGTCGGTGTATCATATCGGGGAAAAATAAAAATATCTCCAGCCGGTGTACCATATCGGGGTAAAATAAAAATATCTCCAGTCGGTGTATCATACCGGGATAAAACAACAACAAATCTCAATCGCAATCATAAATGGAGATGATAGGGCTCATACAAACTATCTGAATACTGAATACCATGAAATATGTCGACTATAACATGTGCAGGATCTTACTACGACCCCTAATACTACAATTATGCCATACACATATAGGTCTTTCATTTAGCATTTAAATACATACATATGCTGTGAATGAATTCTAGGGGAAATACCTAGAACTGGAATATCATAAATACTGTGTAGACACACCTTCATGATTTTAAACATCTCCTAGCAATTCTAACACGAGGAGCAGAGAAACAGCTTAACTTAACATTTTCTATTAACAATCTTCGCATTTATTTCATGCTTATATTCTTTTGACTTTCATACTTTCATATCATGAATTATGAGTGTACCTCATTTGTTGCACATCATATCACATCTCCAGGTAACTTATGAACAGGAAGACATAACTTGTGTATCTCAAACTTGGAGCTTTTTAACATAAAAATGCTAGGCAACTGTATAGGGGCTGCCTTAAGATAAATAAATACTTATAGTCATGCTTCAGACAAAGTAGAAAAAGCTCGTCTGAAACTTTGCAATATATGAGGAGCTTAGAAAAGCTTAGCAACATTATAAATATTTTATAAACTTCCAAGAAAAAGATCCTTTAAAACTTGAAAAACTTAATCCAACTCTTAGAACAAATAATCAAAGATAATTGTTTAAAAAGTACGACGAAGAACTTCTCCTTAACTTGATTCACTGTCTCAAAATATTCGATTCTAATCATTTCTTAAGAAGTTAACACTTTACTGGCCTTTCATTAGCTTAACACAATTGAACTTAACCAACTTTATTTATAACTTTTTTTGCTAAATGTCATTAGAACAGGGTAAATCTTGCTGGCCATTTGCCTAACTCGTTAAAAATCAGAACACTTATCATCTAAGCTAACAACCTTTTGCTTTACTTTTCTTATTCATCATAAATTCTTTTCCAAACAGGATGCATGATTCCCTACTTAATTCTTTACTCTGGTGTTCATTATTCCAGCAATTCTTATACGTACTTACCTTTTTACCTAACTGCCAACCTTATCTCTTAAACATCGTCTTGTTCATATTTTAACGTCGCTCAAAGGTACTTGAAATCAACTATGGACAGAGGGCATATAACTCACATATTACCTTAAAAGATCTAACATGTACTCTTATCTCTCCATTGCTACTAGAGCCTCAACTTTTACTCTTAGGTTAATTTCCTTACACATCTAAAACTTTTAAAGAACATGTGACGTGTCTACTTAAAGCCTTAAGCAATTCTCAGGAGTTCTAGATAACTCAAGATCTCTAATAAACATATAGCAACTTTCTAAAGGCAACCCTTGCTGCTTTCGCGCGTAATTTGAACGTAAGCATAAACGTATATATTATGATTTTCATATAACCTGTTAACTTCAAGATATTTTGCATAACCTGCCAATAAATATGGTTCCATAGAAATATCAATAGTTTACCCATTTGGGTTCTTTTTTCCAAGTTTAACGTATCATTTAATTAAGAAACACATTAATTAGTCGCTTAGCTTAAGGGAGAGGGATCGGGGAACCATCTCATGGCCCTACGTACCTTAAAATATGATATAAGAGGGTAGGTAACTTTCATAAGGAAATTCCATTTCGTTACCCTCGTTAGCCCTTCTTGAGTTAAAACTGATTTCAATTATTAGGTTTGTCCGCGCATCGTCGTCTTTCCATGTTTACCAATATTAGCAACCATAATGTGAAATAACTTTGAAACCACAAATAAATAACATTATGTAAAGTACCAGATCACAGTGCCCATGCCGAGGGGACTTCAGACTTAATTTATAACTATGACCATAATCAAAGGCAATTGCCCTCTTCGCTTCACATTCATGTGTTCCAACTCTTTAGCAAATACACAACTTAATATCATGTAATTCTAACAACTGGTAAGAACCATAATATGATACTATAGAAGCTCAAGTATAGGGGAATACAGATTAATCCTCGGCATGAATTCGTTCTTGAAAATCAAGAGACAAAGAACGCCTTACATACCTTTCTCCGATGAACTTTTCTCTAGCCGATTTCCTATTTCAATGATCAACCTTCAACCTCCTTAATACAGTTGTTTTATAGGCCAACGAAAATCTTAATCTATAGCAAAAAATGCAGCCAAAATAACTAACCAAAGGTAGTCACAATAGCAACAACAACACACGGCAACATCAACAACATTTAGCCATTTTCTCAACTAGTTTTCACTTACTTTTGAGGGAGGAACAAGAGGAAATTTTACCTTAGTTTTGCTATAATTCTTCCCCTCAATATTAATTATAATTCCAGAAAAATAATCAGCCAAAAAGCCTAAGGAAAACGAGCAAAACTCATCTCACAAGCAGTCCATCAGCAGCTCACTTTGCGACCAATTTTCAGATTTTAGCTTTACAATTTGACAGGTTTAAAAGGGGGGAAATCCTTAACTTTTTCTGGGGGTTTGTTATTGGTTTTAATTAGGAGTGATTGACCTCAACTTCTTGTCCAAAAATGCAGCAACCTGCTGTCCAAAACGCAGCAAAAACAGTTCACCAATACACCAAACACACCTCCAACTTCTAGTCTTTTAATCAAGAATTCAAGCAAGGTTAGTACTAGAATTCTTACCTTTTATACTTGTGTTTAATCCCTACCAAGAGGGAACATATATGTAGCTTAGAACAGCTTCAAAAATGCAGAAAATTCACCAAAGCAACACTGCCAAGTGCAGCCAAAACAGCCTCCAACACACCACCTTCACCATATGATAGCTCCCCTTCACTTAGCTTTACTTTTAATGGAGTTTAGCTTAGTGTTCTCATTAGTTGTTTGCTGGAAATTTTAAATAATTTCAGAGGATAAGCAAGCACCTCAATTCTAGAAACGTTGAAAATGATTTCATAACACACAACTTAAAATATAAAGGTTGTTGGGCGGTGGCCACCTTACTGCCCAATAGTGTTACGGTAAAATGTCTATAACTTTTTACTCCAAACTTCTATTGACAAGTGGTTTGACGTTATGAAAACTAGACTCAAAGACCTTTAATTTGATAGGTCGTGGGACTTCTAGTTCATTATATACTGGGAGATATGGTCATTTAAAGTTGACCCTAACTTATAAATTTCACATACTCTTTGTTTTTTCATTCGTACACATTTCCCTTGTCATCTACAATCAATATACAACCCGTACTTCCTTTAGCATAGCATAAAAACATCAAATAATCACCAAAAAGTTTTTGGGGTGTAACACGATTGTTGAAATGGCTGATTATGCAGCAGTTCAGCAGCTTGTCATGGCCAGATTTCTTACAGTGGTTGATTATACGGTCCAAAGGAAAAAGGGTTGGTGCTTACCTGATCGAAATGGTGTATGCTGAATTCTTCCATATGCTGTGGATAGAAAGGAATCAAGAATTTTTAACAAGAAAGAACAATCCATAGATATAGCGAGGCATATTGCTAGTATTTGCAGTCTTAGAGCTACAGGAAAGGTTAAATGTTTATTAGATCAGTGTATATATTAACCGTTAGGAGTTGAGTTTGGTAGAGTAGAAAGTTTATAGGTATAGCAGATTGAATTTTGTTTCTGCTTGGTTTTGTATTTTTCACTTGGTGATTATTAAAAAATTTATTTACCAAAAAAAATGAGGTGCTTTAATTATTATTTTTTTATTATATTTCAGTTACATGAAAGTACCCCAAAAAAATTAAATCTATCCTCCTTGTTCTGCCAAAGGGGAACATGTTAAAAAAAAATTAAAAATATTTTAAATAGAACCTCGTTGGACATCCAACGAGGTACTTCTTATATTTTTAATTATATTTTACTTAAGAAATATAAAAATTAAATAGAACCTTGTTGGAAACCCAACAAGGTTCGAGAAATTTTATCTTTTTAAAATTTTTTAAGAAAGTGCCCGTTTTGGTGAACTTCCAGATCTTTGATCCATTTTGACATTTTCTAAATATTTTTTGCCCTTTTGATGTCAGACTCATCATTATGTAGTTACTAGTTTTTGGACACATGCTTTGCACATGTATCCTATAAATAATGTATATCTATAGTTATATTTATGCATATAAATTCTTAAATATTTAATTAAGCTGTAGATTATAAATTTAAATAAAATCAGTTTGGACATCAAGCAAAAATATGTTTAATTTCAAACTCTATGTAACACTTCTCAGAAAAAATTCTTCTTGAATTTTTTAATGTCTTTCTATTTATATTTTCATGCACAACAGGATACATAATATCACGTCTTTCCTGTAAATTTCAAATGATATACTGCACATTTTCTTTGTGAAAAAATAAAAGAAGGCAAAAACAAAAAAGACTACAAAAATAAAAACTTTGTTATGAAATAATAAAGAAAGAACAAAAATATTGTAGAGAAAGAGAAAAGGAGAGAAATTCTTATTTCTCTTGCTGGGGTGAAAAACAATGAAGGAGAACCCCTCTATTTATAGGGATCATTCCTCATAACTTTTCTCTAAAAGATAGACTTTCACTATAATATAAACACATGTATCCACTGCAATACAAATACCTTTATAGACATTCACTATAATACAAATCCATTTATAACACTCCTCCTTGAATGTCTATTTGATAGATAATGTGTCTCGTTAAACCCTTACAAGAAAAAATCCAGTGGGAAAAGATCTAGTGAAGGAAAAGAGTACATATATCTAATAATATGCATTTTGGCTACCTCATTAAAAACCTTACAAGGAAAACCCAGTGGGACAAAACCTCGTAAGGCAAAAAGAGTACAATGCATATTAACTCTCCCTAATGAGAACATCCTTGAATCTTTGCATCCCGATCTTGTGCACCATCTTCTTGAAAGCTGCAGTTGGTAGAGATTTGGTGAATAAATCAGCCACATTGTCACTTGAACGAATCTGTTACACATTGATATCACCATTCTTTTGGAACTCATGTGTGTAGAAAAACTTTGGCAAGATGTGCTTCGTTCTATCTCATTTAATTAATTCTTCCTTTAGTTGTGTTTTGCATGCTGCATTATCTTCATATAAAATTGTTGGTACTTTTTCACGTTTCAAACCACATTTTTCTCTAATGAGATGTATCATGGACCTTAACCACACACATTCTCAGTTTGCTTCATGAATAGCTATTATCTCAGCATGATTTGATGAAGTGGCTACGAGACACTATTTTGTAGATCTCTAAGATATGGCAGTACCTCCACATATGAACACGTAGCTAGTTTGAGATCGAGCTTTGTATGGCTCAGATAAATATCCAGCATCAGCATAACCAACAAGATGGGGACTGCAATTATTAGAATTATATAAGCTCATATCGGTAGTCACCAACAAGATGGGGACTGCAATTGTTAGAATTATATAAGCTCATATCGATAGTCACCAACAAGATGGGGACTGCAATTGTTAGAATTATATAAGCTCATATCGGTAGTCCCTTTGAAATACCACATTATGTGTTTGATCCCATTTCAATGTCTCCTAGTAGGAGCAGAACTATATCTTGCTAACAAATTAACTGAAAAGGCTATATCAGGTCTTGTAGTGTTACCAAGATACATTAGTGAACCAATTGCACTAAGATATGATACTTTAGGACCAACAATTTCCTCGTTCTTTTAAATCCTTCAAGAATTTTCATATATACTTCAGTCTATCTAGACATGAAAATAATTTCATTATACGCATTGCAAGTATTTCATGTATTTTCAGACTTATGTGTAACTTCAAAATAATTGCATTCACCACCGAAGGACCTCTCCATATAATAATGTCAGAATTTGCAAAACATCTTTATGCCACAAGAATCCATTTATACTCACTGGCATTATACTTGTATTGCGTATTTTTATTTGGCTAATCATTTATCTGTCCATACTTTTTGATAGATTTGAATTCAAGATCCTCGTCAATATTTATAACATTGAGCGCTACATTATATCAAAGGTATTGTCGAAGATCATTTTGATATAAGTTCCAATGCAACATAACTTATTGAGATCTCTTCATTTTTCATCATTTTCAGGTACCTAAACCTTCGCCAAGGTTTTATGAAGTGTTATGTCATGGAGCTTTCTTAAAGCACTTGCCTCATTATTATGGCCATCTTAATCATTTGCTCCTCTCCTTCTTCAAGGAGTTGCTATATGTTAAATAAACATATTTCATACCAAATTTTATTTGAGAATTTTGTTCTCATAACCAATGGTTTATCTATAATTGGAGGCATACAATTTTTGCTAAACCAACTTAGATATGAACCAGCATTATCAACGTGATTTTATAGTTTGGAACTGCTCTTAATTTAACAATTCAAGTAAACAACCTTGCAAAAATCAATTGCAAGTTGATACCAAAGAACATGTGACCATACCATAGATGCATTTATTATATAATAGCAAACAGTTCACATGGAAGGTGAACGGGCCCATGTTCACCCTTTTATAAGTTCCAAAATTTCAGGGAATATAATTCCAATCTTAGCTGATCAAGATCATTCTATCACGAGAATAAGAAATACGAGAATTCTTGAAGAATCTTTTATTTCTTCAACATATAGCTACGTGAATTCTCAATTATTTTTGCATCACATTTAAACCGGGATGGTCAACCAGTTATGCCAATTTATCTTTATTTCAGTAAACTTCTAGTTTACTTTCGTATGTGACTTTGTCATCATACTCATGTTTATGTACTACAAACAAAAGAAAATGACGGGTAATCTTTTACATAAATATTTATAACCCGCTTTAATTATAGTAATATGAAGATATTAAATCTTCCCATAATTTATAGTCTCAAATTTTTTTTTCAATATCTTTGAAACTTATAAGTTTCCTTTTGAAACTTACTAGTACACATTAGCTCTTCTAGAGCTCTCAATTATTTTTGTGTACTAGCACATATTCCATCATATCAACATCATTAATAGTTTCTCCACATAGTTTCAACTTAGAAATAATTTTGAACGTTGAAGAGTTGTACTCATGAACAAACTTATAGTCTTGATGGATCCAATCATATCGTGCCTTTGGGTGGATGACCATATTCAGGTGGTCATATCTTGCTTTTAGGCTATTCCACAAAACAAGTGGATCCTTAACCATGAGATATTCAATTTTAAGAATTTTGTCAAGATAATGACGCAAGAATATCATAGCCTTAGCACGATCTTCGTTTGATGCTTTATTTTCACTTTTAATGGTGTCTCCAAGACCCATTGCATCCATTTGGATTTCAGCATCTAACATCCATGAAAGGTAGTTCTTGCCCGAACTTTAAAGGGCAACGAAATCAAGTTTCGTAAGGTTAGCCATATTAAAAGAAAAAGAAAAATAATACTTTGGCCTTCAAATTTTGAGACGGTAGAGTCGTCAAGCAACAATATCACCAAAGGAATATCATTCTTATGGTTAAGTAATGCATCTCTTGAAAAAGAAATTTTAATTTTTCTTACCTCAGATCTTTCAAAGTGAGTGCTCAAGCAGCGACTCATGCTAATAACGTGTTTTGAAATAATAAAGAAAGAACAAAAATATTGTAGAGAAAGAGAGAAGAAGAGAAATTCTTATTTCTGTTGACACTACTAAAAATTGTGTGAATACCCAGGGAAAGGAACCGACAGATAGGGTCGATGGTGAAAAATTGAGGAAAAATCAAACTTGTTCGTCATTTTATTTTTTTATTTAATTTTTACATAATTATTTAATAAACCTACGGTGTCCACCGGATATGCCGTCAGTAAGTTTCACACATTTTTGCATGAATAATATTTACCGGGATATAATTTTAATATCCGACGGACAGAGTCGTGTGGAATTAAAAAATAAAATTTTAATTTACTTACCCGACGGACAGAGTTGATAAATGAATTTATTATTATTTCTTAAAGAATAATAATAATAATAATAATAACAATAATAATATATAAATTTAAAATAATTTCTACATACCGATGGACAGGATCGATTTGTCCGTCGGTTATTAGTCAAGATCTGGGTCAACTCATTAAATGGACAAATCGACGGACTAACCGGCCCTGTCCGTCGGTTTGTCGTTTAATATCGGTCGACCAGGCCCTTTCTTCTCCCATTTCTCCCTTCTCTCTTCTCTCTCCTTTCACTCCAGCGATTCTCACCCCCAAACCCCATTGTCGGACCTTCCTTGTCTCCAGCGTCCCTCCCAGATCACCGGCGAACCTCCCACCGCCTAGCTTTCATTCACAACTGCCGCCCCTCCTCTCCAATTTCAAGTTTAGGGTTTTTAAAATTTTTAATTACATTATTATTGTTTGATTTTACGTTAAATATTAATATATTAGTCTATTTAGGTTAATTTTTATCCATTAATTTAGTGATTTATCAAGTAACTGATGTGTATTAACTTGAATTCTTGAGAAAAGTAGAGATTTGTTAACCTAAGTATGTGTATTGATGTCTTTTTTTATTGAAATAATTGTATTTGTGGTTCATTGTTAATATGAATGTGTTAGTTAATTTAGAATTTATAAAGTTAGTTTATTTTCTGTTCTTGATATTTTTTTTTTGTTTGTTGATATTTTAGTTTAATTTTGTTTCTTGATATTCCGGTTCTTGATATTGTTATGTAGATTAATAATTATTAAAATGTAGATATAATTCAAATGTAATAATTATTGATATTTCATATTCATAGTTCAATTATTACAAAAATTTAGTTTAATTTAGGTTCTTGATTTTGTTAAGTAAACTAATAATTTAAATTTAATAATTATTAAAATGTAGAATAATAATATATTAATTCAAAGTTAATAATTTTTAAAATTTCATATTCATATTTCAATAATTATAAAAATTTAGCTTAATTTAGGTTCTTGATATTTTTATGTAGTTTAATAATTTAAATTTCATAATTACTAAAATGTAGATTAATTATATAATAATTCAAAGTTAATAATTATTAAAATTTCCTATTAATAAATCAATAATTACAAAATTTATCATTACATACTCAAATTCCTTAACCACATATAATTTTAGTAATTAATAATTATTAGATATTAATTCAATAATTTCATCAAAATTTGACTTACTTTTGGAGGATGTTTATAGAATAATTAGTGACCATTAAATAATAAAATTTAATTATCAATATAAATTAATTAATTTTAATTTATATGTGTAAACTAAAATATATTTATTTTTTTAGATGAATCATCGCATATGGATGTATGATAGAACTAATGCAAATCGTGGGGGCATGAAAGATGAATTTGTTGAAGATGTTAGAGGATTTATCAACCATGCAATGTTGCTATACCCTTTTCAAACAGATGGATTGATTAGGTGTAAGTGATGCATTGGCATGAAGTTGTTTAAACCTGATTAAGTTGTAGCTCATATTTACCATTATAGGTTTAAGCCTAGATATTTTGTGTAGACTGATTATGGTGAGACTGATAGAGAGAATGGTATATTTTATAATATAATCAGTGAAAATAGTAGGTCTGCACATGATCAAAGTAGTGTTCAACATGAGAGAGTGCATGAAATGGTTAGTGATGGGTTCAGAATATAATATAGGATGGAACCCGAATAATATTTCGAAGAAACTCCCAATGAAGAAGCAATGCGTTTCTACGAACAACTAGAAGAGGCTCGTCCTCCACTATGTGTAGGGAGTCCGCATTCTGAGTTGTCCATTGCAGTTAGACTAATCAATATCAAATCAGATTGGAGTGTTCCTCAAGCTGCTATGGACTCTGTGGTCGGTTTTTTTGGGGAACTCGTTAACCCTGAGTTGAACGTACTTAAGAATTTCTATCAGGCAAAGCAATTAGTTTCCAAGTTAGGATTGTCGTATGATAGAATTCATTATTGTGAAAATGGTTGCATGTTGTTCTATAAAAATGATGGGGATCTAGAAAATTGCAAGTTTTGTGGACATTCTCGTTTTAAGCGAACTCCTGGCGGAAGATGGTTCCAGTTAAGACGATGCATTATTTACCTCTTATACCTCTATTAAAGAGATTGTACGCGTTGATGAGTTCTGCTCCGCATATGAGATGGCACCGTAAGAATAGAAGGGCTCCTAGTGTTATGTCTCATCCATCAGATGGAGAATCTTGGAAACATCTTGATCGAACTTATATTGATTTTGCTAGTGAACCAAGAAATATTACATTAGGCTTGTGTACATATGGTTTTACACCATTCTCTGTTTCTGATGCATCCTACTCTTGCTGACCTGTATTCCTTACTCCGTATAATCTTCCACCTGAAATATGTATGACGAGTCCCTATATATTTCTAAGTTGTATTAGCCCGGGTCCCCGCAATCCAAAAAGTTTGATTGATGTTTATCTACAACCTTTAATGGATGAGTTAAAACAATTGTGGTCTGAAGGTGTAGTAACTTATGACATATCAACTAAGCAGAATTTTCTTTTGCGTGCTTGTTTAATGTGGACTATAAATGATTTTCCGGCATATGGGATGCTTTCTGGTTGGATGACCGTTGGAAAATTAGCTTTCCCATATTGCACGGAAAATAGTAAAGCATTCACATTAAAATATGGTAATAAAAATTCATGGTTTGATTGTCACCGTCGGTTCTTGCCAGTGGATCACGAGTTTAGAAGAATGAAACATGCCTTTCGAAAGAATAAGGTTGAAAATGATCTGTCACCTCCATTATTGTCAGCAAGTGAAATTTGGGAGAGAGTTTGTCACTTACCAAAGGTTACAAATGCTACACCTTGTAGACTTCCTGGATATGGTGTTGGACATAATTGGACAAAACAGAGTATATTTTGGGAGTTGCCGTACTGGAAGGACAACCTTCTATGACACAATCTTGATGTGATGCACATTGAAAAAAATTATTTTGATAATTTGTTCAACACCGTGACGGATATTAAGGGTAAGACAAAATATAATCCAAAGGCTAGAATGGACTTAAAAGAATACTACAGAAGAAAGGAACTAGAGTTGCAAGAAATATACAATAATAAATTGTTAAAGCCCAAGGCGAGCTTTTCATTCACAATGGATGAAAAACGTGAGATTTTGTGAGTGGGTTAAAAATTTGAGGATGCCTGAGGGCTATGCTCAAATTTAGGGAAGCATGAAGATATGAACAAAGGGAAATTTTGTGGTATGAAAAGTCATGATTGTCATGTTTTCATGGAAACTTTGATTCCTATTGCATTTAATCGACTACCTCATAGGATATGGAAGCCAATCACAGAGGTAAGTTTGTTCTTCAAAGATTTGTGTAGTAACACTTTGTGGGAGGATAACTTAGGAAGGATGGATGAGAATATTCCTGTGATTACTACTAAGTTGGAAAATATCTTCCCGTGCAGATTCTTTGATGTGATGGAACATTTACCTATTCACCTCGTACATGAGGCATGTCTTGGAGGCCCAGTTCAATACAGATGGATGTATCCATTTGAAAGGTACTAAAACTACGACTTTGTACACAGCGAATTCATTTTTTTAATGTTGGTTTAACCAAATTACTAAGATCAAAATTTTATACAGAACTATTGGCAAGTGCAAAAGAACTATTCATGAACGGTCTAAGATTGAAGGATCTATCTGTGAAGCTTATCTTGCAAGGGAAACTACTCATTTTTGTTCTTACTATTTTGAGCAGCAAGTGCCAACTTTAAGAAATAGGCCTACCCGCAATGATGATGGTGATATTGATCCAAGCTACCCGCCGATTTCAAATTTTAATCAACCAGGTTGAGGTTCTAAAAAATGAACCAGACGAGGTTTGGGTAGTCTGGAAATGCAATATATTGTGACACACGTTCTGCTTAATTGCCCCAAAATACAACCATATCTTGAGTAAGTTCTAAATGATATTATTGAATAATATTATTTAAATAGTAATGCTTAAACTAATTTAAAAACTAATGTGATTGAGCAGTTACTTTGTAGGATAGTGGGGTAATGATGCCATATATACGAGGTTCTCTGATTGGCTGAAAGACTATGTAAGTGTTCAATATTATGTTAACGATATAAGTACAACATAATCATTTGTTTAAATAAATTTTTTAAACACTATGTAGGTTCATGATGAAAATAACAATATTGAACATTTGCAAATTGTGAGTGATGTTGCACTCGGGCCTGAGAGTCAAATTCAGTCCATACATAAATATTGTATCAATGGTTTCAAGTTTCAAATAGAGAAAACTTCTAAGTTAAAACCAATAATAGCACAGTGTGTGTTAAAGGCGATGTAGACGGTAATGGCCAAACTGTTGATTATTATGGTGTTATGCAAGAGATAATGGAAGTTAGGTATGCTGGATGGCCGAGGAAAAAGATAGCACTATTTCGGTGTAAGTGGTTTGATCCATCACACAGAGGTACTAGGGTTAATCAACAGAATAATATAATTAAAGTTAAGCACACCAGATAGTATGACCGTTATGATCCTTTCTTCATTGCACAAAATGCTAAGTAGGTGTATTATGCTTCATATCCTCTGCGTAGAGACAAGGCTGATTGGTGGGTTGTTATAAAGACTAACCATGTCGGTCAGATAGAGATTGATAATGTGTTGGATGTGGCGTACCAAAATAATTTGACAGTTGTTCATCAAACTGTGGATGCTGAGTTAGAAAAAAATTTAGAACATTCTGAACACATTAGAATAAGTTTCTGATGATGATGTAATAATTGAAATTGCAAATATTGAGGACGAATCAGATAATGAAAATGAACCAAGTGAGGGAGAAGAATCAAATCATGATTATGAAACAAGTGATGAGCAAGAATGGGAGAATTATGGAAATGAAACAAGTGAGGAGGAAGAATGGGATAATGATGATTAGCAAGTAACTTAATTAATTCTTTTAAGTAATTATTATATCTAATATATACTTACATTATTATTTTAATTATATTTTATAATGCATGTAAACTTGTATGCAGATGTCGTCAGGTGATCAAGGTCAAACTAGTAAGGGTAGTAAATCGAGTAAGAGTAGTAGGAAAACACATAGGAGACCACTAGATTCTAGTGCTGCTTCGAGGTGGCACATACACATACACATTCTTCTCCACGTCTGTCCTATGTCCCCTATGGTACTGGGCATCCAGCACATTCATCTCTGCCTCCATTTCCTACTACTTCTCACACTTTCATGCCTACACCTAGCATTCATCCACCACGGGGAAACTTGACGTATTCATCATCTGGTACTCCTTCCCCGATTGGATCATCTCCTGACACTCCCGACTTGCAACTCAAAGATAGAAGCTCTGACTCAGACTCACAGGGCACTTTTAGTACTCCGCCCTTGACCCAGTCATATAGAGCACCGACACCACCACCGGCACCAGCACCAGCAGCTGGAGAGCCACAACCAGGAGATATAGACAATCTCAATAGACTGGTGATCGTGCCTGATGGATCTGGCTAAGTTTGATTTTATTTTTGATTTAGATTTATAATATTTAATCTTAATGTTATATTTATGACTTGACATGTTTTTTGTCTTTTTTACAGGTTTCATCCGGGAAAAGAGGCAAGAAATCATCTAAGGGAGAGCATTCGGAGGATATATGATTGACCTTATTCGAGTAGGACTGAAATACCACATTGGGTTTGACAGGCCATCTTTAATGAGTTTAAGGTATATAAATGAATATTATTTCATTAAATTCTTCTTTGACCCATGATTATTATAAATCATCTAGCACTATTGATCCTTGATTATAGACATTGTGTATTTGGCTACCTTAGCATGATAAGAAGATAGCCACAAACTACGAGAGGAAGGGCATTTCAAGGATGTCAGATTGATTTAGGGATGCAAGATTAAAGAACAAGAGGCCTGAATGGATGCTACCTCATCTTTTTGAGGCGCTTCAGGAATATTGGAACACGCCTGAATTTAAGGCAAATTGTGAACAGGCGAAGAAGGCCAGGAGTGAAGGGAAAGGTGGTTCGTTGCACACTGGGGGTCCAAAGAGCCAAGGGACAATAGCTAGAGAATTGGTAAGTAATTATTATATTTAATACTTATATAAATTTGATTAAATTTTACATATTCTTTTACTTTGATTACATTTTGTTTTCAGGCCAAAAAATTAGGTTGTGACCCTACTCAAGAGGAGCTATTTCGGGCTACCGATGTAAAGAAGAAGAAGAATGAGTCTGATGCTGACACATGGGTTGAACAAAGAGTTGAACAAGCCTATGTAAGTTCATACATATTATATATAAATAGTAATATGTTAAAGTTTAATTTGAACAACCATATTATACTAATTAACTTTTTCTAATTATGTAGATGGATTATCAGTGACTCTTGTCTGAGTACAGCCAGTCTCAGGAAGCCCTAGGTGGGCCGACCCAGCCTCCACCAGATGTCGCTACCTAGATTTGGACTAAAAAAGTGATCGGGGGGGCAAAAGGGGAGAGTCTACGGTCTAGGATCTAGAAACTTAGTTTGACAGATTCAGTCTGAAATGGAAGGTATTGGCTCTTCTAGCCAGGCCGAGGTAGTTGATGGTGTTCAGATCGCTGCAATGACGCAGAAGATTGAACAGCTTACACGTGCCTTGGCAGATGCCGAGGAAAGATGCATTGCAGAGAGTAGGACAATGTGTCATACCGTCGAGGCTCTCAAGGCACAAGTGAACAACCTAGCTAGTGGAATGCAGAGACGACGTTCCCGTTCTCCTCCTTCGGATGACGAACTGTTTTCGACAGATGATGAAAATGTCAAAGAGACGCCTTAGTTGTTAGGATTATTGTAAATTGAAAACAAACTTTATATATATTTTTTGATTTTTTAAACTTTGTTGATAATTTTGGTGGATATTTAGTGTTGTTTTTTATGTTTTAATTCGATAATTACTATGTTATTAATGTTCTTGTTCATTTGGAATTGTTTTGGTAGCAACTAGTGCTAGATATTAGCTAAAATTGAATTGATCTTTAATTTGGCAAGTGGGAATTCAGAAATTGCATCTTTTTGCTGTTGGTGCGTTTGTAGAAAACCGACGGACAGCGTAGGTAAGTCCGTCGGTTTTCTGCAAATACATACCACAAGAAACCCAGAAAACCGACGGACAAACCGACAGTGTCCGTCGGTATGTTCTTTAAAACTAAGAACATACCGACAGACACCGCCGGTAATTATGATTTAAAAAATTAATTAATAATTAAAAATTACCGACAGTGTCCATCGATTGGGTAACATTTTAAAAACCCACGGAATTAAAATTCACCAAACCGATGGACGTCCATCAGTAATATCCGATGCTATCTGTCGGTTTTTTATTTCTGACGTGACATATTCTGACGACCCTTTGTCCTTCCTTTTTAGCCAAAAAACCGACGCTGTACGTCAAAAATGGCCCTCGTTTTTTGACTAATTTTTAGTAGTGTGATGGGATGAAAAACAATGAAGGAGAACCCCTCTATTTATAGGGATCATTTCTCCTAAGTTTTTACAAAAGATAGACTTTCACTATAATATAAACACACGTGTCCACTACAATACAAATACCTTTATAGACATTCACTATAATACAAATACATTTATAACAAACTTGAAGAAAAAAAATATTATAGGTATCCTTAGGAATGAAAATCATTTGGAGCCTTTAAACAATATGTTGGAGTTCTCTTCTACTTGACTATTAATTAAATTAGTCTATATTTAATTACTTCATTTAACTTTTCAAATTCTATAGGTTTTCATAACTTGGGTGATTAGTGATTAATTAAAAAATAAGTTACACGTTATATAAAAGATGAAATGTGAAAAGTTTGATATTATAAATAATAATTAAGAATATATAACTGAAAATAATTAATTTAATTAGAATACTTTTCTACGTGAAGGGTAATAATAATAATAAAATAATAATAATAATAATAATATTATTAATGACCCAAAACGCCGTGATTGGCACCCAGATTAATCCTCCGGTGGGCGAACCAACGATCCCCAATAATTATCCCAACATCAATCATTCAGAAGGACATAACACTTCTAATAAAATGAAATAAAATATCCAAAAACTATAATAACCTTCAAAACCAAAACAAATAATACTTCACAAGATTCAAAAGTCATTGCACTTCAACGTCTAACTACAAGTCTAGGAATATTTAAACTAAAAGAAAAAAAATGTCGCAATGGGCGGAGGAGAGACATCTTCATTAAAAGAATGGGATTGCTCGCCATTGCGCTCGCTCACTTTCAAGAGGAATCGCTGCTGTTTTTATGTGAGGACGAGAGGAGCTTCTTGGATCAAATTCTGCACTCCAAAAAGAAGTGCAGGAGTAGGGTCAGTACGAGATACGAGACTGGTAGGCATCATCGGCTGACCTAACATAATAACATATAAGTATGACAACAACAATATAGAACCAGTCCAAACATCATACAAAAGTACAGTAAGCATTTCAAGTACATTAACTCTGCCCAAGTGACAGCCGACCTGCTCACTAGGTTGGGCCTTCCACTGTGGCTGTCACTTGAACGCTATAGCGGTCTCACCACAACAGAAGAAGTTCCACTACAGTGGTACTGGTCGAGGCAATAGCTTGACTTAGCTGCACCTGCATCAGTTTACCAGTCTTCAGCAATTCACACATTCAGATACTCAATCAGACTATACACAATCTTTTTACAACAATGCACAACTACTCATAATCACATGCGATTTATGCAATTAATCATAAGAGAGAAACAATTCAACATCAATGATTGTTAATCATATGATGCTTTAAACATTTCCCACTTCCCTCATTCGGGTTGCAAGCACAGGATCACAAAGTTAACTCTACCACGTAGTACTTTCTCATTCCAAGTTGCAAGCACGTTGCACACACATCATAAAATAGAACAAATGGTGACATGTCGTGCACACGCCTACGCCATATCACCATAAACACTCTGTCGCCAATATCAGTGTACACACATGCTAGAGGGTCTTATTTCTACCGTTCCATTAATGACTTGCAGGGGACTCTAGATATTCATATACTGTACCGGCATGGTAACTGCTCCTACTCATATGCTCGTCCGGATGCTCCCCTGGGATACGAGCCACTCAATCCATGTCGCTCGCCTGGATACTCCCCTCGTAACCATTCTCATTTAATTGAATATAACAAAGTGCATTATTTAAACACACAGGAGTCTACAATCTACTCCTTCACTTGCATAATTACGGACCAGCAAACATCTCGATAACAATGTAAAATATCTTTACTTAACAACTAACACAGTTTCATAATGGTTCAAATACCACATCATATCCACATTCTTTCAACAGTTTATTCAACAGGAAAATCTCATAACAAGTAATGTCCACAAACTAATCACATGTCATCATTGCACAAAACAAACATGTCGTTCGTCATATAGAGTCTAATCCCTCTAAACCCTAACCTACCTCGATTTTTGGGTATGAAAAGTCAGCTACTCCATAGGAGCCTTGCCATTTCTCAACGCCTCGGAATTTTCGAAATCTACAACAACAAAATAAAGTAATTTAGTTATTTACTCTTCAAATAAGGGTCTTAAAAGTACAAACCCTTCCCTTCAGGGCACTTTAAAAAATAAAACCCCAATTTCACCTAGTTCTAGGCCTCAATTCCCGTATAACCCATGTTCTCTACCAAATAAACTTTGGGGTATAATCATTACCTCTAAAACTTCTAATCAAACGACCCCTTTAACTTCCAATCATCCTGCCCTAGTCTATTAACCTAAGGTTTCTCAACATCGAATTCCCCCATTAAAGATTCTACAAGAATCCCGAAGTCATCGCAATCCACCATGAAGGTAGGAATTCAAGAAACTTACTTTGGGAGAGGAATTCACTGATCTGGGGAAGAAATTCGCCTTCCAACCCTCTTCGTGCTTTTGGAGATAATGGGGTGTAACCCTAGAAATCTCACTTAAACCCACTTTCTGATTCTTGTCGTCCACTACAACGGTCACATTTCTATTACAGTGGACCCGCTACAGCGGTCAGGAGACTGTTATAGCGAATCCGATGGTTAATTCCCGATCCAATGCGGCGAGACTCTGACCATTACCATGGTCTCGCTGTAGCAGAAACCTTACTATTGTAGTGGTCTCTTGAAACGAGTAGCCTCCAAAAAATCATCATTTTCAACACTTAGCTCATTTCACATTACTTTTCCTCAGATTTTTGCCTTTTTTGAGAGTCCTAAGTTTGTTCCCCTTGTAACGACATGCAGGTTGTTACATTATTACTTGTTAAAACAAACAAATAATGTAGGTCACGTGGGCCAAAACATATAAATTTTGATTATCTTAACATCTTTTTTTCATCATATTAGTATGAAAAAAATTGTAACTTGTACTATTTTTATATAGTTTTTTAATATTTAAATTATAATTTTAAAATATTAATATAATCTAATTTAATTTTAAAAATTATTTAAATTAACTCTCCAGAAGCAAAACATGAATACTAATTTTGGACGAAGGGATTTCTGTTGATGTAAACAAAAGGTCAATTTGTTGTACTCTGTTTAAAATTAAGAAAATAAATTCTCTTATATCATTCTAGTACTTTTTAGGATTGTTTGGTTATCGAGATTAAGTTATTAACCTTAGGTTAAGATTTTTGATTATATTTATCTCATATTTAATTATGAATATTAATTAATATTGATAAAAAATTTTGTATTAAAGTTTTGGTATTTTCCATCCAACGTGACATAACATATGGATGGTAATTTTTAGAATTATAATTTTGAGATTATTAACTCTGCATAGTTGTGCTTGGACAAAACGACCCCTATTACCTATAGTTTTGAAGTATGTAATTCCTTTTATTTAATTAAATAAATATGGAGTTAGTTTTTTAGATGTTCATTTAACTAGGAATAGTTTACTCCGAATTTCTATTTTTTATTTTATTTTTATAACTCAAGAGTTACTTAACTATTAATATTTCACTCACAAAGTATTTTTTCTTTGTTTTATAACTCAATAGTCACTCAACTTTTGATATTTCATTCACAAAATCACTCAATCATTTTAGGTGATTTTTTCATTTAAGTTTGTTGACATAAAATTTTTACTTTTAGCCAAATTTTTTTAGCAATAAAATGCTACCTATTATTTTAACAAAAAATTTAAAAACATTTTAATAAAATTACTGGAAAATACTTATGCCTTTGTAATTGTACTCTAAAGAAAATTTAAACATTAAACTGAATTTTAAAAAAATATAATGTGAAAGGAATAATGAATGACAATACAACATAAAACTACTCAAGGGAGAAAACGGAAAGAACAAAAAAGTTAGAAAAGAATAATTATAAAGACAAGATTTTATTTGCTTGATTTAAACATGACAAAAAATAAACTTGTTAGTAAAATCCTTCACATGAATATTGTGCATTTTTAATTCCATTAAAAAGAGAAAATTCAAAAAAGAAAATAAGATCCAAAAGATAATTATAATTATAGTGTCATATTTTTCTTTCGATGTGATTCTTAGTTGTCTAAAATTTAGTCTTTAAAAATAAAACAAATTCATTAAACAATACATAATCTGTTAGGATCAAAATAGTTACGCGTCATGCGGAAGCTAACAAAATAAATTTTGACAGACAATAAATAAGAAGACAAATGAGAAATATATCAAAAGATATACAATAATCTAATATGGTTTGGTTAATCGACCTACATCCACAAGAAGAGACAAGCAATCCACTATATAAAAGAGAGTACAAAATATCGAGAGAAGTAACCTCATATAATTTACTCAAAACGAAAAGAGGTTTACACAAGTGGCAGTGTAATAATTGTGTCTCACAAATTCTCTCCCTAAATAAGACTCTCAAAGCCTTTAGGACTACATTGTTGATGGTACCAAGTTAGAAGGAAGGAACCTCAATTTATACAGCCATAAACCTTATCCTACAGGAGAAATGATTGGCCGAATATAAAAAATTTGTGTTTTTCTTTTAGGAAAAGAAAAATCTAATTATAATAAGAAAATCAAGACAAACACCCAATATAACCTGCTAAGCAGTAAGCCTATTATTACGAATTTAAGTTTTCAAATATTGAATTACAATAAATACAAGGGTAAAATTAATTTAAGCAACATATGAATGATAAATTAAAATCATTACGCCTAGTAATAAGAACATGATAACAATTTATTTTATATTGAAGTATAATTATTGTAGGGATATAAAGATAACAAAAATAATAAAATAAACGGAATAGGGACAAATATCTCCTCAATTTTGTGAGTTGGAGTGGATATATCCCTTGTTAAAAAAGTGGTTTACATATCTTTAGAAGAATGTGACTTTCCGGTGGTCTGATGAGTGTGAAGTGAGCTTCCAAAAGCTCACGGCTTTGTTGACTTCAACTTTGGCAAGGGTTTTATCGTGTATTCTGATTCTTCATTGATTGGCCTAGGATGTGTTTTGATGCAACAGTGCAATGTTATTGCATATGCTTCTTAACAGTTGAAGATTCACGAGAAGAGCTGCCCCATTCACGACTTGGAGTTGGCGGCGGTAGTTTTTGCTTTAAATATTTTGAGGCACTACCTCTATGGTGTGCGTTGTTAAACTTTCATGGACAATCATAGAATACAATACATATTCATCTAGAAGGACCTAAACTTGAGACAAAGAAGGTGATTGGAGTTGCTAAGTATTATGATATGACTATCCTTTACTATCCAGGCAAGAGAAGGAAGATAATGTGTATGACAAGTCCTGCATTGCTACTAGAGGAGATCTTTGGCTAATATATTTGTCAAACTTGACATTTTTTATCCTAGGAGGATTCTTTCTTGTGTGAAGGTCAGTCTATGTTATTGGAGTAGATTAAGCCTCAACATCTTGAGGATGATTCAAGAAAAAGTATTGAGCAATGAATCTAAAGAGTCCATTTTGTATCTAGAAGGTGTTTTGAGGATCTAGGAATGTATTTGTGTTCCTAGAATGGGTGTTTTAACTAGATAGATTATGTAGGAGAGTCCTAATTATTCTATCCATCTAGTAGTAGCGAAGATGTACAATGATTTGAAGCAACACCACTAATGGTGTTAGATGAAGAGGGACATTGTGGATTATGTGTGTTGGTGCTTGAATTGCCAATAGGTAAAGTATGAACATCAAAAATAAGGTAAATAACAAAGAAGATGCCTATACCTGAGTGGAAGTGGTAGCAGATAGCTACGAACGTCGTGGTAGGTTTGCCGCAAACTTTGAGGAAATTTGATTTCATTTGGTCATCGTTGATTGAATCACCAAATACGCACTTTGTGCCAGTTAAGACTACTTCCAATTCAGAGAGGTTAGCCATTGTATACATATGAGAGATAGTTCTACATGGGTTTCCCATTTCCATTATATCATATAGGAGTACTAAGTTTACATCTCATCTCTAGAGATAAATGCAGAAGGAGTTAGGTACGGGGTTGAGCTTAACACAATATTTCACCTGTAGATAGATGGTCAGTCAAAGAGGATCATCCAAGTTGTCTAGGATATTTACGAGAATGAGTGATCGATTTTGGAGGTCATTGGGACGAGTTCTTGCCTTTAGTAGAGTTTGTTTGGTAGGAAGTTTAGATCTACGATGGGTTGGTTTGATACGTTTTAGGTTTGATTAAATTCAATATTTTGGGTTAACGATAATGCGTTCAAGTTTTGACAATTCTGCTAGTTAGATGATTTACGACTTAGTTGAATGATTTGCAGAGATCCTAAGGCTCTCGGGAATGAATTGGACTATTGAAGTGATTTCTAGTTTTCTTAAAAATTTTAGTTTACCACGGATAATATTTGGTCAAGACAATCACAGATTAATGATCTGAAGATTCCAACAAGCCCGAAATATATTTTATGATCGATTTGCACTGTTGGTATGGGTTTGGGTAGGCTATCCTAAATGATTTCCAAGAGTCAAACCAAAGTTGAGATTTTGATAGTGAGTGTTGGTTTATCTTATATGGTATTGTCATACCTGCGTAAAAGAGTCTGAACCAGCGAAGATGCAGAAGCAGGAGAATGTATGCGCCTACCGAGATGGTTAGGCCCAGTGATGGTTACATATGTGGAGTTGGATTGCACACTTGACTCTGTTGTTGCAAAGTTTGGCTGTCCCTATGGGCCTGCTCCTGCGGAGATCTTCTGCATCTGCGATATGCATCAATGTTTATGGTTTTCGCTTCTACGATGATTTTTTTGTAGAAGCAAAGTTGGTTAAGAGGGTGTGCTTTCACACCTATCGAGATATTGGAAGTGGAATTTTAAAATCCCCAATTCAATTTCATTCATCATAATTCATTTTTGGGTGTTTTTGGACCTCAATTTTGGGAGGTTTCTAGAAGAACTTTGAGATTTCATTGCTATGGTAAGATTCTAACATTGTTTTTGGTATTTCTCCACTGTTTCATTATTTATTTTGTGACTTAGTCCATGTTTGGTTGTCGTAAATTGAGGGTTACCGTTGTTATTTTTGTGATATGTGGTTCAATTCATGCTGGAATTTAGCAATTTTTTGGTGCATAAGCTTTTACTTAATGGGTAAGCCTATTTTGAAGTCAAATTTCAATTTTAACTTGGGGGGCTTGGGGTTGACTTTTGAACTCTATTTTTTAATCGAACTTTAATAGAAAAATATGGATATCAATAGACTAGTATTCTTACATAGAGTATGATTTTGACATCCTGAAAGATTTTTGTGGAAATTCAGAAGGGAAAGACGATTATTTGGAGGTTCATTGCACGTTTTCTTGGTTTTCGAGGTAGGTTACGACTTACTCTCTTAGACTTTGTTTGAGTGATGATTTATTATATATAGTGTGTTGTGGTTGGTGGATTTGGTGAATGGGGAAGAAGGAATTATTCGTGCATGATCTAGGTTGAGACCTAGCAAATAGACATTATATCACTTATAATTGCTTGTCTTTATTGTATCACTTTGTTTCACATGTTAGACCATACCTTGATGAGATCTTGACCTGAGAGCAGCATATTACAAACAATCTGCATATTTGGGAGGAGCTAGTGGACTAAGGGCATTGTTTTGAAAGATAAATACTTATTTATATTGCATATGAATATCCTTTAACATTGTAATCAGTTCATACATATCTATTTGTCTGGGATCATATATGTGATACTATGGTTATGACAGAGTGATGAAACCTGTAAAGAATGTATCTGGGTATGTCTGATGATTGAGTCATGTTGGAATTGGTTTTAATGATATTTGATGATAAGTTAAAAATATGCTTGAAATATAAATGTTAGGCCGATTAATAATCTGTATGTTATACTTGGCCAATTTTGATTAATAAGTGGTATGTGATTTCCATAAAACATGTGCTACTAATTGGTTTCCTAATGTCTCGAATTATTTGCAGGAAATAGGAGAAAGAAACCGAAAGTCAACAAGGACTCTATAAGGAAAGGAATTCTTTTTCTAAGGAATGAATTAGATTGTTGGCTGGAAAGGAAAGAAAATATTTTTGAATCCTAGAAGGAGTCAACAAGATCTTTCAAGAAAGGAAAAGGAGTCCAAAGTTTCCTTCTTCTAGTGGAAGAAAAATCGGGAATTCGTGTGCTTTAAATACAAAGTCTACCACGTCGAGAAACTGATTCACTCGAAAAATATTTTCAGCAAAGTCCATTATTCTTGAGCTTCCAATTGACATTCAAGTTGAAGAAGAGTTGACCGGTGCTAGAAACTATCCCCTGAGTCTGTTCCATTACAGTCTAGGTCTAGGGTCAATTTGTAGTGAATCATTGAACGTGTTTTGTTTTAATTTTGTTTTATTTAGTTGTAATTGTGTTAAAGTTCATCTTGTTAAACAAAGGGTAGTTTATACAGGTTAGGAACTTTGTAAGGGCTTACGGGTAGTTCCTTGGATTGCGGGGGTTTGCAATCCGAATTTGGCTCGGTGTTTAGTGGAGTTAAGTTGAAATCCTACTAGGGCGTAGGTCGTGGTTTTTACACCCATTCGAGCCTGGGTGGTTTTTCATGTAAAAATTCTTGTCTCTTGCTTTATTTTCTACACTTCATTATTTCCTCTTGAATTAGGCTACTGCTCAAAGGAATAGAGGTAAAGTCTATTCCCGTCCAAAAAGAAAATTCAAGTTAAGTTTTAATTTGTGCAAAAATCTGGTAGACCCAATTCACCCCTCCTCTTAGGTCTAATATATGAGTCACAATTGGTATCAGAGGAGGTTGCTCAGTCATAGGTTAACCCCTTAGAGAAAGATCCATAAAAATGACTTCTGAAATAACCCTGCCTAAGGGACAATCTAGCACTCGGCCTCCTCTTTTTAACGGCCAACACTACAGTCTTTGAAAAAATAGAATGGAAATTTATATGAAAGCTGAGGACTATCAGCTTTGGTTGATTACCATGAAGGGACCTCTTGTTCTCACCAAAGTTAAACCTGACGGAATAAAGGTGCCAAAGACTGAACATGAATTTGAAGCTGATGATCTCAGGATGATGGAGAAGAATGCTAAAGAAATAAAAATACTCTACTTTGGACTGGGCATTGATGAGTACAACCGTATCTCTGGATGCTCCAGTGCCAAGGAGATTTGGGACTCCCTTACTCTGGAACATGAAGGAATGAATCAGGCAAAACAATCCAGAATTGATATGTTTATAAGAAAGTATGAACTCTTTGCCATGGGTGAAAGGGAACCAGTCAAGGATATGTTTACCCGATTCACGCACATTATAAACGAGCTCAAATCTCTTGGGAAAGAATTCACGACTGAAGAAAACGTCAGACAAATTTTGAAAATCATGCCTGCTTCTTGGGAACCCAAAGTTACTGCCATTGAAGAAGCAAAACAAATGAGCACAATGCAAATGGATGAGCTCATTGGAAATTTGCAAACTTATGAACTCAAAAAGCGTGACAAAGTTGTTGAGTAACCCAAGAAGGAATGCAGTCTCAATTTGAATGTTGAATCAGCATCTGATGATGAAGAGATGGCTATGTTTGTTTGAAGGTTCAAAAAGTTCTTCAAAAAGGAAAACTCAAAGAAAAGGGACTCTCGCAACAAAAGAAAGTCATCCAAGAAGGGACAGATCCAGGGATGTTTCAAGTGTGGCAAAATGGATCACTTGATAAAAGACTGTCCCCTCTTAGAGGAAGAATAGAGAAGAAACTCTAAACAACAGCAGCAACTGGCCTCAAAAGCTTTCTGTAAGGCCATGAAAACTACTTGGGGTGAATCTTCCGATGAGGAATCAGAAGTAGAAGATGGTGATAATGACAATCTGTCCCTCATGGCCAAAAGTGATACTGACTTAGACAGCGATTCATTCGAGGTAAGTTTATCTAATCTAAAGAGTCAAATTCATAACTTGTCAAAAAAAAAGGTGGTCAAATTGTTGCTTTCCTTGATGGATGAATGTCAGCAAATGAGCATAAGATGGAAATGTCTAAAATTTTCTCCAACTTAAAATCTGATTACAAAGTTTTGAAAAAGGAGAAAATTGAGTCTGAAAATACTATCAAAACGCTCAATGCTGAAATTAAAAATTTAGAGGAAACTGTTTCTGCTCAGAAGACTAAAAACAGTAAGCTGAAGGAGACAGTCTCTTCTCTAAAAGCTGAATTAAATACCATAAAAGAAAGAAAAATATCAAGCAGTGAAATAAGTAACTATGATCAGGGTTGTCATGAAGCTGAAATCACTTCCTTGAAAAAGGAATTGTGCAATGAGAAAAAAAATTCTAAGCTTCAAGTAACATTGAATCGAGAAAATTATGACATTGTTTGGATGAAAAAATGGAACAAGTCTTCTGAAGCTTTAAACTGGATAAATGAGCATTATACAGATCTAGAACCGGGCTTGGCTACAAGAACAAACCTGTCAAATAGGATCAAAAAAGAAAATATGTTGGTTTGGCAGAATATAAACTTTGTAGCCATTGCGGTCATACTGGACATGTTAGATATGAATGTTTATCCAGGATTAAAGCTCTTGAAAAAAAATGGTAACACAGTTAGATGGATTAGGAAAGATTTGATTTCTTAAGCTTTTAAAAGAAAGGGAACCAAACTGGTGTGGGTTCCCAAACCTAACCCTTGATTGTATGTGCAGGCTGAAGTGAGAATGAACAACAAAAATGGTATCTCGACAGCTGTTGTTCCAGGCACATGACAGGTAAAAAAAAGCTTTTTCTCTCACTAACAGTCTTCAATGGGGGAACTTTGTCCTTTGGTGGAGGAAAGAAAGGCACATTTGTTGGAATAGGTAAGATTGGTAAGTCACTCTCTCACTCTATTGATAATGTATACTTGGTTGAAGGACTAAAACCCAACTTGTTAAGTATTTCTCAACTTTTTGATCGAGGGAACATAGTGTTTTTCACTTCTTTTGATTACAAAGTTGTTAACAACAAGTCTGGGGAAATTTTCTTGACAGGAAAGCGACACAGTAATGTTTATAAAGCTTGTATCATGTCGCTTTCTGAAAATGAATTAACTTGTTTGAGTGTTCTTGATGATGATGTTCTCCTATGGCACAAGCGACTGGGTCATGTTAGTCTTAATTTGCTCAATAAACTTGTTTCGAAAAACCTTGTTCTTGGTCTTCCTGAAATAAAATTCAAAGATGACAAGGTGTGTGACGCTTGTGCTAAAGGAAAACAAATTAGATCATCATTCAAGTTCAAAAAGATAATGAGTACCTCCAAGCCACTTGAATTACTTCATATGGATCTCTGTGGGCCCATGCGAGTAGTTAGCCGTGGAGGTAAGAAGTTTGTTCTTGTGATAGTTGATGATTTCTCATGCTTTACACGGACACTATTTCTATCCTCTAAGGATGAAGCATTCGACATGTTTAAAGTGTTTGCAAAAAGGATTCAACGGACTCTTGGTTTGGATTTAGTAAGTATTCGATCTGATCATGGCACTGAGTTTGAAAATGCCAAATTTACTACCTTTTGTTTCAAATATGGAATCAATCACAATTTTTCAGCCACAAGAACTCCCAAAAAAACGGGGTCGTGGAAAGAAAAAATAGAATACTAGAAGATATGTCACGAACAATGCTTATCGCTAGTGGACTTCCTAAGAGTTTTTGGGTTGAAGCAGTAAATACGGCTTGTTACATAATTAACAGATGCATGATTAGATCTCTTCTTGATGAAACTCCTTATGAACTTCTAAAAGGCAGAAAATTGAATATCAAACACTAGCGAACCTTTGGTAGAAAATGTTTTGTTCACAATAATGGAAAGACTACCTTAGGAAAGTTTGATCCAAGGAGTGATGAAGGAGTGTTCCTCGGATACTCCTCAAACAGTAAAGCCTATAAAGTGTTCAATAAAAGGACAAAGTGTGTAGACAAAATCATTCATGTTATCTTTGATGAGTCTAACCTTTTTGTTGAGATAGATTTGCAGGGAAACGAAGAACATCATGAAATTGGCCTTGTTCCATCTTCAGCTGAATAGGTAAGTGCTCCAGCTCTAAATGAAGGAACGCTCCTGGAAACAGACTCCTCGAACGCTCCCTCAAAACCAAGGCAGGAACTGAAAAATTCAGGGGGAACAATCCCTGAGACAGTGATCAGTTCAGAAGCAGAAATAGGGGAAGGAACATTATCTGACCCTATTCCAGAAACACAAAATGACAATCCACAAGAATTGGTTTTGAGGCCCTGGAAACATCAAAGTTCTCATCCCCTTGATTAAATAATAACTTATCTGAATAAGGGAATTCAAACCAAGGCCTCCATAAGAAACTTTTGTGTTCATTCAGCTTTTTTTATCTTATATTGAGCCTAACAATTATTGTGAAGCTTTGTAGGACCCAGATTGGATAATGGCTATGCAAGAGGAGCTCAACCAGTTTGAAAGGAGCAAGCTATAACACCTGGAACCACCACCAATGGGTCTTACTATAATAGGAACAAAGTGGGTGTTCCGAAATAAACTTGATGAATTGGGAACAGTCACCAAGAACAAAGCCCGTTTGGTGGTCCAGGGCTATAACCAAGAGGAAGACATCGATTATGAACAGACCTTTGCATCAGTTGCAAGGATGGAGGCAATAAGAATGCTAATTGCCTTTGCTGCTCACATGGAGTTCACCCTCTACCAAATGCATGCCAAAAGTTTGTTCCAAAATAGGGAACTGATGAAAGAGGTATATGTTCGTCAACTCCCTGGCTTTGAAAATCCTAAGATTCCTGATTAAGTTTTTAAATTGGATAAGACTTTATATGGTTTCAAATAAGCTCCTAGAGCTTGGTATGAACGCCTTCCAAAATTTTTGTTGGAAAATGGTTTTTCTAGGGGGAACATTGATAAAATTCTGTTTCTAAAAAGCAAAGAAAAGAATTCATTGTTGGTTGTACAAGTATATGTAGATGATATTATCTTTGGTGCAACAATGAAACCTTATGTAATGAATTTTCTTTGTTGATGAGTAGTGAATTCGAAATGAGTATGATGGGTGATCTTAATTTCTTCTTAAGCTTACAAATCAAACAATTTTGACTGGAACAATGATCCATCAACAAAAATATATTAAGGAATTACTTACGAAATATGGCATGGATTCTTCTAAACCAATTGATATACCTATTGCTACTGCCACTAAGCTAGATAAAGATGAACATTGAAATCTAGTAAGTGACAAAAGCTATAGGGGTATGATTGGATCCCTTCTTTATTTAACTGCTAGCCGACTAGATATTGTGTTTAGCGTTGGATTATGTGCAAGGTTTCAATATTCTCCTAGAGAATCTCACCTGACTGCAGTTAAGCGTATCCTAAAGTATTTGAAGGGTACAAATACTCTATGTCTGTGGTATCCCAAGGGAGGTAATCTTGATCTAGTAGGTTATGCAGATGCTGACTATGCAGGTTCTCTTACAGACAAGAAAAGCACATTAGGTATGGTTCACTTCCTTGGTTCATGTTTAATTTCTTGGGCTACAAAGAAACAAAATTCAATAGCTCTGTCCACAGATGAAGCTGAATATGTAGCTGCCACATCTTGTTGTGCACAACTTTTGTGGATAAAACAGCAATTGAGGGATTATGGGTTAGACATGGGTACTGTGCCTATTTACTGTGATAACACAAGTGCTATAAATATTGCTAAAAATCCCTGTTAGCATAAGAGAACAAAACACATAGATATTAGACATCACTTCCTAAGGGATAATGTTGAAAAAGGTCTGATATCTGTGCAATTTTGTAAAACTGAGAATCAAATTGCTAATATTTTTATTAAGGCTCTTGGTAGAGAAAATTTTGAAAAAAATAGAATGGATCTTGGGTTAATCAAGATTGAATCAACATTAGGTTCATAGTTTTCCTTCTTTTGGCATTATTATTTTGAAAAAAATCAAAAAAAAATTAAAAATAAAAAAGGGCTTTTCCCGACGATGGATGGATGATGACCGTCTTGAGGGATTTTTTTGTCACTGTGCTCTTAAATGTATTCTTACAGTCATAATTGTACAAAAGGGCACACACTCCAATCATTATATTTTGACCAATTTTTGGCTTCAAGGTCTATGGGAACACACGTGACATCACGGGGAACTATGTCAGGTATGGTTCTTTACAGTAGGTGCATTTACTGACACATGGCGTGTACACCTAGTATCTTCCCTAGTCTGTTCCCTATGTTTCCCGCCCAAAAACCCTTGCTGACATCACCCCCCACCTCATGGCCTATGTCACTATCTTTACCATCATTACACCTTTTCCCCTTCCTACACTTTTTCGAATTCCACCCCAAACCCCTCGACTTCCCCACCAGCTTTAAATCCTATTTTTTCTTTTCTTTTCTTTTCAAACACTTGCCTAGATACCTATACTCTTCCCTTCTTTATCTATCTCCCCTCACCCGTAACCCCTACTTTTGCACCCACCCAGATATGGCTTCCCCCACTGATAAGCCTTCTTCCCCACCCCATATGCCTGATATTCCTCTCCTTGCCAGTCTTCCTCCTCCGAATGAGGGTCTTTTAGGGTCTTTAATGACGTTGCCGTCAGTGGAATCTTCTGGTTCGTCAATGGAAACTGCCCCAACGTCCCTCTCACCTGAGGAAGAGTCCGATGGAACCCCTAGTCATTCCTCACCAGAGGCCATCGAACTTTCCTCCTTGCTGGCTGATATTAGGAGTCGTTACACTTCCCAACCCGATTCTCCCACTTTGCCCAAGACTCTTTCGAGTCTGGCCGACTCTACTTCTCTCTGTCCAAATGTCGGTGAGAATCCGGTCGAGATTACTATGTCCGACTCTGAAAGCCTTGATGACTCGATTCCCCTGACCTCTCTAAAAAAGGGTGCTTGCAATCGATTATGGTGCTCTACTGGTGTTCGTACTTATGGGTCGTAATTTCCATGTGTCTCTGGTCCTGCTTCTCGTACTAGAGCTTGCCGATTTGAGGCTGCCGGTCCTTCAACCGTCCCAAATTTCTTTGTTCCAAAAACTAGGTCCCGAATCAAGCCCTTCTCTGCGAGAAAGCTGCTAAAAGGGAAGATGGGTTTCCCTCCACTACTGATTCTTGTTTGACTACTCTGTGGAATAAAATAAAGGTGCAAGGTTGGCTTTCTTTGTTTGCTGATGAGAATGTTGTTGCTACAAAACCTAAGATAATCGAATTTTTCAAACACTGTGCTGTTTCTCAAGGTTGTATTACCAGCAAAGTGGGGCAAGTTCTTGTGGTGTTTAATTCTCAAAATTTGGCATCTATGTTGGGTAATACTGATACGGGTTTTGCAGCATGTCAGAAAAATAAGTGGCCTAATCTCCCTCCACCCTTGAAACCTCTGGAAATTGTTCAATAATTTTCGGGTGACCCATCGCGCACCTCTGTTTCCAAGTTCTTCAAGAGATCAATGTCTCTGTATCATCGCTACTTATTTAGCTTTGTTACTAGGAATTTGATTAATCGCCAGGAACGTCAGGATGCTGCTTCGTTTCTTGATTTGTCGTTGATGGAGCTGCTTGATCAAGAACTGTCTATCAACTTTCCAAAATTGATTGTTAGTTATCTCACCAAAGTGGTTACTGATGTTCACCAAAACCATGCCATGCCTTATGGTTTTTTATTGACAAAGTTGTTAGGCCAGTTGGGAGTGCAATTTACTTCGTTTGAATCTTATTCCCTGTATGATGCTCTGGATTACTTTGAGACTCGGGGGTCTCACACTGATGAGCATAAGAGTATGCCTACTGATGGTACGGGTACATCTCAATCTCCGGAGGTTGTTGAGGTTGGGCTGTTGAGGTTGGAAAATGCCTGTTTGCGTTTAGAAATTAAGCAGCTTAAGGCACAGTTGGTGAAGAATGAGGAAACTGCTGAGCGCGTCATAATGATCTTATGTCTCTCATTCGGACTCTGTCCTCTCTCCCAGTGCCATCCCCTTCTACTATTGCTTCGTCCCCACCTTCTATTCCCTAGCTGTGTGTTGGTTTTTGTGCTCTGTTAGGAACTGTGCCTAGTTATCTTTTCTCTTTACTGATGTACCTACTTTTGTCCTGTTGTCTTAGTATGGGATGATCTATTGTTGGTTATGATGTGTTGTTCTTTTTACTTCCTTGACTTGTGTTCTTTTGTTTATCACTTAAGTCTTTTCACTGATGCCAAAAGGGGGAAGGTTATGCTTGAGGCGTGGTCTGTGCTTAATTATTGATTAACTTAAATGAGCATATATATATTCAAGCATATTTTTATTTTTCATTATTAAAAAGGGGGAATTTGTTGGAATTGGTTTTAATGATATTTGATGATAAGTTAAAAATATGCTTGAAACATAAATGTTTGGCCGATTAATAATTGGTATGTTATACTTGGCCGATTCCGATTAATAATTGGTATGTGATTTTCATAAAACATGTGCTACTAATTGGTTGCCTAGTGTCTCGAATTATTTGCAGGAAATAGGAGAAAGGAACCAAAAGTGAACAAGGACTCTATAAGGAAAGGAATCATTTTTCTAAGGAAAGAATTAGATTGTTGGCTAGAAAGAAAAGAGAATATTTTTGAATCCTAGAAGGACTCAACAAGATCTTTCAAGAAATGAAAAGGAGTCCAAAGTTTCCTTCTTCTAGTGGAAGACAAATTGGGAATTCGGGTGCTTTAAATACAAAGTCTACCACGTCCAGAAACTGATTCACTCGAAAAAGATCTTCAGCAAAGTCCATAGTTCTTGAGCTTTCAATTGGCATTCAAGTTGAAGAAGAGCTGACCGGTGCTAGAAACTGTCCCTTGAGTCTGTTCCATTACAGTCTAGGTCTAGGGTCAATTTGTAGTGAATCATTGAACATGTTTTGTTTTAATTCTATTTTTCTTCAGTTGTAATTGTGTTAAAGTTCATCTTGTTAAACAAAGCGTAGTTTATACAGGTTAGGAACTTTGTAAGGGCTTAAGAGTAGGTCCTTGGATTGTGGGGATTTGCAATCCGAATTCGGCTCGATGTTTAGTGGAGTTAAGTTGAAATCCTACTAGGAAGTAGGTCGTGGTTTTTACGCCCATTCGAGCCTGGGTGGTTTTCCACGTAAAAATTCTTGTCTCTCTCTTTATTTTCTACACTTTATTATTTCCTCTTCAATTAGGCTACTGCTCAAAGGAACAGAGTTAAAGTCTGTTCCGGTCCAAAAAGAAAATTCAAGTTAAGTTTTAAGTTGTGCAAAAATCTGTTAGACCCAATTCACCCCCCCCCCCCCTTAGGTCTGATCTAGGAGTCATTACTATAACAAGTCAGATACAAATATAGTCACATCATACCATTATCATTGCCAATAATCTTTAAAGTTCAAATTTCAATTTTAACTACAAATTACAAATTAAAAATCTCATTTCAATTGAAATATCAACCAAAAGAGCACTACGAAATTTACAAAATGATTACAATTTTTTTTAAACCAAAGTTTCAAATAGATGGTTGCAACTAATTAAAACATATAGGATCTCTTTAATTTCTTCATCCCTAATTTTTGAAAAAAATAATACAAAATATGCATATGTAGGTAAAGGAAAAAAAGTTGTGGGTTGGGGTGAAAAAAAAGAGTGGTTGATATGTTAAAAGTAAAATTGTTGGTGAATTGAACAGAAAAATCAGTGAAAAAATTTTGAATTATCAAAAAACTTATTTAATGAATAAATATATTTTCTATTTTTCTTCTAAGAAGATTTTTTTTTTGTTGGCTTATTTGAAAAGAATAGGAGCCATCTGTCTCAAATGGAAGTGTAAAACACACCATTTTGCCATATCAACTTAAAGTGTCCATTAAACACACATCTATCAAGTTTAAGTGTATATTTGATCACTAACTAGGTTTGAGTATCTATCTGATCATTGACTAAGTTTGAGTGCCTAAGTTATAATATGTGTTAAATTTAAGGGGTTATATAGGTGTCTATCCAAAAGTAACTAAACGTGTCAATAAAAGTTATTTTTATGGTCCACATTGAATATTCTCATCAACCAGTAAGTAAGACCGTATAAAAGGATTTAAGAGAAACTCCACATTAGAGCTTCAACTAACAGAAGCTATCAAAAGAGTTAAGTGTTTCTCTAATAAATTTATCTTTTTATAAAATAAATTATTTTCTTGTATCTCCTCATTGTTTTTTCTGAAGAAGAAAATTTTCAATCTGTTGAAGGAATAGCTAATCCAATGGCCGCTCCTTTTTGTGGTATGATAGAAGAAGTTCGTGTGATGTTGGTAGATCATAACAAAGAGTTTGTTACTGAGATGGTTGATTTGCTAAAGTCTTACAAATATAAAGGTGACATCTCTAAAAATATTATATAGAATTTATAACCTTTGTTTCTTTGAATTTACTAAATTTTCTGTGATTTTCATTTTATAAGAGATTTAATTGATATGATGCTTGTTATATCACTTATGATTTTAATATTAATATCTTTCTAGATTTTATGTATCTTGTAGATCTTGAATTTATCTTTTGTTGTTGGGACAACACTATTTGTATTCTTGTTTATGTTGTTTTACTAGTTAATAAATGAGTTTTGCATGGTTAGAAAGAACCAAATTAGATTCTCTATGTTTAGATCTTGCTATAAACAAGTCACACACTCGATTAGCTTCCTCCATAGAGATGCATATGATTTTTTAGAGAGGGTTCTATAATTTTATGTTAATTTCTATTTTATTTCAATTTTATTGAATATCCTCAAAGGGTCATAGTTTTATGTTTATTTAATGATTTAATCAAATTACATGTGTTCTACAAATGGATTTTTTTTGCAGAAAAAGGAGAAAATTTTGTTGTCAATTGGTGTAGAGTGAAATAAAGACGGAGCAGAAAAAAATTAAATTCCTCAAAAATTATTTTTGAAAGTATAGATCTTTGATGTTTATTAATCTAACTATCATTTTAGAAAAAATAAATTTTCTTGTGTGGTGGAGGCACAAGATTTGGATAATAGGATGAGCAAGTGAAAGATATGATAAGAACTGATCTGGCTGTTATTATGTTAGAATCTACTTTTTTTTGTCTTTTATTGGATGTAGTCAAAAAAAAGTGGGGAGACCTACTTCTCGTGAAAAATGTTTATTTTTCTTTTTTTTTTCTTTCCCCCTTTGTAATTCAAAAAAAACTTGCATTTTTAAAGAAGTTTATTTAACTTTATAAATTTTCACCTGTTAATTTATTTTTTTGACTGTGCGTGCACCTTAATATTAAAATATTTTAATTTAATAAAAAAAAATTTAGAATCTGAAAGGAAAACAATTGAATCTACTCTAATGGCTACTTGTCAAGTATTATATTTCTTGTTTCCTGAACCTTTATGATCGTTCAATTACTTCTTGTACTTTAATTTATGAAGAAAATTGATAATTTTCATAATATTAGAAAAAAAGAAGTAAATATTGTAATTATTTTGCTAAACCCGAAAAATATTTTAAAATGATGATTTTCTTGAACTATTTTACCTTACAAAAAAAAGTATATAATTGACAATTTTGATAGCTAGTTGTTCATGTTTGAAAAAATAAAGAGTATAGTTAAATGAGTTTTTAATACTTTTTTCTTGTTTGTATTTATTTAATTTTTTAATTGCTTTATTAGTGTTCATTGATTATTTTCTATTCAAGGTGTGCTAAATTATTTTGCACGTAGTACATGTGCATAAAGTAGGTAATCTTAAAGTACAAATCAAGTAACTTATTAACAGTAGAAATTTAATTTAATTTGCAAGACATGACATGATTGATATATATATATATATATATAGCAAAATTTGATAGAAAAAAGAAGTTTATTCATCCTTTTTTTTCCTCTTTAAGAAACTTTTGAAACTCAAAGCTAATCCCTAAATAATTGTTTAGGATTTCATTTAGATACTCAATATAAAAATGCACCCTCATTGTAATTCATTAATGAAGAAGATTATAAATAATATATAGTGTAAAAATATAACTATTTATATTTTCTTTTTTCGGCTAACTCATGCACATAGGTGGTTCTTATATAGCCCTAGTTACGACTATCTATTGTACTAGATTATTAGGATTCTATATTATAATCATAAACTATATCAAATTAATCTATTGAAAATATATCAATGTTAGGATTCTACATCCTAATCCTAAACTATGTTGTTCTCCATCATCCCCTCAAGCCGGAGATTGAAAATCATGCAATTGCAAGCTTGTTGTAGAGTCCATATATAGATTGTTGTCTGACGGTACATTAACTATTAATGAGAAGTGTTTTGTGGAGTTTTATTTTGAGATAAGCAGGAGTAATCCCACCTTATTTTTTATGGGGCTTGAAAAGTCATGACTTGATCGACATGATCCTTCTCGCTATCTTCTTATCTCATACTGTACCCTTTCAGTGAATTAACAAACTAAGTGAAGGTTGAATATGGAGCTTTGCGTAGCATAACAATCCTCAAAGTCTTGTATTTGTTTTCAAGATCTTTAGCAAAGTTACTAATCTTGTTAGCTTCTTCTAACGTTTTATATATAGCAGCGAGCATATCACAAATTCTCTTGAATTCTTTTATATATTCATCTAAAAAATTTGACCCTATCTAGATATTCTAAATGTGTCACTTCAATTGAAATTTCTTATCTTTGTTAGCTTGTAGGTGATGTCCTCAAGACTGCCCTACATTTGTTTGGCCGAAATGCAACCAATAATAAGGAAAATTAATTTTTTGGTCATAGTTTCAGTTAGCCAACTTCTCACCAAGACCTTTTTTCTTCTCATTCTATAAATTTAGGGTTGACATTTCATCGTCATTCTCATTTACCACAACCTCAGATGGGGGTTCCTTTATAATAATTCATCAATCTTTTGGGTTTGACCGTCAACTGGCTTATCTCGATCCTCCAAACAATATAGTTTGAGGATTTTAATTTTATGGGACATTTAGCTACAGATTGATGTAGATCCCGTTGAGAGGAAAAGAGTGGGGAAAGGTGAACTGGTTATTATAAAATGGAGAACGTGATTCAAGATACAAAATAACTTAGGTTAGAACCAAAATTATGATACTATGAAGAAGATTATAAATAATATTAAGTGTAAAAATATCATTCTTCGTGTTTTCTCTTCTCAACTAACTCATGCATATAGGTATTCTTATAGACCTAGTTTTGACTATCTATTGTACTATAATATTAGGATTCTATGTTATAATCATAAACTCTGTCAAACTAATCTATTAAAAATACGTTAATATTCAGATTCTACATCCTAATCCTAAATTTTGTTGCTATCTATAAACTAATTACAATTATAATTGGTAATACCTTTTCTCTAGAAAATGTATTTTATCAATTTGCAGCTCAGTATTCTACAACTATTTTTGATTCTTTGATTGCCTTATTATATTTTAGTTGTTTGTGCTTTTGTTGTAGTAACTATATAATAACATATATGGGATATGTTAATAACACGTGAATTTCACATACAACTTTCTATTAATATCTTCATATTCAATTAGATTAATTATCTTATCGATATCAAAATATAAAAGATCACTACTAGGACATTGCAATTTTCTAAATCTTCTAAACTTATTCAGTTACATATTCATGGAATAGGATTATCTTAAAACTTTTTTATCCTATTATCTTTGCTTTGATAGAATCTGATCTATTCATTGTTTATTTATTTTTGACAAATCTTTGAATAAATTAAAATAGATTCTTTAGCAGTATATTTCTAAATGATCTTCTTAAATTATTCTATATAATTTAATTATTTACCCAAAAAAATATTATATTTGGATTTTTATGTGAATCTATCTAATTAAATTAGCACACATCAATTATAATATAAGTTGAATAATATGTGCAATTGCATAAACTAAATTGTAGCAACATAACATGAATATTGAATAGAATTCGAACGAGAAATAAACATTTGCTAATGATAACTTTGTGTATAATATTTTTTTCATGTTCTTCACTGACTTTCAAAGTGCATGAATATATATAGTTGTGACGGTTGATATGCCTTCTGCGGCGATGTCAATGCTCTCCAAAGGAAAGGAAAAAATTGATGTAATGATAATCAATGTCCATTCACCGGATTCTCTTTATTTTCGACTCTTGGAACAAGCTGTGTCCTTGAATATAGTCTCACTATGTAAGTATTTATTTCTCTTCCGCTTACTATTATAATGGGTAACATTGGTTATTTTAATTAATATACTACAAAAATGTATTTAGCTAAAATATTTATCATTAATATGTTGTTAAATAGGTTGTAGCAAAACAAATCTTGTATAATTCATTATTAAATAAGATTACCGATTAATTTTTATTGTTTAATGATATAATCAATCCTTAGCTATATTCTAATTTCTTATAGTATATTATAGATGGTTATTTTGTACAATTATTGTCATAACAAATAAAATTCTGTTAATATATGTTAAATTAACTTGTCATTATGTTTTGATGGATATTACATACATTTTTTTTATGCTGTTATTATTAAAGTGTATAAAGCTAGTTATTTTAATCAATATATAATTAAAAAAATTAACTATAAAATTCACCGCTACATAATTCATAGCAACTAATTAACATGATATTTTTATAATCTGTCGTTAAAAAGAATTAGTGATGATTTTTTGTTATTAAGCACCATAGTTATATGTTACTAATCCTTTTTTTTTGGTTGTTGTGATATGTTAAATGATTGTTTTGTAAACTATATTACTATTATAATACATAACATTAAGCAAATATGTATGAAATTTACTATTTCATTTCTAATTACTAACTTTTCGAAATAATTATACAGTTGTAAGTGATGAACACAATAATCACTTAGCAAAGAAGGCTTTAGCTGATGGGGCTTATCTTTACTTGGAAAAGCCACTTGATGAGGAAATTATGAAAAACTTGTGGCAATTTGTATTGAGTGAAGAAATACAACGAGAGAAAGCAAGAAAAGGACTAGAAGCAAATGGTGATCCGATGAATGTTGATGATATTGGTAATGATAATATTATCGAAAATGACGAGCAAATTGGAGATAAGAATATGCTTATTAATAATGAGGAACAGGCCGATAATATTAATGAGGATGAGAACGATATTATATCAAATGAAAAATATATGTCGAGAAGGAAGAAGGATACAAAAAGAAAAAAGGAGATTAATGAAGGAGAAAGCCAAAGAAGTACTAATAATAAGACCTTTAAGACAAAGGACTCCATAAAATGGACTGTGGATCTTCATTCCACATTCGTAAAAGCTACGCAACAACTTGGTGAAGGAAGTAAGTTCACATTGCTATTTATTAATTTTCAATACTATTTGTTTCTATATATGGAATAATACGAAGGAGAATTCATACATATAGCTAATGTCACCTTGTTTGGAACCAAGGCATAGTGATAATTGTATTTACATGTATCTTGATTTGATCCAGGATTATTGTAGTAGCTTTATAATCAAAGTTACATTTTGATGGAATATGTAGGTTGTTTGCCGAAACAAATTCTTAAGGTGATGAATGTGCCTGGTCTTACCAGGATGCAAGTTGCGAGCCATCTTCAGGTACATCTCTAAAAAAAATTAAAATGATAAATAATGTATCATATATTTATGTGTATTTGGTAAGAAAAGGAAAAAACATTTCTTATAAAGTTATTTATCGTACTTATTTACTAGAAAATGTTTTGCTTGAAATGATTTTTCATCAAGCACTTGTAAGATCTCATTTTTCGATAAGGATTTTATTGTTAATTTCATATCAAAAAATTAGTTCTCAAAACTTTAATTTTACATCAATCAGCCGGTAAATGTTTGAAAATTATTATCAATCTTTAGTACTCAAATTTTTTATCAAAACATTCACTAATTAAAGAGGATTAGTGATTGTCTTTTATTGCAGGTTTAGTGACAAAAGTTATTAATTGCTAATTTACACTTTTTTATACTAACTATTCAATGAAATAATATTATTATCAATCTTTAATTCACAGAATTTACCAAACATAAAAAATATTTTATATTAAAAATGACTTGTGTCACATGTATCAAACACACCTAAATAAAAATAAATTGAGATTGTAAATATATTCATGGTCGAACTCTCTTTTGGTTTTTTTATCTTTCAGAAATGTCGTAGCAACAGTTGGAGAGCTCCCAAAGAGCGAAGCTATATCCGTCGGGGATCGACAAGTTGTTCTCAACAAAAAAGTAGCTCTAAAAAATATGGGAAAATGCCTTGTCTTCAAATAAATGTTTCAAATCAAACTCAAAGAGGCCCGGAGTTTCTACAAATTAATACCAACAACATTTT
Organism: Datura wrightii; assembly: GCA_035772735.1. Lineage (NCBI taxonomy): Eukaryota > Viridiplantae > Streptophyta > Magnoliopsida > Solanales > Solanaceae > Datura > Datura wrightii. The sequence goes on from JASDFA010000004.1 coordinate 31,603,470, forward strand.
TGCTAGTTCAACTCAGCCACAACAACTCCATCACCTACAACTTCAGGTTCCACCCCACTACCTCAGCCCATTTTTTTTGGCCTAAAGTAATGTTGGTAGTGGACTACAAAAACATGACCCATTATTTGAAATGCAGGGTTTAGAAGACCCAATTATTGAGAGCATGAGTTATGAGCTTGACATGATGTTTAAAGGTTGGGATCCTCAGGATTACAGCTTAGATCATAATACTAAAAATGATTACAACTTCGATTTGAATGTGGCCCATGTTGCATATTCAGGTAGCGCAATAATGTCTAATAATGATTTTGAAAATGCAACAATTAATGGATTGAGAGATGCAAATACTAATTTCCAACAGTATATTGATGAACAAAACATGTCTGATCCGAGCAATCTTGTCATGACACTAGATGCGAGTAATGTTAACCGAAGTGATTCAAATGAGAAGGAAAACTATGAACTGTATTTCAATTTCAATAGTGTGGATTATCTCTCTCAAAATCTTGAATCTCCAAGTGCTACCCTACTTAATAAACATGGCAGTGAGCAAACTCAAGTTTACTCTGATGATCAGGTTTGTGCTTCTCAATAACTTTGCTTACTACTCTTTGTTTATTTGAATTTAAGTTTCATTGAGCTAATTTCTCATACGTATCAGTCAATAAATATTTATTATCTCAGAAAGTCACTTTTTACTTATGTAGGCGGCAGCAACATCGAGTGTCCAGTTTTCAAAAACAACAAATATTTTTGACGAATCATCAATATGATGGATGATCCAATGCTTTCAATGACAACTCTCATAAGGGCTCTTTATTATGAAAAAGCTGTTTTCATTACTATCTTTCATTTTCTTTGGAGACTATTTTATTTCATATGACTTGGATTGCTGAAACTATTGGAAAGTGAAAGGAATATTTTATGTTTTAGCCAAAATAAGAGAGTTTATTTGAAATACTGATTTGAGCTTATGTTGGATTAGTTGTTCTATCTTCCATGTCTCTCCTCCATCCTGCTGCAATTTCATCTAACATAGTATTTCGCTTATCTTTTTCTCTCTTCCGCTTATCAAGTTCTGCAAACCTAAATGACAGAGAGCATATTTAGACCAGGTCTCATAATTGCTCATTTTTTTCACCGAAAATATAAGGTAGGAAAAGTGAGAAACTGATAATTTAGGTGTGTTCGACAAATATTTAGTGATAATTCAGGTAGAAAACTCACACACCTAATAGTTCAGACATGAAACTCTAAAAAAAAGTGATACCTTAAGTGTATTTTTTACTCATCACTCAATTTGTTTTGTGGCTCACCTGAATACCCTGTTGTTCTTTTACAAGCCCCCACCTTTTAGATGACGCAAACAAATGACCAATTAATTTTTTTCCTGCCAATGTCTTCTATTTGTTTCTTTATTGGGATTTACCTATACATTTTGATTTCAAAAGAAAGAAATCTAGCTTCGGCTCCTTAATGAAACCTTCTTATTTGTTTTCAGTGGAAAAATATTGTTTGAGTAGTAATTCTGAAAAATTAAGCATCTGAAAAGTGGTTAAATTCTTCATTCTAACTTGAATACGTGCAAAGCTAAAAGTAATGGATGCGTGCTGGATCCTTCAAAAGTAGTGAATTTTTATAGGATTCGATACAGAGTCCAAGCAATATAGATCTCTTTGTCTTCGCTGCAAAGAAAAAGAAGAAACAGATGAATAAAAGCGAACACTGATAGGGATCTCTCAAAGAAATTATTTTGTCTAAAATTTCATCTCTCTAAGGAAATGTGGCAAAGAAAATAATTCCATTAATTAATGATTTAATTAAAGAAAAAGTAAATGTTCTATTGGTACCAATACCACGAGGGATAAATTTAAAATACAATTTATATGATCAGTTCGCGTGATCTCGATAACTTTTGTTTAGATTATATATATGTATTAAAAAAATTTACAAACTCAATTATTATTATATATTATCTTATGGTCATAATTAAAATTTCTAAACTTCAAATATTGAATTGGCCTTTAACTCCTATCGAACAAACAGTGATAAAATATTTTACCATCTACTAATTATCAACAACAATTATTAGGTTTATGAATTAGGTTCAAGCTATACATAGAATTATTAAGAGCGGTAACAAGAACAATGATGTACCGTAGAAAACCTCCTTGTTCAAGGAAGTAAAAACCACAATTTTTGGAATAGAATTTTCAGCAAACTTCACTAAACATGAAGAGTGATTTTAAATTACAACTCAATAATCAAATGAAGAAAACTCTAGTAATACCTTACCCATATCAGTTTTCTCCAACTGATGAAACTCATCAAAGACTAAAACTCAAGTGTAGAAATTAAAATAAAATTTCAATCAATATAGTTGACTGTTATAGGCTCAATGACAACTTGACAACAATTAGAGTTGGATCTAGTATTTATTGTAACGAACTCATCTCCTGTCTTTAATGGTTATTGCTATTAAGTAATCAACTTTGTAAGTGTTGTCGCGTTCAAACACACTCGTAAGTATATATGATCATACAAGTAATATAGTGATTATATAAATTGAATGTCGAACTCATAGGGACTTGTGACTAATTATTTGCTAAATTAGACTAATGTTAATTATTTATTCAAGTGATAAATCTAAAGATATATTTATAATTGTGTCACGCACCAACCTGGGTGGGGCGGACCATGCTCTATATGAAATTGATTTACATGCTAAATCATATAACATAACTTCGCCAGAAGACACGATACATCATCTGCCTCACATAATAACGTGTAAACAGAGTAACAATAATATAAAATAAGTCTTTAACATCATACAGGAGTACATAAATCAATTCAAGCGCACGGTCTCTAACATAGGTGACAGCTGACCTGCTCACTGGATTGAGCCTTCGGCTGCAGCGTTCACTTGATCGCTACAGTGGTCTTGCTGCAGTGGAAGTATTTTCGCTGCAGCTGTACTGCTTTAGGCAATAGCGACTTAGCTGCACTTTCAACATTCATCAATTCAACAGTTCATCAATTCACATGTTCTACATATCAATTTAACTATCACACCAATCTGAGAATTAATAAATAGCAAAATGTATCCCTTACAATTGCAAGCAAAAATACACTCGATAATCACCAGCATCATGATTGTGTCACACTTAGAACAAGATTCTTGTCTTTCGTTTCAAATTACATAACAAGTCCAAATTTTTCCATAACCATCTCTCACATTCTTCATTCATTCATACATATAAGCACAACGCGACAAAACAACGCAAAGCATATGGTGATATGTTAGGCACACGCCTCCGCCATGTCCCCATTACCACTCAAAATTCATGATCTTAGTGTACACACATGTTAGAGGGTCTTAATTTTCCCTTCCAGTCATGACCTGTAGGGGATTCTAGAAATCCATGTACCGTGCCGGTGTGGCACCCGCTCCCACTCATATGCTCTTCCGGATGCTCCCCTCAGATTCGAGCCACTCAACAATATCGCTCGTCTGGATGCTCCCCTCAGGCACGAGCTACTCGTCTCAGGATACTTTTATTATCCAATTCATTCTTCATCCATTAAGTACAACATGATACAACTCATATTATATATATATATATATATATATATATATGTATGTATGTATGTATGTATGTGTGCATATATATATATGTATGTGTATATATATATATATATATGTTTTTGTATGTGTGTGTTTGTGTGTGTGTGTGTATGTGTGTGTATATGTAATTCAACACTTAGGAGTCTACATTCCACTCTCTCACTTGCACAGATATAGGTCATGGATTCACATTGTAGCATTGTTTAAAAGAAATACACTTCACAATTCAATGAACTTTACACAAAAGCTCATAATCATTATCTCATATTAACGTGATCTTTCCTAATTATTCAAATAAACCATTTAACAATAGGTAATGTCCGAAGACCAATCTTATAACATTATTATACATGCATACAATTCATTATACAGGGGTCAGTCCCTCTAACCCTAACCTACCTCGAAATTTAAAGATAACAATTTGGTTACTTAGCAGGAGCCTTGCCCTTCCTCAACGCTTCAAATCATTCAGAATCTATACAACAAGCGTAATTCATTACTTACTATTCAATAATGGGTATAATTATATCAAACCCTCCCCTTCGGGGTGTTTTCAAAAGTAAAACCCCAATTCTACTCGGTTCTAATTTCAATTTCCCGCGTAGCTCTCACTCCCCACACGTAATTCTAGGGGATTAATCAAAACTCTTCAAACATCAACCCAAATTACCTCTAATCATCCCAGAATCCATCACTAGTTCATCAACCTAGGGTTCTATAAGTTAAGAATTTCACCATTAATGGTCCGCCTAAGCTTTCTACAATAATCGATACACATTAAAGGGGTTAGGGGACAAGAAACTCACCTTAGTGCAATAATTATTTGCTCTGGAGAAGAAACTGCCTTCAGACCTTGCTCTCTCACATTTTGGAAATAATAAAAAATAACCCAGAATTTCCACTTAAAATCCACTTCTGATTCCCGTTGTCCGCTGCAGCGGTCACATTGCTGCTGCAGCAAACGTCGCTGTGGCGGTTCCAATGGTTACTTCCCAAATTCGTTATAGTGGGACTCCGACAACTACCATGGTCTCGGTGTAGGGGGAATTCTACCGCTGTAACGGTCCCCCGAACCAGAAGCTACTCGAAAATTCCCAATTCACACTTAGCTTACTTCACAGCAGTTTTATCCCTTCCTTATCCTATTTTCCAAGTTCAAATTCCCTGTTTATCTCGTAACGATATTCGGGTCATTACACCTGGAACCCCATTTAACTTCTTAGAAACTAATGCCTTAGTTGTACTATATTTTCTACTTTATATGATATAACTTTCGAACTCCATCTTGCTCGACCTATGATGCCTTTTGAATTCCCAATATACACGTTTCCATACTCATATTACGTTTTCTACATTTTTTGCTGGATATTGTGCTCCTACTACTAGTAGACTTGTTGAGTCATGTCTGAGGTAGCTATTTTCGGAGTTCGTGGTAAGCTACATGGCGATTCCGTGGTGCCAACTCCCTCTATCTTTTATTTCTCTATCTTTATTATTTCAGATAGTGTATTCACATTGAAACAGTTGTATTTAACTTATAGTCACTCTTATACACGTGATATCGAGTTCTGTGGTTGTATTTTGGCTATTTTCGCATTTATATATCTATATGAAAGCTAAGTTATGACTTGTTTATGCCATTTCTTTGTTCCGTATGATTAGTTGATTCTAGAATTTTGGAGGAGGTCTGGCTTACCTCGGAGGGTTAGTATAGATGTCATTATAACCCTTCAGATTTTGGGTTGTGACAATAATAATTTATAATTTACCATTCTTGCACTAACTTATGATTAAAAAAATTAAAAATTAAAGCTCCATTAGTGACCAATATTATTATTGAGCTTGTCCTTGATACCATAATAAAATAAAAATATGTAGAAAATTAACTAGATATATGATGATATGTGGTGATGTATATATTATGTTCACAATTTTACAAATTGAATAATTAACAAAAAGAAGAATAGTGAATGAAATAAGGAAAAATAGTTTTAAATGTTCAATAACTTACTAATAGTATTACGTATTTGGTAAGTGGACAAATGAAGGTCACAGATAAAATAATTACAAATTCAAGATTTTGAGGCCTCATACAACAAAATCACAAAGATTATGAATGCTAAATGTTGATAATAATATAAAAGTATTGATTGAAATAATTGAGATAAGGTAATAATGTAATAATTATACTTTTCAAATGAAAAATGAGTATTCACTCAAATCTCATAAGTGACGGAAGTCATTTTTTCATATAATTGAAACGTTTCCTTGAAAAATACATTTTAGTTACTGAACACTAATATATGATTTTATCAAGAAAAAATTATCCTCCATACTAAATCCCTTTAGGGAAAAAAAAAGAAGATAAAAGATAAAAGTATATCCTTGTCTTGACTCAAGAAAGAAAAAAATAATTAAGGGGATCAAATGAAAATTAGGGAAAAGGGAAAATAATAGCATTAAACTTTGTGATTTAGAGCGCATATAATCCTTATTAAAAAAGTAGTGCATATATACCCTCATTGTTTAACAAATGGTGCACATATATATACTTTCATTGTCTAATAAAAGACACATATTTACCCTTTTCGTTAATAGACTGAATTAAAAAAATCCCTAAAATTAATGTTTAAATTTTTAAAAATATCTTGTGTCTTTAAAAACTTACCTCACCTATTATTTATTTCTCTTAATAAATTTAAAAAATTGACAGTTCTAGAAATCTCTTATTATACATTATTATAGACTTATAGAAGCAAAATTAGAAAATCTTTTTCTTTTTATTTTGCTTCCCCCCCCCCCCCCCCCCTCCTTTTGTTTTCAGGTGGAACACGATTTTTTTGATCACTTGTGTGTCCTCTATTTACTATTTTATTTTAATAAAGCTATAATTTATGGAACTAATTATTTTGTCAGATATTTAAAATATGATAGTAATTTGAATTACCACCCCCGACGTAGTATAATAGATGAACTTTCAAGATAACTATACTAATTAAGTTGAGAGTTTTACTCGAAATAAAAAAAAATAATAATAATAATAACAACAACAACAATAATACCCAAAACGTCGTGATTGGCACCCACATTAATCCCCCGGTGGGCAAACCAACTATTCCCAATAATAATCCCAAAATCAATCATTCAAAAGGACATAACACTTAAAATAAAATGAAATAAATATCCAGAAACTATAATAACCTTCTAAACCAAAACAATTAATACTTCACAAGATCCGAAAGTCATTGCACTTCATCGTCTAACTACAAGTCTAGGAATATTTAAACTAAAAGAAAGGAAATGTTGCAACCTTCATCGAAAGAATGAGACTGCTCGCCATTGTGCTCGCTCACTTTCAAGAGGAGTCGTTGTTTTTAGGTGAGAATGAGAGAAGCTTCTTGGAGCGAATTCTGCACTCCAAAAAGAAGTGCAGGAGTAGGGTCAGTACTCGACATGATACTGGTAGGCATCATCGGCCGACCTTACATAATACCATATAAGTATGACAACAACAATATAAAACCAGTCCAAAACATCATACGAAAGTACAGTAAACATTTCAAGTACATTAACTCTACCCAGGTGACAGCCGACCTGCTCACTAGATTGGGCCTTCCGTTGTGGCAGTCACTTGACTGCTATAGTGGTCTCTCCACAACAGAAGAAGTTCCATTGCAGTGGTACTGCTCGAGGCAGTAGCTCGACTTAGCTGCACCTGCATCAGTTCACCAGTCTTTAGTAGTTCACATATTCAAATACTCAATAAGACTATCCACAATCTTTTTACAACAATTCACAACTACTCATAATCACATGCGATTTATGCAATTCATCACAAGAAAGAAACAATTCAACATCATTAACCGTTATCATATCATGCTTTAAACGTTTCCCACTTTCCTCAATCGGGTTGCAAGCACAGGATCACAAAGTTAACTCTACCACTTAGTACTTACTCATTCCAAGTCGCAAGCATGTTGCACACACATCATAAAAAAGAACAAATGGTGACATGTCGTGCACACGCCTCCGCCATATCACCATAAACACTCTGTCATCAATATAGTATACACACATGCTGGAGGGTCTTATCTTTTCCCTTCCAGTCATGACCTGCAGGGGACTCTAGAAATTCATATACTGTACCGGCATGGTACCTTCTCCTACTCATATGCTCGTCCGGATGCTTCCCTGGGACACGAGCCACTCAATCCATGTCGCTCGCCCGGATACTCCCCTTGGGCATGAGCCTCTCATCTTAGGATATTATTACTATCTTGACCATTCTCATTTAATTGAAAACAACAAAGTGCATTATTTAAACACTCAGGAGTTTACAATATACTCCTTCACTTGCATAATTACGGACCAACAAACATCTCGATAACAATGTAAAATATCTTACTTAACAACTTAACATAATTTCATAACGATTTAAATATCACATCATATCCACATTCTTTCAATAGTTTATTCAACAGGAAAATCTCATAACAAGTAATGTCCACAAACCAATTATATATCATCATTGCACAAAACATACATGCCGTTGTATAGAGTCTAATCCCTATAAACCCTAACTTACCTCGATTTTTGAATATTAAAAGTCAGCTACTCCGCAGGAGCCTTGCCCTTTCTCAACGCCTCGGAATGTTCAAAATCTACAACAACAAAATAAAGTAATTTCATTATTTACTCTTCAAATAAGGGTCTTAAAAGTACAAACCCTTTCTTTCAGGGAACTTTTTTAAAAGTAAAACCCCAATTTCACCTAGTTCTAGGCCTTAATTCCCGCATAACCCACGTTCTCTAGCAAATAAACCTTGGGGTATGGTCATTACCCATAAAACTTCTAATCACACCACCCTTTTAACCCCTGATCATCCTGCCCTAGTCTATCAACCTAGGGTTTCTCAACTTAGAATTCCCCCATTAAAGATTCTATAGGAATCTCGAAGTCATCGCAATCCACCATGAAGGTAGGAATTCAAGAAACTTACTTTGGGAGAGGAATTCACTGATCTGGGGAAGAAATTCGCCTTCCAACCCTTCTCTTCGTGCTTTTGGAGATAATGGGTTGTGTAACCCTAGAAATCTCACTTAAACCCACTTTCTCATTCCCGTCGTCCACTATAGCGGTCACATTTTCACTGTAGCGGACCTTCTACAGTGGTCAGGAGACCGTCTCAGTGAATCCGACGGTTAATTCCCCGTCCGTTGCGGCGGGACTCCGACCATTACCATGATCTCGCTGCAGCGGAAACTTTACTGCTGCATGGGTCCCCTGAAACCAGTAGTTTCCAAAAAATCATCAGTTCAACACTTAACTCATTTCACATTATTTTTCCTCAAATATTTGCCTTTTTTTGACAGTCCTAAGTTCGTTCCCTTTGTAACGACATGCAGGTTGTTACATTATTATTTATTAAACCAAATAAATAATGTAGGTCACATGGGCCAAAACATATAAATTTTTATTATCTTAACATCTTTTTTTCATCATATTAGAATGAAAAAATTGTAACTTGTACTATTTTTATATAGTTTTTTAATATTTAAATTATAATTTTAAAATATTTATATAATCTAATTTAATTTTAAAAATTAGTTAAATTAATTCTCGAGAAGAAAAACATGAATACTAATTTGGGACAGAGGGATTTCTGTTCATGTAGACAAAAGGTCAATTTCTTATACTCTGTTTAAAACTAAGAAAATAAATTCTCTTTTTATCATTCTAGTACTTTTAGGATCGTTTGGTTATCGAGATTAGGGTATTAACCTTAGGTTAAAACTTTGGATTATATTTATCTCATGTTTAATTATGAATATTAATTAATATTGATAAAAAATTTTGAATTAAAGTTTTGGTATTTTCCATCCAACGTGACATAACATATGGATGGTAATTTTTGGAATTATAATTTTGAGATTATTAACTCTGCATAGTTGTGCTGTGAACAAAACGACCCCTATTACCCTATAGTTTTGAAGTATGTAATTCCTTTTTCAAAAAAAATAATTAAATATGGAGTTAGTTTTTAAGATGTTCATTTAACTAAGGATAGCTTACTCCGAATTTCTACTATTTTATTTTATTTTTATTACTCAAGAGTCACTTAACTATTCATATTTCACTCACAAAGTCTTTTTCTTTGTTTTATAACTCAATAGTCACTAACCTTTTGATATTTCATTAACAAAATCACTCAATCATTTTAGGTAATTTTTTCATTTAAGTTTGTTGACATAAAATTTTTACTTTTAGCCAGAACATTTTAGAAATAAAATGCTACCTATTATTTTAACAAAAAAAAGTTTTAAAAAATTTAGTAAAATTACTAGAAAATACTTATGGCTTTGTAATTGTACTCCAAAGAAAATTTAAATATTAAACTGAATTTTTAAAAAATATAATGTGAAAGGAATAATGAATGACAATACAACATAAAGCTACTCAAAAGGGAAAATGGAAAGAACGAAAAAGTTAGAAAAGAATAATTATAAAGACAAGATTTTATTGGCCTGATTCAAACTTGACAAAAAATAAACTTGTTAGAAAAATCCTTCACATGAATATTGTGCATTTTTAATTCCATCAAAAAGAGAAAATCCAAAAAAGAAGATAAGATCCAAAAGACAATTATAATTATAATGTCATATTTCCTTTCGACGTGACGCTTAGTTGTCTAAAATTTAGTTTTTAAAAATTAAAGAAATTCATTAAACAATACATAATCTGTTAGGATCAAAATAGTTAGGCGTCATGCGGAAGCTAACAAAATAAATTTTGAAAGATGATAAATAAGAAGACAAATGAGAAATATATCAAAAGAGACACAATAATCTAACGAGGGTCCTCATACTATCGCTCTTTCACCTCTACAACTAAGGATGACACTGTAGTATTCTGGATTACGACTCCATTATCATCTGAGTCCATTAATCGGACTCCCAAAATGGCCAACTAGTGCAGCTCTCGGGCAAATTCCCTCTTTTCTGGCCCCAAATACGAGAAGCTACCCTGGATCTGCAACTAAGGGCATCAGCTACAATGTTAGCTTTCCCCGAATGATATAGTATGTCGATATCATAATCCTTTAGCAACTCAAGCCATTGATGTTGTTGCAAATTTAGCTCTTTCTGCTAAAAGATGTATTGGAGGCTCTTGTGATCAGTAAAGATGTCTATGTGAATGCCAGATAGGTAATTCCTCCAAATTTTCAGAGCATGGACAACTTCAGCCAATTCTAAATCATGGGTGGGATATTTCTTCTCGTGCTTCCTTAGCTGCTTCGAAGCATAGGCAATCACCTTGCCGTGCTGCATAGCCCTCTGAACCCTTGAGCAAGGCTAATACTGGTGTTGTTGTTAATCTATCTTTCAATTTTGGAAACTCTGCTCACAAGCCTTAGTCCACTGGAACTTGGCTGCATTCTGAGTCAATTTTGTCAGTGGCACTGATAAAGTAGAGAATCCTTCCACAAACCTTCTGTAATACCCGTCTAACCCAAGAAAACTGCGAACCTCGGTTGGAGTCGTGGGTCTGGGCCATGTATTTACAACCTCAATTTTCTACGGATCAACCTGGATACCTGCATCTGACACAATATGGCCCAAGAAAGCTACAGAATTTAACCAGAACTCATATTTTAAGAACTTTGTGTTACACCCCTTAAGTTCTTGACACTTAGTTGGCCTATTCGCATGTTGGTTAAGAGTTTTAAAATATCATATGTGCAAGAAAAGGTCAAGGGGAGATATCGGACAAGCGCTGAGTCGGAGCATCGCAAGGCAAATGCGACTTATAAATCACATTCAACAAATGTGACTTATATATCACATTCGACAAATGCGACATAAAGGACCCAAGTATATAAGGCTCCCACTTCATTTTAAATCATTTTCCCTTCATATAATTTCCAGTAAACGAATAGAAACATAGAGGAATGAAGGGTTTGATTAAATTTTCTTCCGTTTACGCCATCAAACGCAGTCCAAACTGAAATTAACTTCGGGTAGCGAAGTATAAAGCTGCAGGGAGCATTCATGCGGAGTTAGTTTCGCGAAATTCGGTCGGCGAATCGTCGTCACGCCGAGCCAAGGTAAGTGGAATTGCTCCAAACTAGTGTTAATATACTCCCAACATTAAAGTGAGTATTTCTCCCTTCTAGACTTCCGAGAAATAGCGAGTTTTCATTCGTTCTTCGATAAGTCGAAGAATAGGCAGTATGTATATCCATAAGTATGGTTTCTTTCCAAAATAATAGTAGAATTAATTCTATTCTTTCGTGAATATGAATACAGTTGGGAGAAATAGCTGGATACTAGCCGAGGTACGCCAGTTAATCAGAAAGTCGGCAGTTGAGGTATGTAAAGCCAGTTTCTTTCGGCAAGCTAGTAGTTCTAGTATAGCAAAATAGTACGAATATTAGTAGAGTGTTTCAGAAGTCGTATATTATGTTTAGTATGAAATTTAGGAAGCATGTTAGAAATATAATACAGTGTTCAGCATGAAATTCAGTAAAACAGTATAAGTCCCAACAGAATATTCCAGAAATATTATGACAAATTCAGTATATTTCAGAATCAATTTCAGTATATTTCAATATGAGATTCAGAACAGAATACCAGAACATAAATATTATTATCAGATCCAGTATATATATTACATGTGCCTATTGCTATCTGTGGAGACATGATTGTTTTATGTTGGGCACCCTTAAAGCTTCCTTGACCGCCCCAGGGTTAATAGCTGTGTCGACTCGCCCACTAGAGGGTGAGGATACGTTGCTCTAAGGAGTGGCATGATGTCCTCCAGCGGACGAAGATGGGATGCAGATTCCCCATAGCAGGCTGATCAGCACTATACCACACCCCCTGTCGAGCGCTTGTGCCCGGGGTGCAGATTTCAGATTTCAGGAGTCCTCTAGACTCAGATACAACTATAGTCAGGGGCCCAGCGAGCCCAAGTTGCATACCCAGGGGGTCGGCAGGATGCTCATAGTTACTAGGTGGATGGTATGACCTGGGTAGGGGTATATAGATTGTGTGCTGGTTGGTACCTTACGGCTTGTGGGGGCTGGTAAGGTTCTTGTATGCTATGTTGTGTTAGTTATTAATAGATGGAAAGTAGACCGCCATATTTTCAGGTATGACTCTTACTCTCTTCAGTAAAGTTACGCTCCTTTCAGTCAGTCTCAGCCCGTCTCCTGTTACTTCAGTATCTATCAGTATTATTGTTTGCTTTCAGTTATTTTCAGTTATTGCTTTGCATACTCAGTACCAGTGGTACTGACGCCCGTTTTGGGGCACTGCATTACTTGCCTGCAGGTACTCATAGACGAGGAACAGATCCCTCGTAGTTCCAACCAGCGTACAGAGTTTTCAGCTCCTACCATCCGGAGCTTGACAGCTAAAGGTTTACTTCCGTTTTTGTTTGTACAGTATGGGTAGGCCGGAGCCCTGTCCCAACCATCTTATTATTCTTAGAGGCTTGCAGATTGTATATTCCCTGTGGTTAGTTGTACCAGTCGTGTGGGGCTGTGTGTATGTTTTTAGTTTGCATGTGATAGCCGTGTGGGGCCTTGTTCAGTTGTCAGTTGGTGACCTTGTCGGTCACAGATCAGTTTAGCGCTCGATTCTACTTTTCAGTGATAACTAGTCAGCATGGTGGCCTTGTCGGCCCGCATAGGTTCTCTTATGTTCAGTTGTTCTGGGTAGCTATTATATTCCTACAGGTGGCTATAGGTCTTGTCGGTCGGAGGCTGTATTTACAGCTGTTATATAGCCCGTTGGTTTCATAAATCCAGAATTAGAGCCAACCTAGCACCAGAAGTGCTTAGGCTCAGTAGTCTAGCAGTCCAGGTCCTAGTAGGGCACCAGGTGCCAGTCATGCCTCCCAAGGCGGGGCGTGACACTTTGCTTATAACTGGTGATCTCTGAGGACCTAGAGTACTATTCACATATGCTCTCTATGTTTAGCTGTTGAGCACGAATATACCAGGAAATCATCAATAAACACAATCACGAACAAATCTAAATATGGCCTGAATATGTTGTTCATCAAGTCCATGAACACTATCGAGGCATTCGTCAATCTGAAGTACATGACTAAAAATTCCAAATGACCATATCTAGTTCTGAAAGTTGTCTTGGAAACATCTTTCTCTCGAACACGTACCTGGTGCTATCCTGACCTCAAGTCGATCTTTGATAAATATTTTTCCCCTGCAGCTGATCAAACAAGTCATCTATTCTGGGAAGGGGTATTTATTCTTAATAGTAACCTTATTCAGCTGCCGATAGTCTATACACATCTGAAGCGAGCCATCCTTTTTCATCACAAATAGCACCAGCGCACCCCATGGCAAAGCAATAGGCCTAATGAAACCTTTATTTAACAAATCCTTCAATTTTGCCTTTAGTTTTTTTAGCTCAGCAGGAGCCATTCGGTACGGAAGGATGGATATAGGTTGTGTATCTGGTGGCATATCAATAAAGAAATCGATCTCACACTCTGAGAGGAAATACCAGGAAGCTCATCTGGAAGTACATCCGAAAATTCACTAACCACCAAAATCAACTGAAGAGTCTGAGATTCTGCCTGCATATCTCAAAACCCTAATAATATGATAAATACATCCCTTCACAATCAGCTTTCTCCCCCGAAGATAGGATATGAACCTACTTTTTGGCATAGCTGCATTGCTTTTCCATTCTCGCACTACCTCACTTGGAAAATGAAATAGGACAGTCTTGGTCCAGCACATCATATTAGCATAACATGGTGCTAGCCAATCCATGCCCATAATTACATCAAAATTAATCATCTCTAGCTCCACTAAGCCTGCAAAAGTTTGGCAACCAACAACCTCTGCTGTACAACCCTGATAAATTCTCTTGGCAATAATAGATGCACTGATAGGTGTACATAAAGAGAATGGTCTCTAAAGCAATTCTGGTGTTATACCAAATTTTCATGCCACTAGCGAAGTAACATAAGACAAGGTAGAGCCTGGGTCTATCAAAGCATAAATCGAGTGAGAGAAAACATTTAGTATACCTATAACAACATCTAGAAATGACTCCGAATCCTGCCATCCTACTAAAGCATAGGTGCTATCTGGACCACTACCAGAACTAGATGCCCCTGATCTACCTCTGCCTCTGCCTGATGGAGCTGAGGGACTGCACCCTGTCGAAGGTACTAGAGCATGTGACCCTACTGAGGACCTATTCTGCTGATCCTGATCACCCTGATCTCTGGTCGAATAATCTGTCATCATATAACCCTCTTGCACAAGTATAACAAGCAGTAGATCTATATCTACATCTTCCAAAATATCATCGACTATAAATGCCAAAATGCGGTGTAGCAGGCCTGATCTGATTTGAACCTCTATACTATTGTAATCCCGACACTCGTGAACTCTCGCTGGGACCTGACTGTCCACGAAGATCTGATCTACCGCCTTGCTGCTGCTAAGGTAAAGGCCTAGGTGGCCTACCTAACAATCGAGGCCTAGGCCTGCCTTGAAATTCTGCCTGCAAATTAATGGGCCTAGCCCTCCGATGCTGCTCCTGATTCGCCCTCTTAGCCTCATATTGGTGCTGACTAATCCCTTCTATATTTTGAGCAAAAGCCTAGATGTGCGAGACATCCATGTCCTCCTGCGATGTGGCTATAATACAGGCCTCGATAGACTCTAGAACAAGCCCCATAATGATCGGTGTCCCCTAGCTGGCATAGTATCAACAAATGTTGGAGCATATATTGCCAAGGAATCAAACCTCAGTGTGTACTCTCGGACGCTCATCCTACCCTGCTCCAGATGTAAGAATTGGTCTACTCGGGCCTGTCGGATCTCTCGAGGCTAGTAGTGATCTATGAAGGCCTCATAGGAACTGGACCAAGTAGGTGGGGATACATCCCTACCTCTGGACCTTTCCCAATTCTCATACCACAAAACTACTATATCTCATAGCCGAAACACTGCCAACTCAACTGACTCTATGGACAAAGTATGCGTCACTCTAAAAATCCTCTGCAACTGATCCAAGAAGTCTTGAGGATCCTCTCTATGATCTGCTCCTATGAATTGTGGAGGACTCAAGGCAAGAAAATCACAAACCCTCGAACTTCTAGGTCCCTCAGTAGATTCAACAACAACTGGTGCCACTGGTTGGCGCTGAGCAGCCATTATCTGAGCCAACATGTAAAGCGCACTCCTAACCTCCCGATCTGATGGTAAAAGGAATAATAGGGGTGGTGTTGGTGTATTTATTGCCTTGGGAGGCTCCTGGTGTGGCGGAGAATGCTGGGGAGATCGAGAAGATGTCTCCCTCTCGCCCTCAGGTCAGGCTGTCTCTAAATGTGGAACCTTGCTAGTGCCCTCTCTTGTCGTGGTATCCAACTCCTGACTAGCCATAGTTTGTTGTGTTTCAAACATTTCTCTATAAATAAAACGAATAATATAAGCTTAGGGACTCAACCCTATACAACTTATCTCTATAGTGTGATTTGAGAAGGAAGGAGGGTAACCACACTATCAGGCCTCGTAGCCTCCTGCTTATAAATATGGTGCACAACATATTCATAAGCAAGACTCTACTAGACACGGCTTGCAAACTCCCTAAGACACAACGTTACTCTGATACCAAGTTTGTCATGCCCCACCTTAGGAGGCGTGACTGGCACCTAGTGCTACACTAAACCGTAAGCTAACCTAGCCGGACGTATGCACCTCTGGTGCATATCAGCAGAACATAAATAAGGAAACAATCGTCTATATCTCGGCTCAAAACATAGCCTTTGTCCAACTAGGCCGCAACATACTACCTGCATAAAATAGCTAACCCCGCAGTCGCAATAATAATATCCTATATGAGCCAACAAGACCGCTA